>CM047814.1:91265467-91865467 GCA_026214975.1 Gentiana macrophylla
AAATTGGCTTCCAATTTCTTCTCTGACAAAAAAGTCCTGGTAGAACAGCTGTCCGAACGAAGTTATGCCCTGAGTGAAGTCCAACCGATCAGCTAACAAGCCACCTAGATGGACCCTATAGTCTCCTATCTAAAGCATGGTATTTTACCAAGTGACAAATCCCAATCCAGAAAGTTAAGGCTACAAGCCAGCAGGTATGCTCTCTTCGATGATATCCTATACCGACGATCGTTTATATCACCATGGCTTAGATGTGCTACTCAGGAGGAAGGAAACTACCTACTCAGGGAAATACACCTCGGCATCTGTGGAAACCACGCGGGAGCATGGACTCTGGCCCGAAAATGCCGTTTGTTTGGATATTATTGGCCAACCATGCAAGGAGATGCAAATGACCTAGTTATGAGGTGCAAGCCATGCCAGGTGCATGGTAACTTGTCTCACTAGCCGTCACAGGACATGATTCCCATGGCTTCCCCTTGGCCTTTCTATCAGTGGGGGGTAGACCTGGTCGGGCCCCTTCCTCGAGCTCCAGGCAATTTACGGTTCCTGGTTGTGGCGGTTGATTACTTTAATAAATGGGTGGAGGCCAAGGCCCTAACCACCATCACAAGAAAGGCCATTCAAAGGTTTTTATGGAAAAACATCGTCTGTAGATATGGAATACCCAAGACATTGGTTTCAGACAACGGGACGCAATTCGAAGACCGGAAGGTCGATCCAGTGTTCGACACAGGTATAACCTTACACTCTACCTTCCGCCGGCTACCCTCAAGCCAATGGCCAGGTCGAGCGCATTTAACAGTGAGATAAAGGTCGGGTTGAAAAAGCGACTAGAGGAAGAAGGAGAGAATTTGGTGAACACCGCCCAACATACTTTGGGCATATAGAGCGACTCCTAAACTCGGCACCGGAGAGACACCTTTGCCTTAGCTTATGGTTATAAACGGTCATTCCCGCAGAGATCGGGCTCCCATCTCCGAGGACCGAGCTCCATGCAAGTGCTGAGACTAAGACCTCGAGCTCAGCACGCCAAAGATAACTGGAGGAAGGAAGGAAGTGGCTTATATCCGAATGGCTAAATACAAGCAGAGAATATCCCAATATTATAACTCTAAAGTTAAGCATTTGTACTTCAAAGAAGGAGACTACGAAAAAATGAAGTCAGCAAGCAGGGTCCTCAGGGAAAACTTGACCCGAATTGGGAAGGCCCATACAAGGTGGTCAAGGTTCATGGCAAAGGTGCATACCGGTTAGTCGATGCAAACGGCAGGACCATACCGCGAAGTTGGAATGCCAAAGAACCTTCGAAAGTTTTACGCCGAGGCAGATTCGAGGCTTGTTTTGTTTTATCTTTATGTTGTTATTTTCAATAAAAGTGTTATCGAACACCCTTGAATTCTAATAAAGATGTAATTTTTCTTGTTTACGCATTGTTAAACTCTGTAATGGAACAAGTTTCTTTTAACTGAGTCCAGCAGGTCGGACCCAGATAGCTTGAATACCACAAGCTCCCCGAGTCCTCAAGTCGGGGACGGGTCGTGAATCGAAGTCAAAGTCATACTCGGAAGGTTTGCAAAGGACAAACCTCCTAAGTCCGCAGTCAGGCTAGAATTTTAATCGAGTCCGCAGTCGAGACCCGAGATAGCTTGAATACCACAAGCTCCCGAGTCCTCAAGTCAGGACGGGGTCGTAACTGAGTCAGGTCATACTCAGAAGGTTTGCAAAGGACAAACCTACTAAGTCTGCAGGTCAGGCTAGAATTTTAATCGAGTCTTGTAAGTCGGACCAGATAGCTTGAATACCACAAGCTCCCCGAGTCCTCAAGTCAGGACGGGGTCGTAACTGAGTCTGGTCATACTCAGAAGGTTTGCAAAGGACAAACCTCCTAAGTCTACAGGTCAGGCTAGAATTTTAACTGAGTCCTGCAGATTGAGACTCAGATAGCTTGAATACCACAAGCTCCCGAGTCCTCAAGTCAGGACGGGGTCGTAACTGAGTTAGGTCATACTCAGAAGGTTTGCAAAGGACAAACCTCCTAAGTCTGCAGGTCAGGCTAGAATTTTAACAGAGTCCTGTAGGTCAGACCCAGATAGCTTGAATACCACAAGCTCCCCGAGTCCTCAAGTCGACGGGTCGAATCGAAGTCAAAGTCATACTCGGAAGGTTTGCAAAGGACAAACCTTCTAAGTGCAGAGGTCGAGCTAGAATTTTAATCGAGTCATGCAGTCGGACCAGATAGCTTGAATACCACAAGCTCCCCGAGTCCTCAAGTCAGGACGGGGTCGTAACTGAGTCAGGTCATACTCAGAAGGTTTGCAAAGGAGAAACCTCCTAAGTCTGCAAGTCAGGCTAGAATTTTAACTGAGTCTTACAGGTCAGACCCAGATAGCTTGAATACCACAAGCTCCCCGAGTCCTCAAGTCAGGACGGGTCGTGAATCGAAGTCGTCATACTCAGAAGGTTTGCAAAGGACAAACCTCCTAAGTCTGCAAGTCAGGCTAGAATTTTAACTGAGTCTTACAGGTCAGACCCAGATAGCTTGAATACCACAAGCTCCCCGAGTCCTCAAGTCAGGATGGGGACGTAACTGAGTCAGGTCATACTCAGAAGGTTTGCAAAGGACAAACCTCCTAAGTCTGCAGGTCAGGCTAGAATTTTAACTGAGTCCTGCAGGTCAGACCCAGATAGCTTGAATACCATAGGCTCTCAAAGTCCTCAAGTCAGGATGGGGTCGTAACTGAGTCAGGTCAAACTCAGAAGGTTTGCAAAGGACAAACCTCCTAAGTCTGCAGGTCAGGCTAGAATTTTAACTGAGTCCTGCAGGTCAGACCCAGATAGCTTGAATACCACAAGCTCCCCGAGTCCTCAAGTCAGGACGGGGTCGTAACTGAGTCAGGTCATACTCAGAAGGTTTGCAAAGGACAAACCTCCTAAGTCTGCAGGTCAGGCTAGAATTTTAACTGAGTCCTGCAGATCAGACCCAGATAGCTTGAATACCACAAGCTCCCCGAGTCCTCAAGTCATGACGGGGTCGTAACTGAGTCAGGTCATACTCAGAAGATTTGCAAAGGACAAACCTCCTAAGTCTGCATGTCAGGTGATGTATTATTTTTATATGATTAAAAATACGTTATATTATTATGTTTTATCAACGAATTCTATATAAAATATATGAAATTATGGTATAAAGTGTTAGTCTTTATAATTTAGAGTATTTAGTAATAATAATAATAATAAAAAGTTGTAATTTTGTACCGATTTTAATAAATCGGGGTGTCGTGTCAGATTTACGTGGGTATTTGTGGTATTTTATTGCAGATTTATAAACCAAGACCCCGAGAATCGACATATTGAAGTTTAATCATATCTCTGGAATGATTTAGAGAGTGCCACAAGTTTAAATGGTCAATTGAATAGCTTAAGTGGATAAGTGGCCAACCAATCTGGATAAGTAATAATAGAGAAATATCTTCGACAAACGAATGGCTCATCAAAATGATATTTTCAGAAAAAAAGTGTTCTTCACGAAAGTTGTAGATTTTTCCGAGAGTGTTCCAATGCAATTTAAATTATGAAGATTGGAGGTCTAGAACTTAAAGCGGTGATCAAGTGGCTAATCGACTTGGATTAAGAAAAATCCCGTAAAAGCTTCGGAGGAACACGAGGTCATCAAAAAGCGTTATCGGAGAAGAGTCCTTCATAAAAGTTGTAGAGTTTCGAGACCTTAATTTTGGCATTTCGTTTGTGATTTTGGAGATCCGGAACTCGAGATATGAATTTTACAAGTTATATATAATTATATATAAATATAATTATATCAACGCATATCTTTGAGTTAATCAAGAAGGTGGGAGTAATCATTAGTCGGACCGAGCCGGCTTTCTACCGGACCGGTCCGGCCTTTACCAATTTGCCTATATATAGAAGCTCATCGAGAGAGCAATTTTGGGAGTACCAAAATATATATAACACTCTCATATATATATTCTCCTCTCCTCTCTTTTCTTTTTTTATTTTTTAGTAGTAGTTGTAAATAAGGCCTTACGCCGTAATAATGTAGTTTTAGTATCGTTGTAATGCTCGAGAAAATCTCGGAAGATACGATTTCTGAATCAACTGCCGTATTCGGGTAACTTTTCTTAAGTATTTATGTTTGTTTTTGTATTTTTCGTTGTTATAATGTTTTTAGGCTAAATATAATACTGGCCAAAACTATGTAATCGGTTTTATTTCGATCTTTTCGTTAAAGAAATGTTGTTAAGTTAAAATGACTAAAATTGAGTTAATTGAATCTTTTTCTATTTTGATCGTATTCGTATTGACATATTTAATAGATCCGAGGAATTCATAATCTAATTATGAATTGGCGCCTCGTAGTCGAGGATATGAAATAAAAGATAGAAAAACCGGAGGTAAAATTGGCGTGTGAACAACGTGATAACGGAATCGATTTCCTACCGGGGTAAATTTGTTTTGGGAGAAATGAATTTTATTATAATTTGTACTCGAGATCGTAATAATGTTAAATCATCGATTTAATTGAAACTTAAACCGGAAAGTTGAATCGTCCGGCTTTGACAACCGGAGCCTTTAAAATAAAATTGACCGTTTGTGAACGGAATGACTCCTTTTATCTAAAGGTAGATTTGTACTCGGGACCTGTTCGAGATTAATTAGTTTACCGTAATGATTGTGGACCTTGGGTGATGACAATGGACATATGACAATTTCATACGCTCGTGTGAGAAGGAATTGTTCACCTCAGGGAGTGCACCGTTTCACTTACTCAATTGGACCTAAAATAAAAGGAGAGATCGAACACATTTCAATTAATCGAAAAGATCGTATAAACCAATTATATAAGTTTTGGTGATTCTCTAAAATTATTTGTCTAATATATTGGTACTATATATTTGTATCTATATATATATTTTGCAATTTATGTACATCTATATATATTTATATATCTATATATATTATATTAGAATAACTTTTAAATTACGTATTTATTTTATGTTAACTAGAATAGTAGTGATCGTGTGATAAAATTGCGATTTAGATCGAGTTAATAACAAACTCTTTGGTGTTTAACCACACGTAAAAGAAATTACCAAGTTCCACGAGAATTCGACACGACTCATCATACTAGCACTACGATTTGACCCGGTACACTGCCGGTTAGGATCTGTATAGCCTAGAAAAGGTCCGTCAGCTTTTTGGCGCCGTTGCCGGGGAACGTCGCTAATTTCTTTTTATGTGTCTATGGTTACTACTTGTATTAGCTTAAAATTCTCGAGAATAAGTCAACACTTTTCTTATCTCATTTCTATTTTATTTTTCGTTGGTTGTTACCTTTTAGGAAAATTACCAATTTTACTACTATCAATTTAGTGTTATTTTCTATTTTCGTTAGTTGATGACCGAAGTGGTAAGGCCCTCTCGTTTCTTATAAGCCCGACATAAACACTTACGAAGGCGATTAAGAGTAGAGAGTAAGCGCGGTCATACTAGTCGTGAAATCGACCAAGAATCATCTTCAAAGCGTAAATACGAGAATGGTCAAAATCGGTGATGAAACACCGAACAAAGGTGGAACATGCTCTACAGGGCATGGACAAAACCTGTTAACCCTAATAATAATAATAATAGAAATAATCAAAATCGGAACCGAGAATAATCGTAATAATCCACCAAACCCGAGACCTATATGTGATCAAGCAATAAGAAGAAACCGGACTAATAATCCCGTACTTTTACCTAATGAAGGAGCGAATAATTTGAAATTAAGTCTCATCTTTTGGTTTAATTGACGCAAGAGCCCAATTCTAGGAGAGGATGATGAAGATCCACATCATCATCTCTATCTTTTGAAGAATTGTGCAATCTGACCAAAAGTCAAGGTGCTCATAAGGAATTAACGAGAATGACTATGTTTCCTTTTTCTTTAAAAGGACGAGCCCGAGATTGGTTTATGTCTCTTCCACATCATTCACTTACTAGTTGGGAGGAGATTCAAAGCTGAATTTACGAAACAATATTTCACTCTGGGACGAAATTTGGAATTAAAAGTCGAGGTTGCTAACTTTAGACAAGGATCGAGGAAACTCTTGGGAATGCGTGGGAAAGGTTTAAAAATTGTTAAGAGCGTGTCCCGATCATGGTTATTCCTTAGATATGCAAATTCAACTCTTACGTCAGTAAATTGAGAAAAGACTCACGTGCGGATGTAGATCATGCATGTGGTGGTTCGATTAATGATGAGTGAAGCTCAAGCAGATTTATGATGCTATAGAAAGATTTCCAAAAATAACAGAATGTGGGAAACCGGTTCTAGCACGAGAAAAGTAGCTTTTGCGAGGAGAATGTACGCTCTAATACGGAAGTTCTAGCACACTTGGAGAATTTGAGTAGGAAATTTGATGGTTTACATGAGAATAAGAACCAAAATTCAGAAAATAGTACACCAAATGAATACTCAAGTCATGATAATATGGCGTTAGGGAGTGAAGAACCAACAGGATATTCAAGAGGAGGTGAGTTTTTTTCTTGAAGATAGGAATTTGAACAATGCATACTCAAACTCGTTTAATGCTATTAGAAGAGATCATCCTACTTATCGATGGTCCGAAAACCCTAGTAAGCCAGGACAACCGCCATATCCGAGTCCCATATAGGAATAATAACCAAGTTTATCAAGAAAATACATCTAATCGAATTTACAATCATTACCAAGATCCTATCCTCAACATACCACTCAAAGTATACCAAGACTTTCGAGTTCAACTCAACTGCGAAGGAGTTGAAAAATGGGAAAAACTAATGGAAAATATGATGGGTGTAGTATCTACTCAAGCTAAGAATATGGAAACAATGATGACTTCTATTGGTACGATCCACTAAAGATATGAGTACAATAAAAACATCTATGAGTGGACATGATACCGAGAATGAGAACAATAGAAGCCTCATTGAGGAATATGGAAGATCATTTGAGTAGGGAAGGTGAAGCGTAACAACAGTGAGACCCCAGAGGAGGATTACCAAGCAACAACGATGTGAAACCCAAGAGAGGTAAATGTTGTGGTTACGAGAAGTAGGAAGCTCTGTGGTAATAATGGAGTAGAAAACTTTGGGAATAATGAAGTAGAAAATGATTTAGATGGAAAGAATGATGAAACTAAAGATAAAGATGAATTCATCGACGAGGAAGAAGAAATTATAGATAATTTCTTGAAAAGGAATAAGTTCGAACACGAAAATGAAGGTGAAAATTGGGTAAAAATCCTAGGATTTTGAAAGACCCTATGGATAAAGATTTAAGGAATTTATTCAAGGAACATGTTAGAATAAATGAGAAAGCAGGAAGAACGAAAAAAATCAAGTAGAGATTGATTCAGGGAACAATTTAAAAAAATTCAAGAACACGAAACATGGCGACTAAGTAATACTCAAAGGTTTAAGGAAAAAGAAAAGAGAAATTGACTAAGGAGCCAAAGGTTATAGATTTAGAATCTTTACCCTACCCTCCCAAAGATCAAATCAAAAAGGCAAAAGCGATAAGAAGTATGCTCGTTTCCTTGATACTTTTCGTCATCTTCATGTTAATATCCTCATTATTGAAGCTCGATTAATATACCGCCTATGGAAAGTTTACGAAAGAGATACTATCAAATAAGAAAAATTAGAGGAATATGAGAATATATGCCTAAATGAAGAATGTTCTGCAATTCTCAAAGGCATAAGTTACCACCTAAAGCGAAAGATCTGGAAGTTTTACGATTCCATGTGAAATTGGAGGATTTCTTTTTAAGAAAGTCTTATGTGATCTTGGAGCTAGTATAAATCTCATGTCTTATGAGGATTATAAAAAGCTAGGCATAGGAAAGCTTACTAAGATCGAAATGACTCTGCAAATGGCGAGATAGATCGATTAAGTACCCTAAAGGAATGATTAAGGATGTCTTTGGTTAAAGTAGATAAATTCTACTTTCCAAGAGATTTTGTAGTTATGGAAATGGAAGAAGGATATTCGGCGCCTCTTATTCTAGGTCGTCCATTTCTAGCTACAGGAAGAACTTTAATCGATGTTCATAAAGGAGAGTTAATTTTGAGAGTCAATGAAGATGAAGTTGCTTTCAATATTTTTAAAGCTATGAACCATCCATATACATCACCAGAATCATGTTCTTTTATAGAAGATATTCATTACGTCTATGATAATCGATTACCAACTTTTGAAGACAAAGTTAGAAGAATGCTTAACTCTGTCTATCTATAAAGAAGATGAGGAAGACATTGAAATGAAAGAGATAATCCTTTCTCTAGATAAAGGAAGCTTTACTTTTAAGCCACCATGGCATAAGTATTTGGAGTTAGAACTAGAAGGACCAGTTCTTAAATCATCAATAGAAGATCCGCCAAAGAATGGAATTGAAACCGTTACCTTTAAATCGAAATATGCTTTTCTAGAAAGCGATAATCTATTACCGATTATTATTTCATCTACTTTAAGCGAGCAACAAGAAAATCAATTAATAAGAATGTTAAGAAAGCATAAGAAAGCTTTTGGATGGACGATTGCCGATATTCGAGGTATTAGCCACGAGATTTGTGTTCATAAGATAATTACGAAAGAGGATGCTAAACCTTGTATTCAGCCATAACGCCGCCTCAACCCAATTTACTGATTAATCGTTAAGAAAGAGGTCATTAAGCTATTAGAAATGGGGATAATCTTTCCTATATCGGATAGTGAATGGGTGAGTCCAACTCAAGTTGTACCAAAGAAAGGAGGTTTCACGGTGAAAGAGAATGATAAGAATGAATGGATTCCAACAAAGGAAATTACAGGATATCGAATGTGCATTGATTTTAGAAAACTAAATGATCATACTAAGAAAGATCATCATCCACTTCCATTCATAGTTCAAATGTTGGAGCGTTTAAGTGGTCATAAGTATTATCTTGTTTCTTAGATGGTTATTCGAGTTATTTGAGATCTTCATTGCAAGCAGGAGAGATAGGGAAAGACTACTTTCACATGTCCTTATGGAACTTTTGCGTATAAAAGAATGCCGTTTGGTTTATGTAATGCTCTGCTACGTTTCAAAGATGTATGATGTCTATATTTTACGATATGGTTGAGAAATTCTTAGAAATTTTTATGGGCGACTTTAGTGTTTATGGAGATTCTTTTGGTAAATGTTTGTCGCACTTAGAAAGAGTTTTACAACGTTGTGAGGATACCAATTTAGTTCTAAAGCGGGAAAAATGTCATTTAATGGTATCGGAAGGAATTGTTTTAGGTCATAGAATCTCTCGAAATAGGAATTGAAGTTGATAAAGCTAAAGTCGAGGTGATTGAAAAATTACCGCCACCAGTTAATCTAAGGACTCTAAGAGGATTTCTTGGACATGCGAGGATTTTATAGGAGATTTATTGCAGATTTTTCAAAGATAGCAAAGCCTCTAAGTCATTTACTTGAAAAGAAGTACCTTTTAACTTTGATAGTAAATGTATGGAAGCATTTAAGACCACGAAAGCAAAGTTGATTATGCACAGTATTGGTAGCACCAGATCGAATTTACCTTTGAAATTATGTGTGATGCTAGTGATTTAGTTGTAGGAGCTGTTTTAGGTCAAAGGTATAATAGAATTCTCAAAGCTATTTACTATGCATCCCACACATTAAACGCAACTCGACTTAATTATGCAACTACTGAAAAGGGCTGTTCATATTTGTGATTTTTGCCTTAGATAAGTTTAGATCGTATATTGTTGGTTCTAAGGTAATAGTCTCTACACAGACCATTCACTCAAGTAGTATTCTTGAGTAAGAAGGATGCGAAACCACGTCTTCTTAGATGGATTCTCCTACTTCAAGAATTTGATATTGAAATTAAAGATAAAAAAGGAAGTGAAAATGTAGTAGCGGATCATCTAAGTAGAATGGAGGCGAGGAAGAGATAGGGAATGAAATTAAAGATTCATTTCGATGAACAACTATTTAGAATAGATACTCCTTCAACCATGCAATTATTAAAAATAGAATTCCCTAAGGAAATCTCACCTTGGTTTGGAGATATCATTAATTACTTAATCTGTGATTATATTCCGTCTCATTGGACTTGGCAAATGAGAAAAGAAATTCTTTTACGACTTAAAATTTTATTCTTGGGAGGAACGGACCTTTTCCGTAAATGTTCGGATGGGATAATCGAGAAAATGTGTGCACGATAATGAAATTTTAAGTATTTTATCGTTTTGTCATGATCGTGAGGCGGGAGGACATCATGGAGGATGGAAAAGCGCTTTTAAAGTTTTACAATGTGGTTTTATTGGCCTACACTATATAAAGATGCTTATAAATATGTTAAATCTTGTGAATCTTGTCAAAAATGGGGAAATGTATCTAAAAACATGAAATGCCTATGCAACCTATTTTAGAATGTGAGTTATTTGATGTTTGGGGTATAGATTTCATGGGACCTTTTCTATATCGTTTGGAAAAAGATTTATTCTTGTAATGGTAGATTATGTTTCAAAATGGGTAGAAAGTGAAGCTCTTCCCACTAATGATACCAAGGTTGTCATACGATTCCTTAAAAGAACATATTCACTAGATATGGCATTCGAGGGCGATCATTAGCGATAGAGGTTCACACTTTTGTAATAGACCATTTACTAAGTTAGTTGAGAAATATGGTGTAACACATAAACTAAGAACGCCCTATCATCCGCAAACCGTTGGTCAGAGAGGCGTCAAATAGAGAGATCAAAAGAATCGTGGAAAAAAGCAAGTGGATTCAAATCGCAAAAAATCGGGCAATTAAATTAGATGATGCGTTATGGGCGTCTGAGCGACTTTTAAAACACCAATTGGTTGTTCTCCTATAAGCTAGTCTTTGGTAAGTCATGTCATCTCCCGGTTGAGTTAGAACACCGAGCCTTCGGGCTATTAGATTTCTAAATTTCGATCCTAAGGTCAGTCGGTGATCATAGATTGCTTCAATTGATGAGAACTAGAAGAATTTCGTCTCGATTCTTATGAAAACATTTCGAATCTACAAAGAACATACGAAGTCTTTCCATGATAAGAGAATCTTTAGCGTGAGTTCCATGTAGGTGATCGAGTGCTTTTGTACAATTCACGTTTAAAGTTGTTTCGAGGTAAGCTTAAATCAAGATGGACAGGTCCATTTAAAGTAACACGGGTTTACAAAACTGGAGCTGTTGGACTAACTGATGGAAATACAACTTTTATAGCCAATGGACACAGAGTAAAGTTATTTGTGGAGGAGAAGGAATCACACTGCTTGAAAGAAGAAATAATGCTCTTGATTGATCCCCGACAAATCGAAAAAAAGAGGAAAATGAAAAATGAAAAAAGCGAGCTGGAATCACCAAATACCAGGTTCTATCTATCTTTACTTTTACTCGTAATTTTAATTATGTTTTAACTCTTTTCGTCTTTTACCGGATAGACGTAAAAGAACTGGATGTCTTTTTAGATAGAATAGGAGTTTTTATTTTACTTTTGAAATTAGGCCTTGATAAAGATGTCGCGTTTTCTATAGAAGCTTTAGTTTTTGAACAAAACAAGAAATTGTTGAGAGAGATCAGATTAAGAGAAGTATGTAATGGAACATCAAGAAGTGCGATAAAAGAAGGGCAAAGTTTCTAATGAGATGCGAGAATCTGTGGAAAAAGTGAACATGTTGACGATTGTGGGAAAAACACAACCAAATCCCAGGATGAGTGTTTGAATATTGTTAGGAAAGGAACGATTAGGTGGTTATCCGAAAATCGATGGAATTCCGAGAGATAATTCAAATGCCTCGTTTTTAGGAGTTAGGTTGATTGAGCGTTATATCGAACTTTGGAAGATTTAGAAATCGAAGAATCGGGAACCCTTAAGTTTGAGTCCTTTATTTTATTTTATAAAATTTTAGATAACTTCGAGAATTTTATAATTGGATCTTTATGAAAATTTGAGGAGTTTTATAAAATTTTATAAAAGTTGTTTTTTTTTTAGTTTTAATTTAAGCGTTTTATAAAAGTTGATATAAATTTATTAAATTTTTATAAGCTTTTATTAAAGTGTTATAAAGATTTTATTAAATTTTTAGAAATTGTTATAAAATTATAAAAGTTCCTTCAAATTTTATTTTAAGAAAATTTTATAAACTTATTTTTAAGACTTTAATTAAGTTTTATTAGAATTTGTATAAGTTTTATTCAAAATCATCAAAAAAATCGAAAAAATGAAAAGTTTAGGCACGGACCGATCCGGCCTAATATCGGACCGGTCGGGTTGAAAATCATAAAAGGCGGGACCTCTTTTCTTCTTCTTCTTCCCTAATTCTTCCAACCTGCAGACCCACACACCAAACCCCACCACTCGAATTTTTTCAATTCTTCCACAAAATTCACCTCTCACACTACCACTACTTGATTTCTTCCTCTTTTCATCTCTTCTCTTCTACACAAAATTGAAAAAAATCAAAAGGGTCAAAAACAAGCTCCATTCATTCCGGCGACTTTAGCACTTTTCCGGCCTACTTTTCAACGTTTTCTACACTATAAGGTATAATCTAGTTTATTTAGTTGTCAATTTCGTATTTTTTTAATTTCAACTGTTTTGATTTTTGAGTGTGTTGTGACATTATTATTTTTTGCTGTTTTTGTTGTTGTTTTTGTTGTTGTTTTTGTTGTTGATTGGCATTACCAATATCGTAGAATGGTGAGTCGAGTACTAGAGTCTCTAAAAGAGAAAATCAAAATTCCAATTTCAACTCTCGTCGTGAGGCACTGATAATTTTATCACCCGAGGAGGAAGTCAGTAAGTTTTGAAACAACCGCATCACTGAGGCTAAGAAAGCATATAAGAAAATTTATAGTAAGTGTGATGTTCTCGTTGAAAAGGATTAGACTTGGATGACTTAGGTGATGAAGTCAAGAATATCTTTAGAAAGCGTCGGTGGTTAGATTTAGCGACGTGAAGGAAGGGAGATTAACACGACTATAGTATTTGAGTTTTATTCGGTTTTATCTACTTTGTCGGAAGAAACGACTTACTCGATCGGAAGCTGTACTTTACGAGCCGAGCGAAATATTCCTTTTAACCCTGCCGTCATTAATGCAATTTTAGGAGTTGAGGTTTTTCCCGATGAGGAGGATTACGAGGTAGTTTATAATTTAGATGATCCTGCTAGTTTTGAGCAGATCGCCTGAGAGCCCAGATTGTTTTTGACCCGACCGCGGTGTGGGTTGAAAATCGGTTTAATTACGGGAAGCTGTTTTAGAGGTTTAAGGGCAATTAAAAGATTTATTAGCCATAATCTCTATCCTTCTAGTAAACATCTTTGCTTTTGGAAAGGAAGATGTATGTATTGCTTGGGCTATGGTAAATGATGTTAGAGTGGATGTTGGAAAGGTCATGTTTAAAAGATTTTTGAGAGTATTGTCATCGCTGGACAGGAGTCATCTTTACTTCCCTTGTTTTATCTCGATTTATGTCGTAGGTTGGGAGTACCATTCTCGCTAATGACAAGTTATCTCTGGTGATGGGAATCGATTGGACTAGTTTGACTAGTCTTCCGGATGGTAGTATTAGCTCTTTGCTTAGAAGGCGTCAAACTCGGCCAACTCCACCGGTTTTACATCTTCTTCTTTTCCATCTTTTTCTAGTCGGCCTCAACAAACTCCTTTCTCCAACACTATCACTTATGACATGTTTCAATCTTTAGTGATGAGATGTTGCGCGTGGTCAAGCCAATGTGGCTTTATTCATTGAGAGTACTACTAAAGCGTGGTGTGATGATATTCGTAGAGGTTTAAGAAAGAACAGCGATTTGCTTCGTAATCCTACTTTTGATGATCCGCCTATCCACCGTGTCAACTCGATCCGTATACCTTACCATTGTGGGAAACACCTATTCCACCACAGTCGAGCTTTCATCCATCGTCATATCCTTTTGGAAGCCAATCTAGTGGGGCAGGTGTATTTTCGACAGGTGTTCAGAGACCAGCGATGTCGAGTTGGGGAGGATTCACTGAGTTTGCACATGTCACGTCTGGCATGAGTTCGATGGGTCTTGATAGTTCGATCCAGGACCACGACGGCTTCATCCATCGACTTCTCAGTCGTTTCCGAGTTCGAGTTTTCAAGTTGATCCGGAGGAAGATTATGATGAAGATTGAATTTTAATGATTGATTAAACATGTTTACTACACATTTCATTGCATTCGACTTTTGTCATTTAACTATTGGTTTGTTTTCAATTTTCGTTTAGTCGTTTATAACAATTTGGTTTGTATTTTAAATCGATTTAGTTTTTATAAACTATAAAAATCACAAAAATAATTTTGTATCATTAATGAGTCGTTTTAAAAAAAAAAAAAAAAAAATGTGTCGTTTTATCCGTCCGTATCCAGTTGGATGAATTAATTCATAATTTCTGTAAGGCATGTGAAAGCCTTGTTCCATCTGTGAAGTAAAAAACCAAAATACAATTTGACTTTTACCTGCAGACGCGATTAATTGATTTTTCACCCGGACCGAGCCGCGGTTTACGGACCGGGCCGTGAAGGAAAAGAGGTGAGTCATTTTGAGTCTGTCTAATGCGACCACGCACGTATATTTTTACTATCTATTTAAAGAAGCTCAAGGAGAGTAAACAATTGCTCATTCCTTTGTCTTTCTACCTTGACTTTACTCTTTATTTTTTAGCAAGTTTTAAAAATGTCGAACCACTCCTCACCGTCTGTAAATTCTTACGAGCCTAATACACCGGATCATCCGGAATCTCAAGCTTCCAATGAGAGTATCATTTTACACAATCGTTTTGCGAATTCTCCAATCCTATTGGAGAAAGGTTTAAATTTAGATAAGCTTGATCAATGGGGAAAAACTATCATTCGAAGTTTTGGTTGGAAAAAATTTGTCAGTACACCGAGAGGACGGGTAAATGTCTCGATAGTGCGAGAATTTTATTCTGCGCTTATGACGACATCTATGATCGATATCACACAGATTGTTCTAGTAAGAGGAGTGGCTGTTCCCTTCTCTTCATCTATCATCAACCAAATTTTTGAAATTCCACCAGTTTCGATGCCACATTTTGAAATGCAATGGGGACTACAAAATCCCTCTAATCATTTGAATAAAGTACACGAGTCATTCCAATGTCTGTTCCCGCTTTTTGATACAAATCACGACATGTCAACACGAGCTTTACTTCCACATCTAAAAGCGTGGAAGCATTTTATAAATTCTCGAGTTTATCCCACCTGGGATTTTGGAAGTTTGGCTGAGAATGAAATGCTTCTACTTTTTGCTTTGGCATTCGGTGTATTTGTTGATTGGGGTATATTGATTCAAGGGCAGTGTTGGAGTTTGGGATCACGAGAGGTAGTAGGGAAGCCTATGCCTAATTCATGGATGATATCACGTTTGTGTATTCTTCGAGAATGGAGTAGAAGAATTTGGAGACGGATGAAATTTTTCCGCTCAGAGATAGTCGGTTTGGATTGCTACCGGTTGATACACCGGGTTGTTAAATCTACCATCACAGAGAGTTGTTAGTGGTTTGTTAGTAATATTTAAGTTTTAATAAGTTAAATTAAGTTAAGTTTGAAGTTCTTTAGTTAAGTTTGTAATAATGTATCTTGTTTAATATATATGTCTTAGTTTTTAAGTTGTTTGTTTTTATTTAATGATATAATTAGTATACGCTAAAATAAAATCGAGAAAAATAACGTTAATAGATAATTTTAATTTTATTTTGAACCTACTTCTTTACTACTCATTGAACATCGGACGATGCCACTTCGTAAGTGGGAGTAGAGTTAGGTTAGAAAATTCATTAAAATTTTTCGAAAAATAGTCAAAAATAATAATTATATTATATGTCTAATTTAGATTTTAATAAGATTTTAAGTTTATATAATTGAGTATTTAATATTAGATATTGTTTTTATAAAATTATATAAGTATGTTGATATTTATAAGTAAAATTTTTTAGAATCATTTTCAATACGAATTATGAATTTGGAATTGGATTAAGTTTATTGATTTTTGGCACCACAAAAATATAACTATAGCCAAATAACCTACCTCAGCCTTGATTAGAGTGATCAAGACCTCACTCGAAATTGTCAATTGTGATTAAATAACCGAGCTTTAGCTATTTTGGTCTACATTTCCTTGAAATACCATAAGTTTGTGCGCACTTATAAAAAGAGATGGTGACATAAAAGCTAAATTTTGGTATATGCTGAGATTGGAAAAATTAGATAAGTAGTAGTATATTCGATCTTACCTCATGACACTTGCAACATAGCCGATTTTGGTAATAAGTTCGGATATATTAATATTCTATAAAAAAATTAAGAACGAAGCACCTCCTAAGTCTGCAGGTCAGGCTAGAATTTTAACTGAGTCCTGCAGGTCAGACCCAGATAGCTTGAATACCATAGGCTCTCAAAGTCCTCAAGTCGGGATGGGGTCGAATGGCCGAGTCAGTCAAACTCGAGAAGGTTTGCAAAGGAAAAACCTCCAAGTCTGCAGGTCAGGCTAGAATTTTAAGCGAGTCTGCAGTCGGACCCGAGATAGCTTGAATACCACAAGCTCCCGAGTCCTCAAGTCGGGACGGGTCGTGAATCGAAGTCGGGTCATACTCAGAAGGTTTGCAAAGGACAAACCTCCTAAGTCTGCAGGTCAGGCTAGAATTTTAACTGAGTCATGCAGATCAGACCCAGATAGCTTGAATACCACAAGCTCCCGAGTCCTCAAGTCATGACGGGTCGTGAATCGAAGTCAGTCATACTCGAGAAGATTTGCAAAGGACAAACCTCCTAAGTCTGCATGTCGTGTGATGTATTATTTTTATATGATTAAAAATACGTTATATTATTATGTTTTATCAACGAATTCTATATAAAATATATGAAATTATGGTATAAAGTGTTAGTCTTTATAATTTAGAGTATTTAGTAATAATAATAATAATAATAAAAAGTTGTAATTTTGTACCGATTTTAATAAATCGGGGTGTAAATGTCGATTTACGTGGGTATTTGTGGTATTTTATTGCGATTTATAAACCAAGACCCGAGAATCGACATATTGAAGTTTAATCATATCTACGGAATGATTTTAGAGAGTGCCACAAGTTTAAATGGTCAATTGAATAGCTTAAGTGGATAAGTGGCCAACCAATCTGGATAAGTAATAATAGAGAAATATCTTCGACAAACGAATGGCTCATCAAAATGATATTTTCGAGAAAAAGTGTTCTTCACGAAAGTTGTAGATTTTCCGAGAGTGTTCCAATGCAATTTAAATTATGAAGATTGGAGGTCTAGAACTTAAACAGGTGATCAAGTGGCTAATCGACTTGGATTAAGAAAAATCCCGTAAAAGCTTCGGAGGAACACGAGGTCATCAAAAAGCGTTATCTGGAGAAGAGTCCTTCATGAAAGTTGTAGAGTTTCTCGAGACCTTAATTTTGGCATTTCGTTTGTGATTTTTGGAGATCCAGAACTCGAGATATGAATTTTACAAGTTATATATAATTATATATAAATATAATTATATCAACGCACATGCTGAGTTAATCAAGAAGGTGGGAGTAATCATTAGTCCGGACCGAGCCGGCTTTCTACCGGACCCGTCCGGCCTTTACCAATTTGCCTATATATAGAAGCTCATCAGAGAACAGCTGGGAGTACCAAAATATATATAACACTCTCATATATATATTCTCCTCTCCTCTCTTTTCTTTTTTTATTTTTTAGTAGTAGTTGTAAATAAGGCCTTACGCCGTAATAATGTAGTTTTAGTATCGTTGTAATGCTCGAGAAAATCTCGGAAGATACGATTTCTGAATCAACTGCCGTATTCGGGTAACTTTTCTTAAGTATTTATGTTTGTTTTTGTATTTTTCGTTGTTATAATGTTTTTAGGCTAAATATAATACTGGCCAAAACTATGTAATCGGTTTTATTTCGATCTTTTCGTTAAAGAAATGTTGTTAAGTTAAAATGACTAAAATTGAGTTAATTGAATCTTTTTCTATTTTGATCGTATTCGTATTGACATATTTAATAGATCTGAGGAATTCATAATCTAATTATGAATTGACGCTCGTAGTCGAGGATATGAAATAAAAGATAGAAAACCGGAGGGTAAAATTGGCGTGTGAACAGCGTGATAACGGAATCCGATTTCCTACCCGGGGGTAAATTTGTTTTGGGAGAAATGAATTTTATTATAATTTGTACTCGAGATCGTAATAATGTTAAATCATCAGTTTAATTGAAACTTAAACCGGAAAGTTGAATCGTCCGGCTTTGACAACCGGAGCCTTTAAAATAAAATTGACGTTTGTGAACGGAATGACTCCTTTTATCTAAAGGTAGATTTGTACTCGGGACTGTTGATTAATTAGTTTACCGTAATGATTGTGGACCTTGGATCGATGACAATGGACATATGACAATTTCATACCTTTCGTGTGAGAAGGAATTGTTCACCTCAGAGTGCACCGTTTCACTTACTCAATTTGACCTAAAATAAAAGGAGAGATCGAACACATTTCAATTAATCGAAAAGATCGTATAAACCAATTATATAAGTTTTGGCAGTTCTCTAAAATTATTTGTCTAATATATTGGTACCTATATATTTGTATCTATATATATATTTTGCAATTTATGTACATCTATATATATTTATATATCTATATATATTATATTAGAATAACTTTTAAATTACATTATTTATTTTATGTTAACTAGAATAGTAGTGATACGTGTGATAAAATTGCGATTTAGATCGAGTTAATAATGACTCTTTGGTGTTTAACCACACGTAAAAGAAATTACCAAGTTCCCTGAGGATTCGACACCTGACTCATCATACTAGCACTACGATTTGACCCGGTACACTGCCGGTTAGGATCTGTATAGCCTAGAAAAGGTCCGTCAGCAGGCTAGAATTTTAACTGAGTCTTGCAGGTCAGACCCAGATAGCTTGAATACCACAAGCTCCCCGAGTCCTCAAGTCAGGACGGGGTCGTAACTGAGTCAGGTCATACTTAGAAGGTTTTCAAAGGACAAACATCCTCAGTCTGCAGGTCAGCCTCGAATTTTATCAAAACTTACAGATGTTCAAAACTCAGTATGTCACCCAAACCATCAGTAATACATGCCATACTGGGGGGGGTACAAGGGGACATCTATAAGATAAGGGACATCTATAATATAAGTATTTGAACATTTGAACCCAAAGTAAATCAAAGGAAAATGTTTCCAAAAGAAGCCGAAGTACAAAATATAGTGGGCAGGACACCACAAAGTATAAGCAAAATACAGAAACTTTTGCAAAAAAGTTTCAAAGTTTTAAGAAAAGCATGTCCCAACAGCATGAGGAGGAACAGTCAGGTCTGGGTCTCCGGAGCCTGCTCTTTCGAAGAAGGGGTTGGCGCAGCACTTTGAGAAACGGGACGACGTTTGGCGTACTTGGCCCCAATGTCTTCACCTTCTTTAAACTCCCTCAACCTGGCATCATAAGCCTGACCTACTCCTTCCTTATACATGGAGCGATAGTGCAGAAGGTTAGGGAGAACCAGCTCAGGACACTACTCTTTTGCCTCATCCACACCCGTTGTGTACCCATGCTGCATGACGGGGTTCAGTAGGACCTTCAGATCTCCGGCTAGGTGGTCGGAGGACTTATACTCATGCACGACTCGGGCATCCCGAGCCTGGAGAGAGGCTTCCAGAGCAGCCAACTCTGCTCGAACTTTGGCCAGTGCCTGCCCTAGCTCAGAGTTCTCATCTACATACTCGACATGCTTGGCCTGGAGCTCGGCAGTGCATTTGGCCTTAGTCTCGGCAATCTGCTTTTTCAAAGCTGCAACCTCTTGGTCCTTAACCTTTGAGGCCTCCCTATGCTTCTCACGACTCGCTCGGAGCTCCTCGATTGTCCCCTTTAAAGCCTCCTTACTCACCTTGGACTCGGCCATACAGTCCAGGAACTCCTGACCAACCCGAGTGTTTAGGGTATATTTTACTATATTTTCGGGCTTAATCCCTAAACAATTTACCTTATTTTTAAGGGAAATAAATGAGAAAAGCGTGTTTTAACCGTTAAATTCCTATAATGGTTATTGAGGGGTTATAATTTAATTATGAGGAAATATTGAGTTTAAATGTTATTTTGTTACACATTTTATTATTATTATTATTATTCGATGACTTGGTGTAACAACAATTTTGCAGAAAATTAAAAGATATGCAGGGGATATTATTAATGGAGAAGATTAATCTCATTCAATCAAGTGATTTCAAAATAAAGAAGAAAATCGGAGCATTGAAGAGAGGATAAATCGGATCGATCGAAAGAGTGAAGTGGGGACACGGTATACGGCAACAGTGTGAAAGCGCGTGAATAGGTAGGCTCGGTCGACCGAGCCATGCTATTCGATCGACCGAGTGTCTTATGTCGGTCTACCGAGAAATTTGAAAATCGACAGCGTTTTCTAGATCCTTCCTTATGTCGGTGAAACTCCTATATAAGCGGCACCGTTCGATTCGAGAAAAGAACACACAGAAAAATACAACATAAGAGATCATACGCATTATTCATTCATTCAAAACCCTAGCGACCGCGTATATCAAAAGTGCAAACTCGAAGATGAACTCTTCCATCCCAACAATCATGATCACCAACATGATTGTTGGCTAGCATATCGCGGTGGGACAACGGAGGAAACCAATCAACAACCACACCAACTAGAGGATTTTTAGCTATATCTTAGTGAGTTAAATTTATGATTTTTCATCAATTGGATATTGTTATATTGTTTATGTTTTATTTGAATCGAGAGATCGATGGAACTGCTTTTCTGATTGAATTTATATGAGAATATTGTTCAAGCTTTGATCTTTTCAATTGATGCAATTAATTGTGATTCAAGAGATTGTTCATGATTAGTTGAGTAGAGTATTGGAGACAATCTCATGATCGTGTTATGCAAGCTAGTTTAGTTTTGCTTGAGAAAGAAAATGAAACCCTAGAAATTGATTAAAGAGATTTAATCGAACTCGTGATTTGATCATTACTAAAAATCGTATCTTTAGCACGCAATCTAGTTGGGGTTGGTTGGTTGATTGGTGGATTCTCGTTGCCTTGCCGTTCTTTTAATTATTTGATAAACCGATTCGTTCATATCAACTTTTGTTGCTACGTTTAGTTATTTTAAAAACCCTAGTTTTTACCTGCTGTTTTCTGCATATTTTCTGTTTCCAGAACGTTATCGGACGCCCGTCCACATCAGTGAACGCCCGTCCAATGTCTTTTTTGTTCTATTTTCCGCTCTTTTCTGTTTCTAGTCATAGTTTCTAGATTATAATTAATATATACCTTAGTTTTAGATAATAATTTGTGACATAATCGATACAATAACTGTACTTAATCCGATAGGCGTTCGATTCCCTTAGGGCGACCGGTAACACCTTTACTACGAGCCTTGCACTTGGGGTGTTCGGTAATTATAAATTTAAAGCGAAGTTTTACCGAACAAGTTTTGGCGCCGTTGCCGGGAATCGTAACGGTTGTCGGATTCTTCGTAGTGCGATTTTACGTCGGCGGTTTTACGTGTGCACTACGAGCGGGCGTCCAGCATTTGAACGCCCGTCTGCCCCCCAATTTGTCTTCTGAACGCTAGTTCAGTGACCTGAACGAGCGTCCACTTCCAGAATTTCCCCTGAACCAGCGTTCACTCATACTGAACGCCGGTTCAATCTCTTAAATTGTCACATCTCTTCTTCTCTCTTCTCTCTTTCTAAACCTCTAAACCCTCTAATCTTCTCTACATTCGTTCTCATCAACCCTAAGGTTGATTTCTTCCTGTTTCGCTCTCTTGGTTTATGCAAACCGAGGAGTAAGAAGGGACCTCTTACATTTAATCCCGAACCTGAGCGATCTATTCTCAGGAGGAAGCTCTTCCCTAATCCAGACATTATGGCTAACGAAGTTCAAAATCCAGATCCTCAAGCCCAAATGAATCTGATCCTTCAACAGATGCAGGCAATACAACAACAACAAAATCAACAAGCTGGGATAAATAATCAATTTCAACAGTTCCGTCAGAACCAGCTAAACCAATTAAATCAAGACCCCTATGCTCCTTATCTTGACCAAGACTTCCTGGAAGGGCATAGACCTATTCGCCCTCCAGACATGGGGCAAGTGAACTTCGATCTGAAAAATGTAGTGGTAGGACTGGTCCAGAATAGTTCTTTTCATGGCACTGCTGACGAAGATCCTCATGACTTCTTGTCCACCTTCGTTCAAATCTGCGAAGCAGGCCACTATCCTGGTGTTGATTCTGAGATTGTCAAGTTAAAACTCTTCCCGTTTGCTCTAAAGGGTGAAGCAAACCGTTGGTTCAAATCTTTAGCCCATCATTCTCTCCGTACCTGGAATGATGTCAAAAGAGCCTTTGCTCTGAAGTTTGTCTCACCTAGGACAATCATGGACATGAAAAGGGAGATAGCCACATTTGAGCAAAGCTTGATGATGGTGAGAGTGTGGGGAAAGCATGGGAGAGACTAAATCTGGCTGATGAGGAAGTTCCCCAACCATGGATACATGAGACATGAGCTACTAGAGTTATTCTCTGAGGTGTCTCTCAACCAAATAGAGACTACCTTGATTCAACCTTGCTCATGGATCATTCTGAGGGGAGGTGATGGCCCGCTACAGGGTAGCTGAAACTATAGCAAAGAATAACATGTGGGCAACTCAAGGAAGACCAATGTTAGTGGGAATAAGAAGGAATCTGCCTTGAGCAATTGCGAGACTAAGATGTTAGTTGCTCAAATGGAAGTGATGAGCAAGCGACTAGCCAATTTACAAATGCAGCGACGAGGGCCGTCGGATGTGAACTACCGGGAATGCAAAGGGAAATGAGATGGATGAGGAAGTGAATTTAATGGAGAATCACAACCAAACCTTCAGAAACTTCAATCAGGACCAGAATCATTCTGGATTTCAACGACCCAATTTTAATCAAGCCAATGCACCACCTGGCCCATCCAATTCAAAACCTTCTTTCAACTCAAGTTATCAACGATCACTTCCTGGAAGTGCAAATCAATCTTTCAATACGAATTTTCAAAGAACTCAAAGTGGTTGGAATCAAAACCAAAACCAACAAACCACTTATGTTTCTCAAAAGAAATTTGATGAATTAGTTGACATGGTGAAAACTCTGGCCACCAGTGTCAAGACCATTGAAAGACAAGTTGGCCAAATGGCAGACCAACAAGCGAGTCGACCTCACGGTAAACTTCCGAGCTACACTGAAAGAAATCCAAAATGGGATGTCAATGCTTGCACTGACATCACTACACAATGGAACTATGGAGATGAGGAAGTGAATGAAGTTACCCTGCGGAGCGGGAAGAAAGTTGAAGCCGAAAAGGGCTCGGGAAACGAGTAACCCCTCCCGGCGCCATGAGTTCAGGGGGGAAATCAATTCAAAACCGAAGAAAGCGAGAGTGAGGATGAGATGAATGACGAGGGTTCTTCGGATGATGAAATTAATTCTGATGTAGCTGTGAGGAAGGGTCAGGTGGCTGAACCCCTGACGAAAAAGAAGGATGTAAAGTTTGTAAGGTGGAAGGATAAGGAAGATGAAGTTATAAAGAATCAAACCGTGAACAATGATACTTTGAGCAAAGAAAAGAAAAACCTTCCTTATCCGCCAAGGAAAAAAGAAAGTGTCCTTTGTAATGACAAACAGTACGAGGGAGTTAGAAAAATACTTAGAGACACAAAAGTAAGTATACATCCTGGCGGAGGTCTTGGTGAAATGCCTAAGTGCTCTAAGTATATCAAAAAAGCTTGTGGGAGTAAGAAGAAGCTCAAGGGATGGCGGATGAGGTTTTGAAAGGAGAATGTTCAATGGTTTCACCGAAAATTCTAACAAAGCGAGGTGACCCGGACGACTTTCAATCTCTGTGAGATTGAAGGTTGCATGTTCCATGCGTCTTATGTGATTCGGGGGCTTACGTAAGCGTGATGCCATTAAACATTTGTATAAAGCTCGGTTTAGATAAAAGGATGAGAGCATGATTTCTCTTCAAATGGTGGACCGATCTAGCCGAACAACGGCCGGTTGTGTTAACAATGTTCTTGTTTATGTTAAACACTTAGCTTTTCCAACCGATAGGTTATTTTGGATTACCCACGATAAAGAAATGCCCTTAATTCTAGGCCGATCCTTTTTGGATGCCTCTGCGCGCCTTATTGATTTTTACAAGGTCGGTCACAATGAGATTCGATGATACATCTATCACCTTTACGCGAGGGAAAAGCGCTAAGAAACCCTAGTAGAAGAGATCTCGTTCATCAAGCGATTTATGATGATGAAGAAGATGACCACCACGAATCAAGAAGAGCCAATGGAGATAGGTGCTTTCAATGCTATAAATCATAAAGAAAGAGATGATTGTGAGCCATCTTACGATTCATCACAGGCCGTAGTCAGCGACAAGTTATCTCCACAATTTGCTCAACCTGAGCCTACCAGTGAACAGAAGACATGGAACTTTACAGTGATGAACGATGATGATTTCAAAGAGCTGCATCAGACGGATTTTAATCCTAATCAAGAAGAAGTCACGATGGGTAGTTGGGACAAAGTCGATTTTGGAGAGAGACTACCCATTTGGGAAATCGGCGATTGGGAAAAGCTAGTCTTGAGCTAGAAGAAGAAGAGTTAAAAAGAATGATTGACCATGAAAAAGAAAGTAGGTCTTTGCGAGAAAAATCCCTATGGATGATTTAATCGATTATCTTTACGGGGTTACACTCGGGAAGAGGAGTTGTTTTTCGGTCAACCCTTCAAGCTCATTTGACCACCGAGGAAAAGGTGGTCCTCTCAAATCTAGTATTGAGAAACCACCCAGCGATTTGGAGCTTAAACCTCTCTCTCAAAGACCTTAAGTATATTTTCTTAAGGATGATGATAAAGCGCCTTTAATCATCTCTTCTAAACTCGAAGCCGAGCAAGAAGCACTCTTGAGAAAAGTGCTTGTGAAAAACATCCTTGCGTTCGGATGGCAAGTGGGTGATATCCGAGGTATCGGCCCGACATTTGCATGCATAAAATCCGAGCGGAGGAGGGGCGAAAAAGGTTAGACGACCTCGGTGAAAAGGCTGAATCCATACATGCGAGGAGGTTGTCAAGAAGGAGATAATCAAGTGGCTCGATATGGGTATTATCTATGCCATCGCCGATAGTGAGTGGGTCACCCTACTCAAGTTGTGCCAAAGAAGGAGGCATTCTTGTGGAAAAGAACGAAAAAAAGGAGGAAGTTGCCTTACGCCTTGTGGTGGCTATAGAGTTTGCATTGATTATTGCGGGTTAAATGAAGTCACCGCTAAGGATCATTTCCCCCGCCCTTCATTGACCAACTTTAGAAAGACCGGCGGTCATAGGTTTTATTGTTTCCTCGACGGATATTACGGTTATTTCGGATAGCCATCGACCACTAATGACAAGAGAAGACAACTTTTACATCCATCAGGCACTTTGGCGTTCGCGAGAATGCCTTTCGGTTTGTGTAATGCACCGGCTACATTTCAACGATGTATCTTTGGCTATTTTTGATGGACTAGTAGAGAAGTGTATGGAAGTCTTCATGGATGACTTCTCGATCTATGGCGACGATTTTGATGAGATTTTGGAAAACCTGGATATGGTACTTCAACGATCGTTGAGAAGAACCTAGTTCTAAATTGGGAAAAGTGCCATTTTCTAGTTGATGAAGAATTGTCCTTGGACACAAGGTGTCCAAACAATGGAATTCAGGTAGATAAGGCTAAGGTAGAAGCCATTGAAAAGATGTCGTGCCCTAAGGCGTGAAGGAGGTACGAGGTTTTCTTGGCCATGTTGGTTTCTGAGCGATTCATTCAAGACTTTTCTAAAATCGCCAAACCTTTATCTAACCTTCTTAAGGGCGATGTGGACTTCGTTTGATGCGAAGTGTGTTGAAGCGTTTAATTGCACGAAGGATAAGCTCATTAGCGCCCTATCCAAATCGCACTTTGATTGGACTAAGCCCTTTGAGCTAATGTGCGATGCTTTAACTACGCTGCAGTGGGAGGCGATTCTAGGGAGAGGTCGATAAAAGTTCGAGACCCATTTACTATGCTAGCCGCACTTTGAACCCACTCAATGCAATTACGCCACCACCGAGAAGGAATTCTTGGCGATCGTTTTGCTATTGACAAATTCGAAGTTATCTTTTAGGGTCCAAAGTGGTGGTGTGGGTGACCATGCAACCTTACGTTATCTTATGGATAAGGCGGATGCGAAACCGAGATTACTCGGGTGGATTCTTATTTTACAAGAATTCGACACGGAGATAAAAGATAAAAAGGTAGCGATAACGTTGTGGCTGATCATTTATCTCGTTTAGTAAATGAGGAAAGAGAAAGTCCGAAGGAAATAGGGATCGATTTTCCTCTGAGCGATTCTTTGAAGGTGGAAGCTGTTAGGCCTTGGTATGCTGATTACGTCAACTATCTAGCCGGTGGTCACTTAGAAGAAATGACGTATCAGGAGAAAAAGAAATTCTTCACGGACCTGAAATATCTCGTTTGGGAGGATTCCTATCTGTTCAAAGTCTGTAAAGATGGGTTGCTGAGACGATGTGTTCCGGAGCACGAACAATGGAGTATTTTGGAACAATGTCATAGTGGTCCCACGGGAGGGCACTACAGAACACCCAAGACTGTGGCAAAAATCCTCCAAGCCGGTTTCTACTGGCCCACGCTCTTTAAGGATGCCGAAGCCTTTTGCAAAGGTTGTGACAGATGCGGTATTGGGAGGCGAGTAATGAGAATGGACATGCCACTTAAGCCCATTGCAGAGTGCGAAGTCTTTGATGTATGGGGCATCGACTTTATGGGACCATTTCCATCGTCATGCTCTAATAAATACATCCTTGTTTGTGTAGACTACGTATCCAAATGGGTGGAGGCAATTGCCACTCGGACCAACGATCATAAAGTCGTGAAGAAATTTTTGCAAAAGCATATCTTCACCAGGTTTGGCTGTCCCCGAGCGCTTATCGTGATGAAGGCACTCACTTTTACAACGCACCACTTGATAAGATTCTTGAAAAATATGGTGTCAAACATAAAATCGGTACACCATACCATCCCCAAACAAGTGGTCAAGTCAAGTCAAACAACCGGAGTATTAAAAGAATCTTGGAAAAGGCAGTGAACTCGAATAGAACTAATTGGAGTCTAAAGTTGGATGACGCGACTATGGGCTTACCATGATTGCTTGTAAGACTCACATGGGTACGTCTCCTTTCAAATGGTTTATGGAAAAGCTTGCCACTTACTAGTCGAGCTTGAACACAGAGCTTCTTGGGCTATTAAATTTTTGAATTTTGATAGCCAACTCGTGTGGGAAAAGAGGCTTTTGCAATTGAGCGAGCTCGGCAATTTAGACTCAAGCTTACGAGAATTCCAGGATAAGCAAGGAAAGAACCAAAGCTCTTCACGATGCTAAAATAAAAAAATCGGGAATTCAAAGTAGGTGATATGGCTCTGTTGTATAATACCAGGTTACATTTGTTTCTGGTAAGCTTAAATCAGATGGTCCGGACCCTTTGAAATCATCGATGTCAACCCGAGTGGAGCAATTGAGTTAAAAGGTATGGCGGTCAAGCGTTCAAGGTATATGGTCAAAGGTGAAAAAGTATTTTAGGCAACCAAAAGAAAAGCTGAGGTCATGTACTTTCAAAAGGGATTGAAACGGGTGAGATGTTGGCGTGTGATGAGATTCCATCCGACTTCTTTGGTTCGGATGATGACATCTTTACCCTACTGTGAAGACCCTTACGGCAAGATACTCTAAAGCGTCGCCGGTATACTAGGCCAAGAGAAGAAGAGGCAAGAAGAGGAAGAAAGTCAATCTTTGTTTGGAAGGCTAAGTTCCATAATTTAGTCGCGCATTTGACTTGTTGTTGTGGCCACACCGCTATTCATCATGCAGATTCCGATGAAGAAGTGGCCAGAAGTAAACCGAAGTGGCCCGATCCGGGTTGACTTTGAAATCTGTGTCAAGCTAATGACATAAAAGAAGCGCTCTAGGAGGCGACCTAGTCTTTTAAGTTACTTTTTAGTTAAGTTTTTAGGGCATTAGGAATAACACCATGGTGATTTGTGTGTTGGTTATCCCTGTCCTATTTGTGAATGCTTTATGTGCCTACATGTTTACTCATATACCCCTTGTACCCCGAGATTATATGCTATGTCAAGTGTTTGAGATATTGTTTAGCGGTTTTTGCAGATTGTCACTTTTAGTGTTGTGCATTCATGCTACTGAGTTGCGCGGTACATTCATGCTACGGCCGACCTCTGCCAACCTACGACCCGACAATCATTTTGAAAACCAGCTAAGTATTCTTTTATTTTATCTGCACATTCTGAGGACATAATGTGATTTAAGTGTGGGGGGTGTCTAAATTGGGTATGTTATCATGCTATATTTCGAAAAGCAAGCAAATGTGAATTCCTTGGCAAAAATTTAAATTTTTTTCAAAGTAAACGTGGATAATTGTAAATCTTGAGCATGTAATTGAAACAAAAAGGCTCGCTAGTTGTAGTTTCCTGACGATGATTGTCTGTAACTTCTGTGAGATAGTTATAGCATGCTTTTACTAATATGAGATAGTATTCATTTCATATTCACGTAAGCCTTTGAAATTGAAGCGACATTTTTAAACTTTATCCATTCACTACCCTAGTGATTTATCCTAGAGAGACTTGCGCTTAATAGTAACGGTAAACATTACACCTAATTTCTAACCGTGTACTGTGAATATCTGAAGGTTTGAATGTGATAGGAGGGATATATCTTAAGGTTTGTACACCAATCTAAGATGAATAATATGAATAAAATATGTGTATGTCGGAGGTAGCTGCCAATGATTTGAGTGTGGTAAGGCATTATCACGAAATGTCCTATACCACTATGAGGTTCAATAGCTCCCACCGCTGATGATAGTAGTCCGACTAGGGTGTTATCACGAAACATCCTATTGCTGGGAATGAGGGCATATGCTATACATGTGGAATTAAGTGAACTTTAAAGAAAAATTAGCAAATGGCAATGTGGAAAGTTAGTAAACATGGTTGAAAACTTAGTTATCTTCTGACTATCCCCAGTATAAACTGAATGATATGTATTAGGGATCATCCTAATAAGTACACGGGAAGACTTTGTGTGGAGCAGTTCTTGCTATACCTAGGAAAGTCATTAGGATTGTTTGAAAGGATTTTTGTGCGAAAAAATAGTGGAGATTGAAAAGGGCTTTTCACACACACACTGAATCTATCTCTATGTTGGTATTACTTGCTATAGTTGTCGTATATGTTGTTACGTGAGCCAGGAACCTATGTGGATTACATGTACAGTGAGCCGGTTTTGATTATTTTGTTCGGGACGAACAAAAAGCTAAGTGTGGGGGAGTTGTTTAGGGTATATTTTACTATATCTTCGGGCTTAATCCCTAAACAATTTACCTTATTTTTAAGGGAAATAAATGAGAAAAGCGTGTTTTAACCGTTAAATTCCTATAATGGTTATTGAGGGGTTATAATTTAATTATGAGGAAATATTGAGTTTAAATGTTATTTTGTTACACATTTTATTATTATTATTATTATTCGATGACTTGGTGTAACAACAATTTTGCAAAAAATTAAAAGATATGCAGGGGGATATTATTAATGGAAAAGATTAATCTCATTCAATCAAGTGATTTCAAAATAAAGAAGAAAATCGGAGCATTGAAGAGAGGATAAATCAGATCAGATCGAAAGAGTGAAGTGGGGGACACGGTATCTGAAGCAACGAGTGTGAAAACACGTGAATAGGTAGGCTCGGTCGACCGAGCCATGCTATTTGGTCGACCGAGTGTCTTATGTCGGTCTACCGAATTTGAAAATCGACGCGTTTTCTAGATCCTTCCTTATGTCGGTGAAACTCCTATATAAGCAAGCGACACCATTCGGCGAAAAGAACACACAGAAAAATACAGCACATCATTACCCTAGCAGCCGCACCATATCACACAAAAACATGAGTTTCTTTCTTTCAATTTTCTTTTGGAGATCGAAGATGATTGAAGGCTAAGTAATTCGCAGTAGTACAACGGGATGAAGCCATTACAACATCACCACAACCAAGAGATTTTTCAGTAAACATTATTAGTGAGTTTGAATTTATTTTTCTTTATCGAATGTTTTGAATTGTTTGAATGTTTGTTTTGTTAGATTGAAAAATCGATGAAACGATTGTTGTTTTGAATTTGATGAGAATTAAATTTACACAGAACCCTTCATTCGATACAGTTAATGATATTCCGAGAGATTAGTTTATTGTTAATTGGGTAGGAGATTCGGAAACGAACTCATGATCATGGTCTTCTATTGTTAATTTTGTTTCACTTGAGAAAGGGAACAGAAACCAAATAAATTTGATTAAAGAAATTTGATTGGATTTAAGTTAGATCACACCAAGGAATTTGATTCATCTCACAAACTGGTTGGGTGGTGGTTGTTTGGTAGAATCCTTGTTGCCCTACTGTCTCGTTACATTAAGAAGAAAGTCAGTAATTTTTCATAGCAATTTGGATTTTAGATTCAATAGTTTATTTAGGTTTAATTCGATCTCTTTTGCTTTATTACTTTAATTAGATTTATCGTGACAATTCACCGGTACGTTAACTGTATTTTTGTTTCCGACATCATTCGATTCCTTGGACGACCCGGTAATACCCACTACAACGTGCCTTGCACTTGGGGTGTTCCGGTAAAATAATAAATAAAAAACTTACCGAACAAGTTTTTTGACTATATTTTCGGGCTTAATCCCAAACAATTTACCTTATTTTTAAGGGAAATAAATGAGAAAAGCGTGTTTTAACCGTTAAATTCCTATAATGGTTATTGAGGGGTTATAATTTAATTATGAGGAAATATTGGGTTTAAATGTTAGTTTTTGTTACACATTTTATTATTATTATTATTATTCGATGACTTGGTGTAACAACAATTTTGCAGGAAATTAAAAGATATGCAGGGGGGATATTATTAATGGAGAAGATTAATCTCATTCAATCAAGTGATTTCAAAATAAAGAAGAAAATCTGAGCATTGAAGAGAGGATAAATCAGATCAGATCGAAAGAGTGAAGTGGGGGACACGGTATACGAAGCAACATTGTGAAAACGCGTGAATAGGTAGGCTCGGTCGACCGAGCCATGCTATTCGGTCGACCGAGTGTCTTATGTCGGTCTACCGAGGCTGAAAATCGACGCGTTTTTCTAGATCCTCCTTATGTCGGCGAAACTCCTATATAAGCAGCACCATTCGACCAGAAAAGAACACACAGAAAAATACAACATAAGAGATCATACGCATTATTCATTCATTCAAAACCCTAGCAGCCGCATATCCATAAGAGCAAACTCGAAGATGAACTCTTCCATCCCAACAATCATGATCACCAACATGATTGTTGGCTAAGCATATCGCGGTGGGACAACGGAGGAAACCAATCAACAACCACACCAACTAGAGGATTTTTAGCTATATCTTAGTGAGTTAAATTTATGATTTTTCATCAATTGGATATTGTTATATTGTTTATGTTTTATTTGAATCGAGAGATCGATGGAAGCGCTTTTACGATTGAATTTATATGAGAATATTGTTCAAGCTTTGATCTTTTCAATTGATGCAATTAATTGTGATTCAAGAGATTGTTCATGATTAGTTGAGTAGAGTATTGGAGACAATCTCATGATCGTGTTATGCATGCTAGTTTAGTTTTGCTTGAGAAAGAAAGCGACCCGAGCTCCTTGTAAAAAGCAATGCAAGAGTTAAGTAGAAGGTAAGGCGAGTAGGAAGGGACAGGCGTATTTGTGTAAGAACTCACCACGGCGCCAAGTCTGGTCGACAACTCGTGTAACCGGTTGTGCCTCGGGAAGGCGGTCCTCGGGAGAATCTTCGGCGATCGGCAAGCCACCTTTCTTTTCCTTGATCGCCCCTTCCGGTCGAGGATAGAATATCTTCTTTTTCGGCGAAGCCCGGTCGCTTCTTCTCCTTCTTCCCGATCATCGTTCACTTTATCCGTTCAACTTCACCGGAGGAGTCATCGGGATGTCCATACAAGAGTTAAGCCGGCGGGGTCAATAGGGTTCGGCTGGACAAGTTCGGTTCTACGTTTTCTTCTTGCGCTCGAGGTTCTGGGTAGCCTCATTTGGCCGATTGGAAGAGCCACTTCATCATCAACATCCTCCAAGAGCTCGGCAAAGGAAGACCTTTGTCAAGATAAATGTGAGAAAATGTTAGAAAACATTTTATAAACCGCGAAGTATGAAAAAGAACAAATATAAAAGCCCTACATATCTTGTACTCTCCCTTATCTAATTCCTTGTATGGGTCAGGACCCGCTGTGGGCAGCTGGGCAGCTAAGATCAACTCAGAGGAATACTTCTTCGCCTTGATATACACGCCGCTTTTGCGAATATCGTCTAGCAGTTTTTTGTCCACATCAGTCGGTCATGGATCGCTATCCAGGTCAGACGAGTTCCACCTGCCTAGATTCTGAGTCACCTCGGGGCAGATAAAGAAGAATCTCATCTTCCAACCCTTGTAGGAGGTCTTTCCGGCTCGATAAATTGAGCGTCGACATTAAATCCCCGATGTGGGAAGCGGTAGTATCCGGCTTCTTTGAAGGATGCGGGAGCTCGATCTAAGCGAATTATATCTATGCTGCGGCCAGATGGATCACGATTCATATATTATAACACATAAATAAAGGATCTAAAATCCTACAAGGGGGATAAGATCATGTTACCAATATCGGGAAGAGACGCCTTGATCTTCCGATGTGTTCTCCAAACGGCGGTTGGTGGACATCCTTCTTGATACACGAACCTCCTTGATATGCAACACCAAGAAAAACCCTAGACAATAAAAACAATTTTTTTCTCTTTTTACAAGTGGTGGTCGAATTTTTCATTGCAATTACCTTTGGAATAACTCTCCTTTTATAGGAGAGTAAATCCTTGGTCTCCAAGTTTTAATTAATTAAATAAATAAATAATTAAACAAAATAAAAAGATATTTTCCTTAATGACTAATTGTGACATGTATTGACCAATAGGATATCAAATAACAAGTCATCCAACCAATCATATAACAAGAATATATTTTATTTTCCATAACACAAGAAAATCAATTCTTGTGCTAAAAGAGACTCAAAATTGGCGCCACACTTAGGGTTTCCAAGCCCACATAAAATGTCTTTTATGTGTATTTTATTATTTAGCCCAACTAAATAATATTCATGCATATCAATTAATTAGCCCGACCAATTAATTATCAATGAGGCCCAAATAACAAGAATATCATTCGAATTATAGAAGCCACATTGGGGACCAATGGACTATATCTTGAGTAAGCTCCAATAATTAATTATTCATCGAACAGAATAAGTACATTAAATATTAATTCCGGGATTACGCCACCATAAACCCGAAACTGAACTCTACCGAATATAGATGTATACTTATACTCAACCCATAGAGTGAATAAGCGTCCATTGATATAATCACTACATACGGATTAACCCTCCATAGATTGTCCATTCTGAGTGGGAAGTCTTCGTGAACCCAACACAGAATATCTTATCCTTATTTACCATTAACACCCAGATGATCAATTAGTGAACATATCTGACTAGTAGCTAATTAGTCAAATGTGAACTCCCGGGATCGATCACTTTCTTAGGGGATAACAAATAAGGGATTTGTCTCTCTACTGCAGCGAGGAAGGAATGGATTCCATATCTGTGAAAATCGAGAACTACTCACTCATCGAGGAGATAGTGCCAATGAGAAGTGGCTTGGAACACATATTTAAGTGAACCGTAACTAACACATCAAACACTACCCGAGACAAGCGGCACCTCGTGATCACCTCGGGATTAAGGTTGATCCATATATGATCATCTAATGATTTAATAAGATTCCTCGATTACGGAATTATATCGAGAAATTCATATTAAATCGGTCCGATCTATATGAATGCCATCATATATAAATGCCCCACGAAAGGTACCTCTACCGACAGTCCGGATAAGACTATCACACCCTAAGGTGTTCAGGCGCATTATTGGTGTTTTAATTAAGAGACCCTAAACTCGATTAAGTTCACCACGGACTAACAATTTAAGTATATCACCACTAACTCAATCCTCTCGTGCATTCCATACAATTGAGCTAAGTGGTTACATCTGAGATATACTTAGGGGTTTTGCAGTGATGTATACTATATAAGCACAAGGAAAATAAGAATAATAATAAAATCTGTCTTTTATTAATTAAAACAATTACAAAAATTGTCTTTTGGGCACTACACCTAACACTTGCCCGGGTACCTGTTTGCGCTGAAAGAATAGTCGGAATGTTTGGACCTTAAAGGGGATGCAGGCACACCTGCACCAAATGGCGAAGCCCACTATCGCCCTTATGCCATTCGGTACAATCTGAGCCAACCCTAGATCGTAGTGCTCCAGGACAGCCAGAACAGCCGGACAGATCGGAAATCTCAAACCGCACAAAAGTTGCTCTCATGAACGGGCGCGATACCGGCCGAGCTTGATAGGCATAAACGCTAGAAGCGAGAGCAGTGAGGTTTGAAAAGCGGGTTCACAGATTATATTGTTCTGAGATCACGGGTTACATCCGTAACGGTTAACAGTATCGATACCATGGCAGTCGCCTGAGGTTTTGAGCCATGTATGCCTTCGAGGGTAAGGACAAATCTAGAAGATGAGGAAGAATGGGGAGGATTGAAAAGGAGCGAACAGGTCTCTCGAAATTGACTCGGTGGGGGTAGTTTCTTCTTCCGATTCGACTCCGACTCAAATAAGGCCTCATGGAACTATCGGTGAGAATTATCGGTTCGCTCATTAACAATATGAAAAGAATTAGAGGAATGAGACAAGAAAACTTACTTGTATGAAGAAACTGGAGAAATGAAAGAATGGAATGGCAACCGTCCCGACTTCACGCTTGATTTAAATGGTAACGTCTGAAAGGACGTGATAAGACCAGGAGTTATAAACCCTAAAATAATCTGGGAAAACCGCTCCATTATTAGAACGGGAGTTTAAAACGCTTCGTTTTTCATGTCCGTCTTGACAGAGTGATAACGGCAACGGTGCCACGTGCCAAGGCAACCATACCACTCTGGTTAACCGAGCTGCACTCCGCGTCAGGTCTGCCCAGCTTCCATGCAGGCTGGCCAGACCTGGGGGGCTTATGACGATGGTAAGAGTAGATCTTGCCACGTGTCATCATGAAAACACCTTGGGATTAAAAGAAGAGTAAGGTGAGAACCACATTTAGGGCCAAGAGCCCCACAGTAGTAAGACCCTACCCCAGGAGGGAGGTCTGTCCATATCATTCCCGACTATGGCACTGCAGGGCAGTTCGGTCAAGTCTGGAGGTAGGACGCGCGGACCAGGTCAGGACGACCTGGTGAGCCCATCGAAAGCCGACTGGATCTTTCCTTATATGATAACTCACACATGTGCCTATATAATAGGATAATGATGGGAGAATCCCTGGATTACCGGAAGTAAATCTCTTAATTCGAATATAGTCTTAATTATCTCTAATCAAAGATAAACACGTGATGATCCTTAGGGTTTAAGGATTCTACAACTTGTTCGACAAGAAAAGGGGTGAAACGCCTCCCTATATATACAACCCTAAGGAACTACGAGTGACTTGATTCCAATTCCGCTATTGGATTCGTAGGCAACTTGAGAGAAACTAACTCTCAGGATCAGTCTCGATCATACACAATTCACAATCCCACTTTGCTTTAATTCTTGTTCAAGTCGTTACAGAGGTTGATTGGATACATAGGTGATATCCGACATCATCAATATATTCTTGAAAAGTTCGGGTTGTGTCGTGGCGCCGTAATAAAGTAATCATCATGACGTGTTTGATGTATTTACATCATGACGATTGGTGGAAAAAGATGCTGGACAGAGCCAACATAACATAACTTAATTTTTCGATCTAGCGGATGCCTCACTTCCGGCCGAGGCTTTACCAGGCTGCTGAGAATGGAAAAAATGCTCTATTGAGCAAACCTGATGAAATTTTCTACGAGCTATCTATATAAGGAGCCCCAATACAAAGCTTGGGGATTAGACCGACACAGCTGATCAGAAGGAATCGAAAACACCCTAAGGATGCATGCAATTTCTAAGAACCTCGTCAAGTTGAGGCATACCATGGAATGCGTCGTATTTTTATTTGTTGTGATTTAATCGTTTTATCAAGTCTTCCATTACATCTTATTGTATTGATATGTATGACGTCTATTACAATAACAATCATTATACTATAAGGTTTAAACAAAGAATATAAACTACTAAATTTAAACTACGCGATAACATACATAAGAAAAAAAAAACAGTTAACCATGGATCTACACCTACGTAATATTAAAAACGATAATCGAGGATAAAATCGTTATGAGCATTATAAAACTAAGTATGTACACTTACAATTTAAAAACGAATTCACGCCAATCATATTAGTGTGTAATCATTTTAAGCTAATACTCTCAACCAACAACACAATATCTTTGGCAAAAAATCGAAAAAAATAAAAAAAATCCAACTATCATTAACATTTGCAGGCTTTTTCTATTACATTATATAATAAAATAATTTATAAAACATGCACCATAATAACAATAATTGTATTATATAAACATTCAAAAATAAATAACAAAAAATATAGTAAAATGACATACTCATTTTTTCAACGAGCTAAAGGTTGTGGATCCGTTGATACCTTTCTCCTTACCAAACTATCCAATTTGGTGATATTAAATTTAATTTGATGATGTATATGTGAAGAAGAATGTTTGAAGATGATAAAGAAGGGGGATTTTTTTTCCGGTCCGTGTTGAAGAACAAATGAAGTAATGAAGTAGTACTAGTCTAATATTACAGTAACGGTTACTGGTGGAATGTTTTAATTACATTCACCAATAAATCCAGTATCTACTACGCCCGGGAAACACAATTTCAGGCCTTAGTACACCCGGAGACTCCTCTAGCCCCGTACATAAGTTATTTCCATGTAAAATGTTCTCGCCCGGGCGTATACATCCGTGAAACATACATCCCGGGCGTATACACCCGTGGAAAACTAAATTCGCCCCGTGGATAAGGAAATAGGCTCGCCCCATGCGCATACACCCGTGAAAGGCCATTTCCGGGTGTATACACACGTGAAAAACAATTTCGCCCCGTACAAAGCCAATTAGCCCCGTATGTACCATTTTCTAACATTACACCTGTGAAATTTGCAAACCCCTCACATAATACACCCGTGAAACACCCATCCGATACGTATACGTGAGTATAACATCTTTTCGACCCCGTACAAAAAGTTAAACCTAAAAAACAAAAAGATAGATGTTACGAGGCTGAAAATTTTTTTTGAAGAAAAAAAATAACAGCTGTAATCGGCCGGTGAAAACGGGATGAGATCACCTGTCCAATTTGTGTGTTTAATTTCGGTGTCTAAGTAAAAACGACGTCGTTTCATGTGTGTTTTATTTCTTGAAGAAAATAAAATAAAATTAAAAAAGAAAAACCAAAAAATAAAACACACATAAAACGACGTCGTTTTTACTTAGACACCAAAATTAGACACACAAATTGAACAGGTGATCTCATCCCGGTGAAAACTGTGAATGTAATAAAAACACATTTAAACCCGCTGCTGGTGATGGTCGTAGCCATTAGAAATTCCATCCATATGACAAGTCCAATTCCAATTCCAATTCGATCATCTCATTTCTCATGACATCCAGAAGGAGGAGCTCTATTTAATCTGCATTCTTGCTCCCACCTGTAGCGTGAGGCTCTTTAACAATGGCCTTCGCTCAAGCTTTCCCAGTATCTTCAGCATTCACGATTTGTTCAACTAGAAATAGCGCGACAAACCCAACAAGGAATAAAGCACCTGCTCCATTTGGAGGTGCTTTTGGGAACACAATTAAGAAGGATTTTGAGTTTATGAAGAAGGGTTCGATAAAGGTGTTAAATGGGTCAATAAAAATCTTCACGTTCCGGAGGTGGTTAAAACGGTTGATGATTTTGTCTGGCTTCGGTTTTGGAGTATCAACAAGTTGTTTCTCCAATTCGAGCTCCAACTTGGCCTCAAGCTTATTATCCAGGTATATTTAGTATGTTAATTGGAAACTATGTTAAATAAAACTTAAGCTACATAATCGACTTTTCGTCAAATGTGATGAAGATATCCTATGAGCAATCCCTAGTTTTTAGTCTGTTTTTAGACATTAGGATCAAAGGGCTTGCATAATTTAGCTTGCAATCCATGAATGTGAAGGTGTAATGGTAGTAGTATTTATGGTTGCTTGGGGTTTCAAAATGTGGTTCAACGTGTATATTCGCATTTTATTGAACTGTGTTTAACAGCAGTTCTTTGCTGTATAAGTGATCAAGTCACCAGAGAAGTTAAATTGAAAAAGTATACTCAGTTTGATGCTTAGGTGAACAAGGAGATACAGTCCTACTAGAAAATGTAAGACTAAAAAGAAAAGTAGGATAGCCGATATCTTGCCACTCGTTTAAACATTTGTATCAAGAACTTTTCCTGCTGGACTGACACATAATATACTCGGTTTGATGCAACGGGACTAAATTAAATTCTGTTTTGATGAAAAGAACCCCTTTGGTTGTATGCTTCTAGCGGTTTATAAGGAACCCTTGAAATTGATCGTTTGACAATCCGTGTTGATCAAATTTAAGTATAGGTTCAGCTTCCTACCTTGCTATGTCTTTTTAACGATTTCAATTACTTAAATATCTAATTTGACAGAACTCTCTGGAGTGGATTTATTGATGGCTGATCTTAATGCATTGGAGGCCTATATTAACTATGTGTACTGTTACTTAAAGATGTGGACGAAGCCACTGCCTGAACTCTATGATCCTGAGGAAGTTGCTTACTATTTCAACTTGAGGCCCCATGTAGTTGCCCTCCGCCTTCTTGAGGTACATTCCTATATTGAAGATTGCGATTCTTATCTCTTGGCTTACTTTCAGTTGTTGAGAGTGACTGTTCCTGCCTGCTATGAGCTAAAAGTTTAGTTGAAAGTATTTGATCATGGACGCTTCAAGGTCATGTCAGTCTTGAGCACTACAAAATGGTGGGAGAATTTGAGTTGCCATATCCATTTTCTGTGCCACTATATGGGAACAGTAAAGCTGTTGTCCAATAGATTTGTGGCTCTTTTGGACAGGCTCTAGTTAAATTGTTTGGTCCTGAAGCTCTTAAACTGGACAGTGTCATTTATGTTGGGTCTTGTAAAATAAAAAGTGGGTGAGGATCGGCACCATTATAGCGTTATGTTTGATTTTGATGATGAATCAATATGATTCTTTGTAACCAGAGAAAGATGACTGATGCTTTTATAATCGGTGTGTCAATGTACTTGATATTGTTGATAAGACTGCAATGATTTTCGTTATGTTGAGATTGACAGTGTAGAAGAGGCAAGTACATTTAGTTAGGTGTTGTTAGGTTCGGCTGTAGATTCTTGATAGATGTGGAATCTTTTGTCTGAATATATATATTTTTTCCAATTATATTACGAGTATGAAAGAGTTGGCATGTGCAGACTTTGTTGAAATGCCTTTCTCTTTTGGTGATATGTTTCTGAAGGTGTTTGCTGCATTTGCTTCTGCTGCATTCAGAATTCGAGTCTCTGGATTCAGTTCTGTCCTGGGAAATGTTGATAAGAACATCTCCCAACACAACTCTGGGATGCTGTTAAAGGAAACAATGCTAAATTTGGGGCCCACGTTTATCAAAAGTAAGTGCACAAGTTTGTGTATGATTTTTCCATAAGTTTAGCATTTCTTGTTTTCTGATCGTGGGGATTGCAAGGGTATCTTCTTAAGTTGGCACTCAAACTGACAATAGATATGTTCAAAGAAAAGAAGTTTTACTTTTTGTTATGTCATATGTACCACTCTTTCCCATTACCCTTTCATGCTTCTTGAAATGTTCTTTGACAACATGCGAGCATGGATTTGTAAGAAACTAACATCCGTATTGCATACTGATAATTACCAACTTACCCTAAAGCTTAAGTTGTTGTCGAGGACTCAAGGGAAAGTGTATTTTATACATTTATCTCTCAAAACGCCTCCTCTTGCGTGAGTTTGCCTATGTGTGGACATGAATAGACATGTTATAACAAAGTCAACATGACCGGCAGTGGAAGTAGTTCTTTTGTTGTAGGCTTGTAGCAGAGTTAACATGCTAAAAAATAGCAATAGTTTAATTTTTTTAATAAAGCGGCAAGAGTGGAGTTTGAACTCAGGACCTTATACTCTGATACCACGACAAATTACCAACTCACCTATTTTATACTTTGATACCATGATAAATTTCCAATTCAGGACCTTATACTCTGGGAAGTTTAATTTATACATTTGTATCTTTCACATATTGTTGCTTGCCATGCAGTTGGTCAATCTCTATCTACGAGGCCAGATATAATTGGTCCTGAAATCTCAAAGGTTAGCCGACTGGTTCATGTTGCTCCCCTTGCAATTGATGCTATTCTCCTTGCATATGGTGTAGTTCCCTTTAACATTTAATCGCTTTCTACATGTTTCTTTAGATTTTGGACGTGCCACAGTTTCTTTCTGTTCATTCTGTGCATGTCCTAGTCCTTTCATTATAGGATGTATTTCTGTTCTATTGATTGTATGTGGCATTGAGTTATACCCTTGGTAGTAACGGTGTGAGATACTTATCATTCTATAGCAAGACATAGCTTGGGTTATAAAGCATTAGATTGTAATCTTGCACGTCATATTAAGAGTCTTAATTAGATGCCTCCATTTCTTCTTTTACCATTTTGACTAACACTTTTTTCATGGATTGGGAGTTTTTTTTTTTCCTGCATTGATAAGATTGTAGTTTTTTATGAAGAATAAAAGAATTATCAATTATCTTATTTAACTTGAAGAGCCAAAGGCTGTATAAATAGAGTACATGAGTGGGACTTAAAACGGCTAGGAGACAGAGTAATAAATGCAACAGTATTCTTGTCTAGTGGGCGGCTGAAGGACTTATGTTTCTAGGGAAAATACAATAAAAGGCAGCGGAATAAATTCAAGGGATAAGGGCATATATTATACTATATATATAGTATAATATATGTACCATACATAAATAGAGTACATAACAATACTCCCCTTCAAGCTGGTTTATAGATATCCAATAAACCAAGCTTGGAAGTGCAGAACTGGGATTGAATCTTTGGGAGACCTTTGGTGAATATATCAACAACTTGGAGCTTGGTAGGAACATAAATGAGGCATATACTTCCATCTTCCAACTTTTCTTTAATAAAGTGCTTGTCAATTTCGACATGTTTGGTACGATCATGTTGAACAGGGTTATTGGCAATGCTGATTGCAGATTTCTTCACTGAGAGAAGTCGATAGAGCAACAATAGGCTGTCTTAGTTCAGTGAGAACCCTTCTGATCCACATTAGTTCACAAATACCAAGAGCAACAACCCTAAATTCAGCTTCAGCACTGCTCCTTGCAACCACAACTTGTTTCTTGCTTCTCCATGAAACAAGATTTCCTCCTATGAACATGCACCATCCGGATGTAGACTTCCTATCTACTATAGAGCTTGCCCAGTAAGCATCAACAAACCCTTCAACAGTGAGATTTCCTCCTTTCTTGTACATGATGCCAAGACCCGGTTCATTCTTGAGGTACTTGAGAATTCTTAAGGCAGCATCCAGGTGGAGTCTTTTAGGCATATGCATGAACTGACTTACCTGTCCAACAGCAAAAGAAATATCAGGCCTAGTGTGTGTTAAGTAAATCAGCCTACCAACCAGTCTTTGATAGGCTTCTTCATTAACACATTCACTGGTTGGATCATTGTGGAGTTTTTGATTGTAATCAACAGGAGTAGCAATAGGTTTACATCCAAGAAGACCATAATCTTTTAGTAAATCCAGAGTGTACTTCCTCTGTGTAACAAGAATTCCAGTAGTGGACCTTGCCACTTCCATTCCCAGGAAATATTTCAAGTTCCCTAGGTCCTTAATTTCAAATTCAGATTTAAGGAAGGCCTTTAACCTCTTAATTTCAGCATCATCATTGCCAGTTATTATCATATCATCAACATATACCACAAGTATAGTAACTCCCCCTCCAGTGTTATGTTTGATGAACATGGTATGGTCAGAGTTAGCCTGACTGTAACCTCCCCTTTGTATGACCTTAGAGAATTTCTCAAACCAAGCCCTAGGGGATTGTTTAAGGCCATACAAAGATTTTAAAAGCTTACATATTTGATCCTTTCCTACTATGTTTTCAAAACCAGGTGGAGGATACATATAAACTTCCTCTTTGAGTTCACCATTAAGGAATGCATTCTTGACATCAAGTTGATGCAAGGGCCAGTCCTTAATGGCAGCAATGGAGAGGAGAATTCTGACAGTGTTCAGTTTAGCAACAGGTGCAAATGTTTCATGGTAGTTAACCCCATAGGTTTGTAAAAAAACCCTTAGCAACTAATCGTGCTTTATACCTTTCAATAGTTCCATCAGGGTTCTGTTTAACATTAAATATCCACTTGCATCCAACTGGCCTGTTGTTCTGTGGTTTAGTGACAGTAGTCCAAGTTTTATTGGATTGTAGGGCTTTAAGTTCATTCAGAACAGCAGTTTTCCAGTTTGGATCAGCCATAGCCGCATGGATGTTTTTAGGAACCTTTACATTATCAAGTTCAGTAATAAAAGCTTTATAATGATCAGAAACTGAGCCATAAGAAACAAACCTTTGAATAGGATGTTGAGTACAGAGTCTAGTACCTTTTCTTTGAGCTATAGGTCTTGAGTCAGGACTGATAATACCTGTTTGAGGGTTGGTTTCAGTGGACTTGTCAGTTTCACCTCCATTTGTTCCCTCAGCAGGGTTGTCCTCAGCAGGGTTGACCACAACAGGGTTGACCTCAGTTGGGTTGACCTCAGTAGGGTTGACCTCAGCAAGGTTGACTTCAGCAGGGATGTCCTCAGCAGGGTTAGGATGAGTGTGCATATTTCCGGACACCGAGCAGGGGTAGTGAAATTTATTGTTCTATGTGTCTTGTCTCCTTTCTTCCTAGTGTAAATAATGACTTCCTTGTCACTTGTAAAGTGGTCCTGTTGTTCCTCATTAGGTATGGCAGGCTTGGTTTGATCATTAGTGGTACTTGGTATTATTGGAAGAGGAATCTCGGCTCCAAAATCAATGAGATCGATGCACGAAGCAGAGTTTTTAGAATAGTAAGGAACATTTTCAAAAAATGTTACATCATAACTTACAAACATCCTCCTTTTGATCGGATCATAACATTTATACCTCTTTTGGGTGGCAGAGTATCCAATGAATACTGTTTTTATAGCCTTAGGTTCAAGTTTATGCCTTAAATGGTCATGAACATGAACAAAGTCAGACATCGAAAAGACTTTTAGAGGAATTTGAGTTACCAATCTACTAGTTGGAAAGCATTTAGTAAATACATCAATAGAGAAGTAGTGCAATGAAGAACTCAGAGGCATTCTATTGATTAAAAAGGCAGCGGTGAGCACAGCTTCTCCCCAGTAAAAGTTAGGTAATGAGGTAGTAAATAACAGAGCTCTAGCAACCTCAAGAAGATGTCTGTTTTTTCTCTCAGCAATGCCATTTTGCTGAGAAGTATTAGGACAAGAGGACTGATGAATTTTCCCTTGTTCAGTAAGGTAAGGGCCTAAAGCAGAGGTAAAATATTGATACCATTATACATTCTAATAATCTTAAGCGAGGCCATGTAATGGAAATTTTTAAATCTGAGTACTAACATCAGATTTAGATTTAAGCAGATAGACCCAACACAGTCTTGTATGGTCATCTGTGAATGTTACAAACCACCTATTACTAGTGAGGTTTGCTATTCTAGATGGACCCCATACATCACTGTGTACAAGGGTAAAAGGGGCAGTAGCCTTATATGGTTTAGCTTTAAAAATACTCCGAGTCTGTTTAGCAAGGACACAAACTTGACATTGAAAAGAAGAAGGGTTCTTGTACATAAATAACTTGGGATACAATTTTTGTAAATAGAAGAAACTAGGATGTCCTAGTCTATAATGCAAAATTTGGATCTTTTCATCACTGTCATCTATTCTAGATAAGCACAGAGCTTCATCCACATGATCTTGGAGATAGTATAACCCTTCTTCCTTCTTCTTAGCATCAATCTTCATCTCTCGAATCCAGAGCACTGAAAGATACAATGAGAGGAAGTGAACTTAGCTACACACTTATTTTCATGAGTAAATTGAGCGAGAGAAAAATATTACAGGCAAGATTAGGAACATGGAGAACAGAGTTAAGTTGAATGTCCTTGGATATAAAGATAGTGCCTTTTCCAGCAACAGTAGACAAAGTGCCATCATCAATACGTACCTTATGCTGTCCAGAGGAAGGAAAGTATGTAGAAAACAACTTAAAATTACTCATCATGTGATTTGGAGGCCCAGAGTCAACAATCCATGAGAGGTTACCTTCTTTGTGTGGCGTAAGCGGTGTTAAGTCTTTGAAGTACTCTTATCAGTCAGAAGTTGCTCGAGTATGTCCATTTGCTCTTTGGAGAAAGGCAGTGGTGTTTTAACATATTGGACAGAGTTTGCCTGCTTCTGTTCACCCCAATGATCTGTCTTCTTTTGATTCAGACCTTTTGTATTGCCACCAGAAGGTTTTCCATGGAGAATCCAACAACTCTCCTTTAGATGACCCTTCCTCTTGCAATGATCACAAAACAGAAGACTTTTCTGCTCATACTTTTTCTGATTATCCCTTTGGTTTTTACCAACATAGGCATGTTGTGTAGAAAGAGCAGATTGCTCATGGTGGCTGGCAGAATTTGCAGATCCTCCCATAGTTTCCCTTATGCTCTCTTCTTTCCTCATGGAAGCAAATGCCTCCAGTAGGGTTGGCATTGGTACTTGAGCAAGAACTCTCTCCTTTGCAGCATCATACGTAGGTTTTAGTCCAGCCAAAAACTCAAAAACTCTTCTCAAAAAAAAAAAAAAAAAACTCAAAAACTTCTTTTTCAAGAATTTTCTGGAAATTCCTTGCATCAATGGTGCATTCCCAGATATTTGCAGATAAAAGATCATATTCCTTCCACAGTACTTTCAGAGTATTGAAGTACTTGGTGACATTCATTGATCCCTGCTTCAAATCTTTCAACTTCGTTTTGACACCAAAGGCTTGTGCAAAATTTCCTTTATTGGAGTAAGTGCGCCACATTGTCCCATATTTCCTTGGCAGAGTTGAAGAAGAGATTAGTCTGACCTATATCTGGTTCCATCGAGTTGATTAGCCACGTGCTGATGTTGGCATTCTCAACTTCCCAGGTCTCATGAGCTTCAACATCAGCTTCATCAGGTTCTTTTATGGAGCCAGTTAGATATCCAATTTTCCTTTTGCCAGTCACATACATTTTGACTGATTGAGCCCACTGAATATAGTTGGACTCATTCAGTTTTATGGTGGTGATCTGGAGATTGGGGTTGTCATTACCATTCATGGAAGAAATGGTAGAGTTTGGTTTGGAAGAAGTTCCTGATTCAGAAGTGAATTCCGACATCGGATTTTTGAATGGAGAGTCCCTTGAAAGTGTATTTCAAGAAGGCTCTGATACCATGTAGTTTTTTATGAAGAATAAAAGAATTATCTTATTTAACTTGAAGAGCCAAAGGCTGTATAAATAGAGTACATGAGTGGGACTTAAAACGGCTAGGAGACAGAGTAATAAATGCAACAGTATTCTTGTCTAGTGGGCGGCTGAAGGACTTATGTTTCTAGGGAAAATACAATAAAAGGCAGGGGAATAAATTCAAGGGATAAGGGCATATATTATACTATATATATATAGTATAATATATGTACCATACATAAATAGAGTACATAACAATAAAGATGAAAGTGATCAAGCTGATGGATGATAGTAACTTGTCTCTTATTTTTTTGTTTATCCGATTCCAACATTTTCTTTTCTTGTTCACCATTTTCTTACATGTCATGAGAAGTGTCATGTGCATTCATAGCATAGAACTTGCACATCCCGAACCCCTTGTTCACATCAACCATAAAAAATGTAAAGAAGGCATCCTAAACTTTGGACCTGTTTTTTTCCCATTTAAGCAATTTCCCTTTGCTGCGTTCGTTTAAAGATTATCATCAGCTTGGCTTAATTGTCGATAGTTGACTCAGCCATTTTGGGTTTTCACGATCATTGTACCTATGTTATGTTATGTAACTCTTGCAGCACATTGACCTTTCTTTTAAACAAACAAAGACCTAAATAAACATGGGAATCGGCATTTGTAGTTCTTACTTGGTTAATGTTATGATTATTGCAGGCATTGTCCGAGCTGCAGGATCAAATCCCCCCATTTCCCAGAGTTGCAGCTATGAAGATCATTGAAGACGAATTGGATTCTCCGGTAGAAAGATTCTTTAGCTACATTTCTGAAGAACCTGTAGCTACAGCTTCTTTTGGTCAGGTGCTTTATATCCACATTAAGTGTGATGTTGCTTTCTGATGCACTATCTGTCTCCTTTATGTAGCTTTTTTAGGTGTAACATGGCCTCTTTTCATGCCTTCACATGCAACTTATATTATAGGTTTATAGAGGAGCTACACTAGATGGATTTGATGTTGCAGTGAAAGTTCAACGCCCTAACTTACACCATGTGGTGGTTCGAGATATCTACATTCTTCGTCTAGGGGTTTGTCATACATGCTACCTATGCTATAATTTTATCCATCAAGGTACCGAGCAATTTGTTAAATCATCAACCGACCATTTCAGCTGGGGCTGTTGCAAAAGCTGGCGAAAAGGAAGAGTGACCCTCGAGTATATGCTGATGAACTTGGCAAAGGCTTAGTTGGCGAGTTAGATTACAATTTGGAGGCTGCAAATGCAGAAGAGTTTATGGTACTTAAGTTTTTTCTTTAACCATGATCGTTTATTCGCCATTACTTTAACCACCATAATATGTCACATAAATTTTACCAATAAACCAAAGTTCATGTAAACTGGAGCTTAATATGTGGTAAATCTTGTATGCTGCTAGATGTATGTATCTTCTGTTTCTGTGTTCCCTCTTCTGTGGTCAGGGGAGACCATCATACATATTCTCATGCTATCATTTAAGATTACGTATCGATTAAAAGAACTCAATAAATATGTAAATAATGCTGAAATGTATGGTGGTACTTCTACCAATTTTTTATTTTTATTTTTTTGCTGATTTGATTGTTATTTTGCCAATGCTATGGCTGTCAAGACTGACTCGTTTATTACTATTTTTTTCTGGTATTGAGATGCTGATTATGAGATAATTTATACATGTTTAAATGTACTGAGCCTAGATTTCTTAAAAGCTTAAGCTTTTAGGTGAGGTGATAAGTCATCATGAAAGAGCGTGGATTTGAATCTTATAGCAACACAATGGTGTAGAAGTGTTGTAGACTTGAAGATGTTAGCTAGCTTCAGTCCACAGAGCTTTCTCTTCCCTTTCCATTCTCCTGTACCTCTAATTGATTCATTTATGTGATTCGTGTTAAAGACCTTTGAGACTTTCCCGAAAGGTTTCTGACTGAGATGGATTCTGTTCTCAATCTAAATTTGCTAGCTCAGTGTGTTTTCTGTTTCACCCTTTTCCATATTTACCATCATCTACCTTAAATACAATTTATATCAGCTATATGTGATGGGTATCATCAGTTGGCCCGGCTTTTGCATGGAGGAGTGGGCCTTAGGACCATGCCTTCCCCAAGTTCTCCAGTCATAAACATTTATAAAATACTGAGAAGACATCCCATATTAAGTCATTCCTTTTAACAATTTGGGAAAGCAAACTAGTCGTTGACTCATCCTCGACTCTGGGCCTATTTTTAGCTGGGTAATCCACGTTACGGTGATTCAGTGGCGAGACTCTGGCACCCAGATCATGAAATCAACCCCTTTTTGGATGTTCACAGTTATCTAGTTGTTGATGTCAAGTTCAAATTAAGATATTTTTATGAAGGTAGAGTTTGATCAGAATGCAAACTGTGGAGGATGTTGTAAAATTTGATATAAGCATTGATATTGTCGGTACTCTTGGTGCTTATTATGATTTTGAAATAGGTGCATGCCAAATTGAATTGTGTGACAATGAATGTAGCAAAATATGTATTCTTTTGTTTCTTTAGTACGTTGTCACTCTGTTAGTTGCAGGCTTACAAAAGAAATTGAAGACATGAAAAAAGAACTTGTTATATGTAGATCCACTCCTGTGATTTTGCTTATGCAATTTTCTATCTCCTCTGCTTTTCCTCCTTATCTGTCTTCATGACATGTGCAGGAAAAGCATGCTCAATATCCTTTTATACGTGTTCCAAAAGTTTTTCGACATTTAACTAGAAGGAGGGTTCTAACTATGGAGTGGATAGATGGAGAGAGCCCTCGAGATTTAATGTTCTTATCAACTGAGTCAGTTGATCACCATTCTATACACCTAGAAAGGCGTCAAAAGGAAGCTAAAAAATGTCTCCTTGACCTGGTATGTAGTGGTGCATCTTATTCTGTAAATTTTTTTTTTTTTTTTTTTTTTTTTTTTTTTTGTTGTTGTCAGATTGCTCTTCTTTTCTTTTTCGTTATACAAATCTGTGCTTTAACTGTTTAGGTTAATAGAGGTGTGGAGGCATCATTGATTCAACTCCTTGAGACTGGCTTATTGCATGCCGACCCACATCCTGGAAATATGCGCTATATATCTTCGAAACAAATCGGGTATGAATTTATTGCAGCCTCATTCGCACTCAATTAAGCACACTATATGCTACAATTGAGAAGATCTGATTTACTTCTGCATGCTGTCTTTATCAGATTTCTTGATTTTGGGTTGCTTTGTCGGATGGAAAAGAAACATCAGTTTGCCATGCTTGCGTCAATTGTGCATATAGTTTATGGGGACTGGGCTTCTCTTGTAAATGCACTAACGGCTATGGATGTTGTGAGACCAGGAACAAACCTGCGGCGTGTTACTCTGGTATGTTCTGAACCTGCCCTAAGTACACCTGTTAGGTATTGATTTTCTTTATTTTCACTTCTTGTTGACCTCAGTTGTGACCATTGGTACTTTTATGCTTTAGTGATTTTCCAAAATTTTCACTCAACTGTTATGTTGCCAATAATAATTAAAATATATATGTTTTTTTTTCTTTCAGGATTTGGAAAATTCTTTAGGAGAGGTGGAATTTAATAATGGGATCCCCGATGTCAAGTTTAGCAGGGTGAGAAGTCTCGATTTGTGATTTTATGATTTATTTATGCATTTTCTGGTTTGCAGCTTTATCTTCGAGCGCAAGTGTCACATAAATTCAAAAAGAAAAAAAGGGAAAAAAAAATCAGGCCACGGTGTTCATTGTGTGGACATGATACATGTCCAGATGTTTGTGTTGATTGATCCATGGTAAAAATAAACAGTCTGTTAATTATTACTTAGGACTTTGTTCCTATCATTATTTTAAGGCCCACTGGGTCACGATAGTGCTCTTTAGGCAGGATTACGAGCTTCTATATTGCTCTCTTCCTTATGCTTACACTTACTACATGGTTTTGTATTTTAGGTACTGGGTAAAATATGGTCTCTTGCTCTCAAGTATCATTTTCGCATGCCATCTTATTACACCCTTGTTCTGCGGTCTTTAGCTTCACTTGAAGGTATACTTTGCTGTGATATTGTTTCTTGTCCCTAAATATTCCAAACTCGTTCTGGGGCTTTCTAATCAAACTTTTGTACGACTCTCATTAAGCATTTTTGTATTCTGAGCCCATTTGTGTAAAAAAAAGTGAAGATGGAAGGATATTGATGAACTTACCCAAGGTTAACTACCTAGTAATGAATTTTACGGAGATGTTCCGTTACACTCCTGGAAATGTTTAACACTTTTGCTAACCTGTGTATATTTGAGAATAAGATGGTGATGAGCTAATAAGCAGTGAGTTTCTCTTGTTGCATTTGGGGCACTCATCCTCTTATTACAATTACGGGTCTATTTGCTTTGATACTTTGTTTCAGCTGTGTGCAGTCTCTGCATCTCGATATGTGCATGCCTGGATAATGCGATCATTTGTGTTGTAGAAATGGTTTTTAACTTCCTGTTGTCTATCAGGATTGGCAGTGGCAGCAGATCCAAATTTTAAGACATTTGAGGCTGCATATCCTTATGTTGTTCGCAAGCTTCTCACTGATAACTCGGTTTCCTCGCAGAGAATCTTACACTCGGTAAATACATTGAATCAATGCAGTACTCCTTTTCCTTTGCGTATTTTAAATCTTCTTAATGTGCCAAGTGTGATTCAATGGAGTACTCCTATGTGTATACTCATTCTTCTTAATATACCAAGTGTTAAGAGTCCGTTTGGATATTATGCGATTTTTCTACTTTTATGAATGAAAAAAAAAAGATTTTGTTTGGACAATATCAGATTTTGTACAGGATATGTTAGGTGTTGTGCATTGTGAAGAGAAAAGTAACATGTAGATGAAAAAATATGAAGTTAGCGGTGGGGGGAGGGCGGGGGGGGGGGGGGGATAAAGCTATAAAGAAGTGCTATTACAATGGTTATTATGCAGCATACGACAAACCAGAACGTACTAGTGTATTTTTGATGGCTTGCTGATTGGTTCTCTGATTTCTAAGTATTCTGACGCGCAGGTTGTCTTAAACAAAAAGAAAGAGTTCCAGTGGCATAAGCTTGCTATCTTTTTAAAAGTCGGAGCAGCTAGGTATAAATTCGTATGGTTCTGACTCCGCTATTTCTCTTTGGTTTTATGCCACTAAGAGGGAAAATGATGGTTTCTTTGTTCGAGTAACTTGTATTTGGTTTTCTTGGTCTCTCCAGCTTTTCATGTTTTCCGTCTTTGTCTTCCATATCCAGGACTGAACTTGGCCTTGTTTGTGCTTGAATACGTAATTAGTCACCTACCCAACATCTTAAACTTTTGGGAGGGATTATATATTAACATACCTATATCGCCCCTCTCCTTTCCTTGACATTGATGACACCGAAAGTAAGAGTTGTATTTTCCCAGGAATGGATTACACCTTGTAGCAACGCCGAACACTCAGAAACCACCTGACCTTTCTACGACCGGGGCAGATGGTGTGGTGAACTTGATGTTGACACTTTTACCCTCAAAAGATGGTCGAGTTTTGAGAAGGCTTCTTATGACTGCTGTAAGTAACTTTCATCTGCAAGGCCTTCTTTACAAACATTGCTTCATTGTAAAAACTTGTCCATTGATTCACAGCTCTAGAATCACCATTCACACGGTCGATTCTAAGTTGTAGAACTGACTGTGAAAAAGCCGACTATCACTGTTGTGTCTCAACGGTACTTATGGTGTGGTGTCACTAAAGATGCCCTTTTTCTTTATTCTGTTTCTACTAAATGCTGGTTTTGGATATTATATCAGGATGGAGCATCTTTAATCCAAGCTATGGTTTCAAAGGAGGCTAGTGCGTATCGTCAACAATATTGTAGGCTCATTGCAGATGTTATCTATCAATGGATATGCAAAATTCTAGGAAAGGAATCGAACCCAAGTCATTCGGTTCCCCAGAAGGCATAAAACTCGGTTCATCTCCAACAACAACGCGAACCCAACTTCAAGAATACGAGTCGTTTCTAAAAGACAGGAGGATAAAGGTGATTTTCTTGAAAGCACTCAACTCCACTAGGAAAAAACCGGTTTTGATGCTTAAATCTTGCTGGACATTCTTTACCATGGTTGTCGCGGCATCTATGTTAGCTCTATGCAGAATCATAGTCACCTTGGCTGATGATGCTGTGGTTCACCTATCAACTGCTCGTAAGCAAATCGTGTTTGGTGCTTGATAGAGACCCGATAAACCCGAGGGAGAAACCCGGTTCTCTTGTGTGATTTTATTCTAGAATACATATATATATATATATATATATATATATATATATATATATATATATATATATATATATAGTCAAATATGTTGTGTATAGATCATTAATGTTGTATGTGTCTAACTTTAATGAGAGATTAGTAGGATGCAAACCGTGTAATGCACGGTTGTTGTCCTCTACGGAGTCTTATTGTATGATATATGTAAATATTTTACAATCAATTTAAGAGAATTGTACCATACCAGTAAAAAGAAATTCATAAGAAATAAGAGTGCTGGATATTCTTTTTTCATACAAGCAATATTTCATTGTGCCTTGCTTATTGTTTGTCAACAAAAGTGAAGAACAATCGTTAATTATAAATGTTTTTTTATTTATTTATTTAAAGGAATACAACTTTTACTAAGCAACATCCAAAATACACACATCAATTATATTGTGTGTGGAGGATCACCCCAGCTAACTAAACCCGTAGAGATAGGCCTGTACGGGCAAGACAATGAGATGACTTATTGCAAGACCTCCGAACAATGCAAAACGTGCGCTCTCGGAATGCCCTCACCAAACTCGGACAATCCGAAACCAAGCATCCATGGAAGATAGGTCACTAGTGGCCACTTGAATACGCTGTATACATGACACATAATCGGTCTCGATGATAATCCGAGAAACCCATAGATGATGCCAAGACTAAGGCCTACAGGACTGCAGTGAGCTCTAACGCTTCTACATCCAAATTTTTGAAAAACCGTTGCGAGACATCATGCACATATAGCCTCGTGGTTGCGAAGGAGCACTCCAATGGCCGAGGCTTCCGCCGTCCGTGCTGCATCCGTATTAATCCTTATGACACCCGAGGAAGGAACCACCCATGCGGAGGGCCAGTTGGCCGGGGTCTCCCTGAAAAGCCCCGCCTCCATTGAACGGATAAAGTCCACCGCTTCCACATTTGCATGCGCAATTAAGCCCCATATGTTGACCGGTTTATCATTATATAACCATGCACACCTCGCCTTCCAAGATGTACCATATCATAGTAACAAGAATAGTCACTTCCTCCGCACCGCAAGTATCGCACATGTAATGTAAGAGAGCAACGCAATCTAAATTATCCCGCATGCCTGCTTCCAAGACCGAGCTCCGCATCTGAGACAAAACTTCCCGAGGTATAACGCAGAATATAGCATGGTGTATGACTTCCTCCTTATGCCCGCATAGGCTACACCTACCCTCCTCAATTCCACGTCTTCGCAAGGAGGACCCCACTGCTAGGCAATGATGCATAAATTTCCAGATAAAGTGCTTCATCTTAGGCCACACTGCTAAATTCCAAGCTCGCCTCCAAATGCGATCTGGCGAGGAGGAAGAGGAAGGGCCTAGCCATTTGTAGAGTTTCCAAGTTAATTATAAATGTGAAGTTTATTAATAGGTGAATAATATTTCGAGTGTATGCTTTTGGCACTCATTTATTGAATATTTTTTTTGCTGAACAAAACGTCATCACTCTTGGTGTTTCTCGGCTCAACACCAACGCGTCGATAATCTTGACACTAACGTTGGTGTTGAAGAAGAGCAGGTGCCGATCGACGCCCTTAAGTTGTGCCACTTTTATAACGTGAATGTCGGTGACATTGGTGTTCTTCTTGAACACCAACGCGTCGGTGTCACCGACGTTGGTATTCATGAAGAACACCAGCGAATGACGCTCGTCTTTTGAAAACAATGTGGTCTTTGAAGTAATTTTTGTGGTCTTTGGAAATAAATTGGTGCCAAAAGTAATTTGATATGTGTCAATATAACCCACCATTAAATATTACTCCCTCCGTCCCAATTTGTTTGGGACATATTCCTTTTATAGATGTCCCAAAATAAGTCACATTACTAATGTGTAGATTTAAAGTTGTTTCTTAAATCTCTAAAATACCTACATATCAACATTTATTGAAAAATGTAAGGACAATATAAAAGAGGTATAATTGTAAATTATTCATGGTTTTAATGATTAGACAATGCAATAAATGATGTTTTCTTAAATTTCATGAGTTTCAAAATGTTCCAAACAAACTGGGACGGAAGGAGTACTATAAAAATTACGTAATTAATTTTTACAGCATAAGATAAACAATTATTGCCTTCCAAAAAAGACAATTACTCCGAAGCTCTAAAATCGACAAAATAGGGTAAATTTGTAATCGATTGACATAAGATTTCTCCGAAGGGTTTCTTCTCTTTATAGCCCTTTCAGCTTTCAACAAGTTTCAATCATCCCCTGTAATTTCTTTCTTCCTATTTTTATCGTTCGTCGCTCATCCATACAATTTTGCTTATGCTCGAGGAAGGGCTGGACTTGCGGCTGGAAATCGTCAGACGGAGTTTCAATGTATGTTTTTTTTTCCTTCTTTTTCTTTCCTTTCTTTTCCTTTCCATTAATGACTTGATTTTTTGACCTTTTATCTAATGAAGGTTTTGAATGTTACTTCGCTGTGAATGTAATTGATGGGTTTTTGTTGATTCATGAAGTACCTATTTGGGTTTATGAAACTCTTAACTCGTTCTCTTGTTTTCGTGTAGTGATTTTGCGAATGCAATTTGTGACATCGGATTACGCAATTAGGCCATATGTTTGTCTAAGTGTGCTTTAGGCATTTAGTATCTTGACCTTTTCTAAGCCCTGTTTAAGGTCTAGATGAAAACAACAGAGCATTTTTTAAGCGCATTTGAACCTCCTCTCGTACCTCTTTGATTTGTAATTTACTTTGATCTCCCTTCTGCAATATTATTTTCATCATTGACTTGCACCATTCTTGCTCCCTCATGAAGAACATAATCGAACGTTTCGTTTCCCTCGTGACACTGTTTCGTTTCATGAAACCGTTTTGAGGATCATGCCATTGCCATGCCTTTATTTCAACCGATCAGTATTTCGTGATTTCTCTCTTGTTTAGGGAAAATTCTGATGCAGGTAGTCTCTATTAGAACGGACCGTTGGATGATTGTCACGTATAGAAAAAAGACAAAACTGTATCGTCTCTTTGTGCTTGACGCAAGCAATCATCCGACGGTCTGTTTTAAGTAGAAAGTCCTCTGACAGAATTGCCTCTTGTTTAGATTATACTATTTCTGGCTTTTTGTACTTACAAATCAATTTGATGCAGAGTAATATCAGAAAGATGTGGGGAAGTACAGAAGGAGGAGCACCGGAGGTGACTTTGGAAACCTCCATGGGCTCCATTACCTTCGAGATGTACTACAAGCACGCCCCTAGGACGTGCCGGAACTTCATTGAACTCTCTCGTCGTGGCTATTACGACAATGTCAAGTTTCATAGAATCATCAAGAATTTCATTGTTCAAGGCGGGGATCCTACTGGCACGGGTCGAGGCGGAGAATCAATATACGGTCCAAAATTTGAAGACGAGATTACCCCACAGCTAAAGCATACAGGAGCTGGTATTATATCAATGGCGAATGCAGGCCCAAACACAAATGGCAGTCAGTTTTTTATTACCTTGGCACCTGCACAGTCACTTGATGGGAAACATACTATATTTGGAAGAGTATGCCGTGGAATGGAGATCGTCAAGAGGCTTGGCAGTGTTCAAACTGATAACACCGATAGACCCGTCCATGACGTGAAGATACTACGGGCAACTGTGAAAGACTGATCTTGTTTCCATATATATATATGAAGGGCTAAAAGCATTGAGCAGACAATTTGGGAGGGTTAAACCTTGTTTTGTTCACTAAACGTATTTTTGCCTTCCATTTTTCAATCTATGTTCTTAGGAGATATGTTTGAACATCAATGAGCAATAGCCTGCATCACTAGTACACAAAACAAAGGGTATCTTTATCGTTAAGAATTAGCCGGGCAACCATTGCTAGGAATGCTATCTTCATGGTCTTAAGTCGCTGTATCCCCCCAAACCGCCATAGAGTTTGAGTTGACATATGTCCTGCCAAGCTACATAATGCATTCCTCTATTCTGTTCATTTTCCATCCAAAAGGAAGTACGAGCCGGGTTTTTTTTTTTTCTCTCCCAATTTCTCCACAATTGCACTAGGAAGTTGAACGGTTTGCATAACATAATCAACGTAATAAAACCGAGTATACAAGAGCCGATCGAATGAGATCATTAGTGTAATTTAGTTTTCTGATAGATGATGACACTAGGCCCGTTCCTTGTTGCGTCCTCGAACATCGAAAAATATTTACATGAAAGAATTGCGGGGAACTCTTCACGACTTCTTCGCGGTGAAATCTCTTAAGGCGCATCACGATCGAGAACATAAACACCTCTGGTGGTCCTTTGAGTGACCAAATAAAATAAATAGTAAATAAAAAGATAACCACCAACTAATTAGGAACATCTATATACATAACAACTCCCGTTCAAATGTTCAATAAGATCGAGCAACACAAAGAGCACAAATTTGACTTGATCGACAAAGATAGGAGCGTCTTACAGGATTTGTGGGCCAACATTTTTGTAGAAAGTTGTAGGGATCATATGACCAAAGTCGATCTTGGCCATCATGGAACAATTATCATGTTCATCTTTCAAGCAAAGCAATGGTGGAGATGTGGTAGAAATGGGTATTTCTTTCCCCTCCGCCATCACTTTAATTGTGAAAATTTCTTACGAATCGAGAATTTCATCAAGTTCTTGATTCAAATTTCTCACAATCCCATGTTCCTCCGTATTTCAAACTTGGTCAAGTCTTTGCGAGAATTTTACGGTTATTAAAAGTTTTCCTTGCCCAGGTAAATCTCGGTCCACTGGAAGGGAATTTCAATCAAGCCGCCTTTCCATCTGTATTTACGATCAGGTTTGGAATACTTTCACACAAACATTAATCAAGCGATAGGCTCAAATAGAACCACTACCGGGCTTGGCTGCCTGTATAAGAATAGTCGTGCAATTAAGCAAGGGGTCAAATGCCTTTCTTTTGTATCATGTTCCAAAGTTTGACCACCTGTTAAGACCCTTAAAACTTCTTCCGCCGGTTATCCCTCAACGAAAAATCACACGATTGAAATCTCTATCGAGGGCACTTTTAATTTTCAGGCCGATTAATGTGGAAGCACTTGAGTCTTGTTAAGTATTCCCGAGGTCGTTCTAGAATTGGCGATTGGGGATGCATACACAAGGGTAAGGATCGAGTGTAGTGTCTCTTACTTCCCCATTTTTACGATGGCCATAGAGTAAAGGATTGGTTAGAGCGTGATGTATTGTAAAGAGACCTCTTCTTCTATCGGTAACACCGATTGAGTCCTCCTGCTTTATCCCGAGCCTCAACAAATAGATTAAAAAATCACTTCCAGTTTTGTTAAGAATTTCCATTGCTCTCTCTCTAACTCCTCGTTTCCAAATAGATTAGAAAGAGGATATCACGGTTTAAGCTTTAGAGCTAGTTCCAATCGATTTAAGGTGTCCCGAAGCGAGCCCTCTGCAATTCCACGAAAGTATCTTCATTGAGTAGTTGACCGAGGGTCTTGGGAGTATTGGGTCTCCTCCCCATCTCAAATAAGCCCGGATTCATTCTGCATTTGTCCACGCCACATTTCGAGATATATCGGACTGTTTGCTCAAATCGGGGGGTGATTTTGATATGATCTCAGGACAATGGGGCATATTCTTATCATTCTTACTTACCAGTGAGAAATTGTTCTATCGTATTCCTGCGTGCGTGCTTTGTTTTAGCGGCGTTGCTCATGTCTGTAAGAGCACTCCGTGTAGATGTCGGTTTCCTGCCTCCACCAGTCCGTTTCATTTGGTGTCCTTGGGCTCCCAAGTCAGAATTATGGTCTTTCGCTTGTTTTGCTCAATCGGACCGTGTGTCGCCTTATCACCACCCTTAGAGTTTCATTATTTTGCACCCCTTGCTACTTCGCTTCCGTGTGTAGCCAAGCTCTTCTTAACATTAGATTACGTGAGAGAGGTAGACTTAGTAAATTCTTTTGTTGATGCTTTTCCCGTGGGACTCCACTTGTTTAGCATGTTCTCTTAGTTCCCTCCAGCTGTGAGCCATCACCCACTAAGTCTTCAATTATCTCATCGGTGTCATCTGTGTTGTCTTCCTCAGCAGTACATCGAATCTAGATCCCAGCTGGAATTATAGGGGTATTCTACTTCAATTGGTGATGGTTTCGATGCTACTCATTGCTTTGTGGTGCCTGTGTTTTGTACCAGGGTCCACTTTCGCCTTTAGTCGCTATCATCCATGGCCCATGCCGTAGGGATTTTTAGGAGGTTCTTGTGCCTTGGTTGAGGTCTTTAGAGTGGATTCTCTCCATTATTTTCTACCAATGAGGAGAAACAGCACAATCCTCTTTCTTGTGCCCAAACTTCCACAACCAAAGCATATTTGTTGTAGTCACCGTATTCCACCTTATATCGTCTTCCATTGATCCACCACGGAAGATTTTGATCTCTTTTTAGATCGACTCAACACATATCATGCGAATTTTCCTCTTGTATTCATGGAGGTAGTAGGATCAATTTTGGCTGCTTTGCCAACCATGTTTCTAGCCCCATCAACAATTTTTCACGAAATATTTCTAAAAAGAGGCTTGTGAATCTTACCCAAGCCATTGTTGTGGTGATTGTCTCCTTCTACGGTTGAAAGAATGGCCTCCATTTTACATTTGCAAGGTAATGTCCCATTATCACCCATGGGCCATCCTCAAGGCGATCTGTAGTCTTCTTTTGCGGTGGCGAACAACATAGAATCCATGTTCGAGAGGTCGGTAACTTCAATTACGCCTTGGTGCCCACACGGTTCGATAGCCTCTTACATAGATATCGGTAATAATCGATTTGCCCAAGAGCTTGATGATTAAAGCTTTCCTCCATGGTTTCGGAGAGGTCTAAGCACTCTCGAAGTGGAATTATCATTGCATCTTACGTCGGTTTAGCCCCGTGAGATTATCTACGGCGTCTTTGTAATCGGTCATTACATCGTCCTCGTGCGTCTCCGGTGTAGATGGAGGTATCGGAGAACCTACACGAGCAGCGGCGGCGCCCGCTGTTTTTACGCCAGACGTTGAAGCTTCTGCGATGGTCTCGTTTACGCCTCTCATCGAGCAGCGGAGGAGATCTCCTGTTCTTTATCGATAAGCGGATCATCTTTGTCCATTGGTGGCTTGAATTTGGATGTGGCGGGATTGAAGCGGAAGGTAACCTAGTCGCGGACTGTTTGAGATTATCAATCGACCCTCTTTAATGGAGTTTAAAAATAAAAAAAAAGAGTTTTACATTACATTAGCCATTTCTCTTAAAAATGACACTAACTTGTCTAAAAAAAAAATCAGCAAATGAAATCAGAATCAAAAATGAAATGAAAAAAGGAACAGAGAATTTGTGCAAAGTCGTAGAATTGCATTAACCGCTTCAAACCTTCCGGCTGGAATTTGTCCTCTCTTTTTCCCCTTTTTCTAACAACACTTAACAGAGAACAAACGAAAAAACAATGCTAAAGTCCCTAGCAACAGGGGACAAAATAATGAGCAGCAACACCAACCATTGATTCTTGTTGGTGATGCTTAAATCAAGGATTCAGAATCTTTCCACAAAATAGAAAGTGCCAATTGGATAGTAGTACCCTAACACGGCATAAAACCTTCTACCACAATATTTCATGTAGCAATCCTTTAATATAATTGATATACTTAATAACACTTATAAATAATTAATAATTATAATTGTAGTAGATCTTGGCTTATTAGAAGTTAGCAAAGGCTGCCTCCAAATCCAGCATTTCTAAACAACGCCTGCTTTACATCTTCTGAACTTTGATTACTTCTTTGTTCTACTTCCTGTCAAAAGAATCACATTAGTTGTTAGACCGAACCCGAATCGATCTTTGTTCTACATGTGCGTCAAATCCGAATCGATTATGATGTATTTCGGATCATTTGAGTCTATACAATAAAAAAGCGTGAGGAAAAAGGGAATGACCAGACATTCTTTAAAGTTAAATAATGGGATTGGGTGTACCTCAAAGCAAGAAGCATGAAGAGTGAAGTCACTAAAGCAGAGCTAATGACACATTGTTGAATCTCAAGGCCTTGTGCCTCTAATGTTGTCAACGTGATTAGCAGCATCTCTAATTAACCCTCTAGTTTCTTTCTTTATATCATGAATATGAATTCCATGTATTATAACATTTGTCACATACTGCAATGTAATTCCTCCCCCATTTTCTATATGCACTCGAGCTCCACGTCAATCAATCGTCTTGTTACTCGTCATTATTAGTTCTCGAGTTAGCTTAATACGCATGTTGTGTTGAAATATGATCCAAAGTGGCTCTAACTGAATCACAGCATGCCTTAATGTCCCGGTTTTCGGATTCACAACATTATCATCCGAAGGGTCGGTTACCATGTAAAATTTTCCATACCTACCCCCGGAGGTTTGGTGACCGAACCTAAGCCGCAAATCGATAGCCTCTTACATGTTTGGCCCAATCGGGTTGACATCTCCAGCATTGGTCTATAGGGTTCGTAGCTAAACACGATGGACTTTTATGCATAGTTATCGACCGGCCTGGCCCGGCGGTCGAACCGGTCGACCCGGTGACCCGGTCCCAAACCCGGACCGGGTCAAGCATTCGACCGTTTAAGCAAGCGAACCGTTCTGACCCGTCCAACCCGACAGTCGGACCGGTCAACCCGGGCGGTTTTCCATCCGCCCAGTTTTTTTTTTGTCAGCAGGATTTCATTCACCCTCAACATGTTCTAAAAAAAAGCGCTTCTGTTCTAAATAGTATAAATCTCAAAACATCGAGCAAATTTTGTCAAAAAAAAAAGAACATCGAGCAGATCTCTCATCAAAAAAAAAAAAAAATTCGAGCAGGAGTATGTATTATTTTTTGTTTTTTAGGAAATAATTATTGGTATTTAGGGGTATTTGAACTTTTTTTACGGTCGAAAACTTGAAGTGAAGATAATGAGCTTGTTTTCATTATAGATTGAATGTATTGCTGTGTTTTTTTAGGAATGTATGAAATTGTAGCAGTAGCTACAATAGTTACCTAATGAAAAAGACTAATTATTTCTTGCTTTAAGTTGCTTAAACAGATAATCGTTTGAAGCATTTTATGTTGTCTAATTTGTATTAAGTTTGTTAGAGTATTTTGAAAATAGTTATGGTTGTCGTATTTTATTTTAGCTTTATGTTTTGAATATTGATTATATTTTTAAGTATATGATGTGATCCGCGGTTGAGCCATTGATCCGGTGGCCGGTGTCTTTTCGGTCGATGATCGGTCGGGTCTGATAACTATGCTTTTATGTTTTCGTGAGCCCTGATGTGGATTAAAATCGCCTCTAGTCGCACTGAAACGATAAAAAATCATTTTTACATGTGAGTTTCAATATTGTATCTAATTAAATTATGTAATTAAAGATGCGAAATAATTATACCTGTGTATTTTATGGGTAAGTTGGGAGACCACATTTTCTGGATTCGGGTAATACGCCTTGCGAGCTGCTTTTAAGGCTTCTTGCATTCTAATTTGCCATGGATCTTTTTCACAGTCAATGAAACTGATATGAAATATCAAGATTATGCTGATGAAAATAGTAAAAACTACATTAAGTGAATCCATTTTATGTTGTATTAAATCATTAATATTTCAAAATATTTGATTTATATTTATTTTTAAGATAAATGGTAAATTATTTTATTTTATTTATCTGGATATTATTTTGAAAATATCTTTTACTGAGTCAATATATTTAATATATAGCCTACAACTGATTCCTAAAATTATGGAAGAAGTGATCAGATCATATCTGTTTAACGTGAGTCTATCCAATTACTTGACTTTGTTGGCCGTTGGGGTATATATGTATAAATAGTGGTGATTGGCTTTAGAGGTGAAAGGAGCAGTAACGTTAGCATTACACTTTGAGAAATAATTTGCCAAGAAAAATTGATCAGAAAGTTTTCATTTTGATTTTATAATGCTGGATATCAATTTTGTTGTTCCTGTTCCCTCTCTTTAAAGGGAAGACTTGTTTTATCTTGGGGAAATATTTCAATCCCTTGAAATAGTTTCTTTAGGGCAGTGCATTTCGAGCACGACTCAAGGGTTTTATCTGTGTTTTGTCTATCTATTCCAACAATCTAAAGAAACTATCCTTTTCATATATAGATAGACAAAAATTTACAATGGCTACAAATTCCCCTCCTGCTGGTTCTTCTGTTTTTCCTGTCACAGTGTCTTGTGCCAAACCGTTCCCTGATGTATCGAATATTGAGATTTTCGCTAATGAAAATTTTAAACGTTGGCAACAACGTGTGTTCTCTCTTCTTGATGTCCATGGGGTTGCTCACGCTCTCAATGACTCGAGCCGAAAATTGATCTTGATGACAAGACAAAAGAATCTTGGCAATATGCCAATAAGACAAATTTCTTTGCAGGGTCTTGATAGAAAAGCTACCGGACTCGTGGAATGACTACAAAAAACACTGAAGCATAAGCGAGAAATGTTTCACTTTGTTGATGAGATGGTGACTCACATTCTAATTGAAGACACCAACCGAAAGGAGTCAATTCTTTGCTAAAGCTAAGGAGATGACTCTAAAAGCAAATCGGTACAAAGCAACAATAAAAGGTATGATAATATTTCCCAAAACTACAAGCCTAATCATCATCCTGGATTTAAGAAAAGAAAGGTACTTGTTTTGTTTGTGGAAAACCGGGTCATCATGCTCCCCAATGTCGAAAGAAAGTAATAAACAATGGTGATAAAACTAATCCTCCTATGGCTAACCTAGCCGAAGGAGATGATATTATTCTTTGCTATCATTTCTCAAGTGAATATTGTAGCATCCCGAAAGGAATGGGTAATTGACTCTGGCGCTACACGGCATATTTGTGGAAATGAAGAATCATTTTCTTCGTATAAGTTAAGTAGGAGATGAAAATGAAGTTGTTTATCTTGGAGACTCATGAAGCTGCTAAGGTCTTGGGTAGAGGCAAAGTTATTCGAAGCTTACTTCGGGAAAAACTTTGGTCCTAAATAATGTGTTACATGTCCCGAAATTAGAAGCAATTTGGTTTCGTGGCTCTTTTGGGAAAAGTGGGTGTTAAAGTGACATTTGAATCGATAAAATTGTCATGACCAAGAATAATGTTTTTGTGGGCAAAGGCTATTGTAATCATGGGCTTTATGTGTTGAATATTCTTGAGGTAGTGAGCGAGGCTGCATGATCTGCGCCTTGAATAAAGAATTAGGATAGAAACTTTGTTCTATTTTGATGTTTTAAGAATTGTCGTTTTTTTATTTTAGACTTTGATTTGTATGGATCAAAACTCTTAAATAAATTGTTGTTTCGTTTGTGGCGGATTACGTCCATGAGTATAAATAATTGTATCAAATTATTTTTCATTGTTTCATTTTTTATTTTCTTCCTTGCATGATTTGACTTATATGCTCAAGTTGAGATGCAGCTAAATATTGAGCAGTTTACTATGGCGATGTCATTTGCTATAAAGTAAATGACTTGTGGTCATAATTTACAGGAGTATGTACTTTAGCTGCTCAGTTTATTATCATTTATGATATATTTGTGTTTTAAACGCTTCTGTGAACAAAAGGATAATCATATATATCATATAAGGTAGTATACTAATTAAAGTTGCAAATCATTGGACGACCAAATTTGCTGGAACAGTTGGAGGATAAAACGACGTCGTTTGATGTCCAGCTCATGCAATCCACCGCTTCTCCCAGTCCGTCAGTGTGCTAACGTCATTCTTCCACCACCGCCTTTGCTTCTTTGTGTATAAATATGGTTCAACCTCAATCCAAGAACATTTCTGCCATTGTAATTGTTCTGTTCGGTGAGTTCTTCAGTTGCTCTGTTTTCTTTCTTGGTTTTTTGCCGTTTTTCCCTCATCGTCATCCTCATTGTGTTATGGTTTTTTACTTTGCGGTGAATTTGGTCATTATTGCAGCCTTGTTGATTTGTGTTTGTTCAGCCATTGCACTCAGCACTAATGTTTTTAGGTAAGTTTTTTTGGGTTCTTTGTATTTTTTCATTGCTTCTTGGCTTAAATTTATTTCCAATTTCACTTTGTGTGGTTTGGTTATTTGAGCTTAGGAAAAGGGCAGATGCAGACAAGAATGACAAGTCGGTGAAGGATTTGGTTTTGTTGCTCTTTGAGACCGCTCTATTGACATCAGACTTCAGCTTAGATGAACCCAACACGTTTGGTAACAGAATCCACATGATGCTTAAATTGGGGTTGAGCATAGACGAGGATGATGCGGCAGATGCTGATGAAGAGATGCCTCACCTTGAAGAAGGCGATGCTGATGCTAAAATAAAGTCTCAGAGTAAATGAGAGAATACATGCAACCAGCCGAAGGAGGGTCGTGATGTTGCGGATGCCATGGCAATCGACTCAGGGGTGAGAAATGATAATTAGAGGAAGTTTTAGATTCCAGATTTATTGAATTCTCTGTGTTTCGGAATTTCTCAGGTAGATGGGATGTAGTACAGAATGTGATAGCTAAAGATGGTGAATTGGGATTAGGGCATTTTAGGTTGTTGAAGAAATTGGGGTTTGGTGATATTGGGGTTGTTTCGGCGTTGCTTGCATATTGATTTCCTTCTTCCACCTGGAGCACAGACCTGTAAGTCATTTTTTTTTGGATGTTGTTTACATATACTGATGATTGGTGAATATGTGATTTTTCCTTATTCCTTTCTCTGTTGCTTGATTCATGAAATGGTTTGACTTTCCAGTTTGTTTGTTTGACCAAGATGTTAACAACAGATAGTTTGAGTGGAAATGTATTCAAGTTCGACTACGGCGGTGCCGGGGAAGCTCTCTCTCCCTCCGGTATGCTCTTTCCTCCTCCCAAACAGCTTAACCTTTTGGAAAGTAAGGTAATTCAGCACTTACGAACAATCGTCCAAGAGTATATTTCTGTGTGTCGTGTTTATGTTATCGCCGTCGTCTTCTGGAACGTTTTCGCGATTGTTGTTTTGGATATCTTAGTCGAAGAAGCATTTTGCTCAATCCGGTAAGCGTACTCATTGTGTTATGGTTTTTTACTTTGCGATGAATTTGGTCATTATTGCAGCCTTGTTGATTTGTGTTTGTTCAGCCATTGCACTCAGCACTGCTGTTTGTAGGTAAGTTTTTTTGGGTTCTTTGTATTTTTTCATTGCTTCTTGGCTTAAATTTATTTCCAATTTCACTTTGTGTGGTTTGGTTATTTGAGCTTAGGCAAAGGGCAGATGTACACAAGAATGACAAGTCGGTGAAGGATTTGGTTCTGTTGCTCTTTGAGACCACTCTATTGACATCAAGTTTCAGCTTAGATGAACCCAACACGTTTGGTAACAGAATCCACATGATTCTTAAATTGGGGTTGAGCATAGACGAGGATGATCTTTGCGAGATCTTGATGAAGAGATGCCTCACCTTGAAGAAAGCGTCTTGATGCTAAAATAAAGTCTCGATAATTTGTGCCATAAAAACATCTTTGCATCTGTAAATTTGTCTTCCTCGATAAAATTAGTTTTGATGGTGATACTCTGTTTTTAGAGTTGGAAATTAGATTATTGTAAACCAAGGTGATTGTACTTTGTGAAAGTTGTCAAATCTCTAAGTCTGTTCTAATAAGTAAATCCCTTTTCCTGTAAAAGGAGGTGCTTCAGACACTCTGAAGCTTGATTCCTTGGTACACTTGTTTCACGGAACGGCCTTTTCTCTTGGGTACTTTACAACATTGTTTATAAGTCTTTCACGGAACGACCTTTTCTCTTGGGTATTATCTGACATTGTTTATAATTTCCTCTGTAATTTGTTCTTGGATGGGTTGTTGAGGCTCTATTTTGTTATAGAATTGTGGGGTAGACACAGGGTAACTTACTCGAAAGTTTGTGACTATATTGCAATATTAAATTCCCAATGAGCACTTGTGTCTGGAGTTTAGTTTTTGCAAGATGTATTACTCCTGCGAGTTATTTGCTAACATGTAATAAAATTTTCAGTGAGCCATACTTAGGAGCTTAGTTGTTTAAATGTCAGAACTCGAGATGTGAAATGTTCCTGTGTGCAGGATAATAATCAGCCAGTTGCTGATAGAGAGGAGGATACATCTGTAATTGGTAATCATTGTAATCGACTTGTTCTTTGTTAGAGAGGATGATTCAGCTCTAAGTGATAATCATGTAGCTGAAAATCTTATGCAAAATCATGATCTCCTCTTGAGTACATTTAGATCCCGATTGACAAAGCTACAGGTAAGAAGACAATACATTGGTGCTGTCTACATATTATATGTAAACATTACTTCGTATTCAGTATGCCCAATTTTTTTTTCCATTTAGACATGCTATGAAACTTATCTTTAGGTGATCCGGCATTTTAGGAGCGGAATGATATTAAAGGTGCCATAAATGCCATGAGAAAGTTACGGATCATTACAGACGTCAAAATTATTGCATTTTTTTTGGTTATTTCCATTTATGTTGTTATCTGTCATGTTGCTTTTTATGAAAGTGTCAATGGTACATCTACAGGTACAAGCAGATGTAGTTAGTGTCCTTATGGAAAGAATGGAAGTTATCACCCTAGACTTATTTTCTTGCTTGTTACCGGTGCTGCTTGGTTTAGTGGAGAGCAAGGTTGAAAGGTACTATTAATCATTAAAGCATGACCATTTATGTGTTTCATACACCATTTGTAATAATTATAAATGTGCATGTTGTCTTGTATTTGTTTAGGCATGTGACCATTTCATCGAAGAAGCATCTTGCGCAATCCGGTAAGCGTACTACTATTGTGTTGGCATTCTCTTCATTTACTACTCTTCTCTTCTGATTTGTGTGTGTTTAGGGTAAATTTTACTATATTTTCGGGCTTAATCCCTAAACAATTTACCTTATTTTTAAGGGAAATAAATGAGAAAAGCGTGTTTTAACCGTTAAATTCCTATAATGGTTATTGAGGGGTTATAATTTAATTATGGGGAAATATTGAGTTTAAATGTTATTTTTGTTACACATTTTATTATTATTATTATTCGATGACTTGGTGTAACAACAATTTTGCAGAAAATTAAAAGATATGCTTGGGGATATCATTAATGGAGAAGATTAATCTCATTCAATCAAGTGATTTCAAAATAAAGAAGAAAATCGGAGCATTGAAGAGAGGATAAATCAGATCAGATCGAAAGAGTGAAGTGGGGAACACGGTATACGAAGCAGCAGTGTGAAAACGCGTAAATAGGTAGGCTCGGTCGACCGAGCCATGCTATTCGGTCGACCGAGTGTCTTAAGTCGGTTGACCGAGCCCCGAAATTTTCGCAAAATCGACGCGCGTTTTCTAGATCCTTCCTTATGTCGGCGAAACTCCTATATAAGCAGCACCATTCGAGCAGAGAAGAACACACAGAATTTTACACACAGAAAAAAGCACCACATCACACAAAAACATGAGTTTCTTTCTTTCAATCTTGCTTGGGAGTTCGAAGATGATTGAAGGCTAAGCATCTTGCGGTGGGACAACGGAGGAAGCCAATCAACAACCACACCAACTAGAGGATTTTTAGCTATATCTTAGTGAGTTAAATTTATGATTTTTCATCAATTAGATATTGTTATATTGTTTATGTTTTATTGAATCGAGAGATCGATGAAACTATCGTTTGATTTGAATTTATATGAGAATATTGTTCAAAGTTGTGATCTTTTCAATTGATGCACTTAATTATAATTCGAGAGATCGTTTATAATTATTTGAGTAAGAGTATTAGAAATAATCTCGTGATCGTGTTTTGCATGTCGTTTTGTTTTACTTGAAAAGAAAAGCGAAACCCTAGAATTAAGCAGAGAAATTTAATCGAATTCGTGATTGATCGTTACTAAAAATTATATCTTTAGCTTGCCGTCTAGTTGGGGTTGGGTTGGTTGATTGGTGGATTCCGTTGCCTTGCCATTTCCTTTTAATTACTTGATAAATCGAATAGTTCGTATCAATTTGATTCCAATTTACTATTCATCGAGATTCTTTGTTCATAAATGTTTTTTCTTGTTCATAATTAGTTTAAACCCTAGTTTAGTTAATAGTCGTGACATAATCGATAGAATAATTGTTCCTTGATCCGATAAACATTCCACTCCCTTAGGACGACCCGTTAACATCTATACTACGAACCTTATACTTGGGGTGTTTCGGTTATAAATTGTAAAACTAGTTTTTACCGAACAGTGTGCTTCCAATGTGAAATTGGAATTTGGTTGGAGCATTTGATTGACTGTTGTCTGTGATCCTTTGTGTCATCCCTTGTTCCAACATCATTTTTTACATTAATAACGGTCAAAAATACCATTGCTTCTAAATTGTTGAAAAGGGGTTGGGTATGTTTCTAATTCATTTAAAATGTGCAAGTTTGTTTCTTTATGAATTTATTAACAATGAAAAGGTGCATGGAAATATTGACTTGAAGAAGCAATTATGGATGCAAGGTGCGTTTGCTGGTTCTTGGAATATAAGTTAGAAATTCTAACTCTTCCCTTTAGTGGATTTGGTTTATGTTTGAGAATGCTAAATTGGTAAATGCCACATATATAATCAACACATAACCATTGATGATCATATTATCACGAAAGGTGTGCTATTGAGATTTTTAAACACTTCAACATATGAAATGGATGGCGAACATTACGTTGTTTTGGCCATCTCTCAACTACACTTTGTTTCCCTCTTGCCTCTTTATTTTATTCCTTAAATCTTCATTTTTGAATTGATAATATATGATAAAGTGGCTGCTTTGAAACTTATCTTTCATCTCCGTGAGGCATCTTTCTAACTATTCTTGCCTCTTCACCTGAGTTTATTGGATTTGAACTAATCCCTTTATAGCTGATTGCAGTTATGATGAGAAAACTACGGCCGAGAAAAACTACAGGCAAAAAATTTGGGAAACATTCAGGTTCACTGCTGACTTGTTCTTATACCGGTTATTTCTGTTATGCTCTAAAGCTACTTTGAACTGCGGCTCAATTTGTGGTTTATACCACCTTGATTCTGTCTTAATGATTTAATTAGTGGATTTGCATTTAATCTCTATTTTTTTTAGCTCACGGGCATGTGTCGGATGAACCAAATCCTCATTGACTTTTATTTTTCCATTACAAGGTGCTCTCACATGTTCCGCAATTAAGGTTTTTGTACACAATCTCCGTGTCAAGCTTATCTGACTTCGCTATCGCTCATGGATTGTATTGTAGTCGGCCTGGAATGCCTATCTATTCCAAGTCTTCAAATTCAGTACATCATGCTTCGTTTAATTAGGGTGTATGCTGTGTTTTAATGAGGTTTTCTCATAATTAATGAAGATGCATGTTTATTTAACGGCTAGGCAATCTCACTGTGTGTTTACAACCGTTTAACAAAAGCTTTAAAACTCACGTAGACAATTTTTACACACAAATAACCACAAAAATGAGGGCAAAAACGTGCAGCGCACGTTGCCGGCTCTAGTGAAAATATATATCTAAGGGGCTGTATTGATAATTTTTTTTTTAACTTTTATCTACTAATGCTTATAAGCACGGTGGATAAAATAATTTTATTCACTCGTGATTATGTGTACACTCTTGGTGTAAGTGCTAAAACATGGATATGTCTTATTGTGGTTGTGGCCTTGTGATCTTAAAATTGAGAGACAATGTCGTTTAACAATTGTGAAATAATGGAATTCCAATAAGTTTGTCAAAAGAATCAAATGTGGCAGATTAACAATGCTGTAAAGGAAAATACTTCGAAGTAAACGAGACTTAGGCCAATTGTATATCAATAGAGATGGTAACCCAACCTATGTGATTGGAGATCCCATGAAGTAGGTTCATATGGGTAATAACAAGTCAATATTGACACTGAAGCACAAAGGGTGCTTGACTACTACGAGTTGTGAGGTTGAGTTTTAAACTCTTAATGAATTCATATTCCTTAAGGGTGGTGTATTAACAGCATGATACACTTGATGGATTCACCTATATGAGAGTGGAGTGGGGCCGCTCCTATAAGATTTTTATGGCCACAATCTTTAGAGCTCTCATGAATAACCAGGCGCGCGCATGGCTTATTGGCGCAAAAACGCGTTGAACAACAAAATAATGGGTTGCATTGATTGATGAAATCTCTGGCTGACACTAAATATTATTGGTTCATAGAAACTTTACATTTCACCGATAATTGTGTAAGTCATGTTTTATCAGTCAAAGTTTGGTTCATAGTCCAAAAGACACCAAGCTTATTACGTTGCACTCGTATAATCCAGCATTACTCTTTCTTTAGAACATTTTGAAATGAGTGGGGATTGTTGTATTAAATCATTAATATTTCAAAATATTTGATTTATATTTATTTTTAAGATAAATGGTAAATTATTTTATTTTATTTATCTGGATATTATTTTGAAAATATCTTTTCTTGAGTCAATATATTTAATATATAGCCTACAATCGATTCTAAAATTATGGAAGAAGTGATCGGATCATATCATTTAACGTGAGTCTATCCAATTACTTGACTTTGTTGGCCGTTGGGGTATATATGTATAAATAGTGGTGATTGGCTTTAGAGGTGAAAGGAGCGAATGCGTTAGCATTACACTTTGAGAAATAATTTGCCAAGAAAAATTGATCGAAAGTTTTCATTTTGATTTTATAATCTTTGGATATCAATTTTGTTGTTCTGTTGTTCTCTCTTTAAAAAGAAGACTTGTTTTATCTGGGGAAATATTTCAATCCCTTGAAATAGTTTCTTTAGGGCAGTGCATTTCGAGCACGACTCAAGGGTTTTATCTGTGTTTTGTCTATCTATTCCAACATTTTATTGGTATGCAAAGACACACTTGTAGATCATTGATCTTGAGACATGTATCAATCGATCGAAAATGATCGGTGGTTTACGGGCACAATGTTGAAGCACTACACTTTGCTAAGTCAAGATTACACCTTTGTATAGTCCATTGATGGTGAGACTCGTATCAATCAATCAGTTCGTCCAATGATTTACAAATGCCTAGTGACACAATACTATGATAGAATCGTTTTCGATAGCAATCAGCTTTGGGGAATTCCGCAGCAGAACCTGATTTGGCTTCTCATCTTTGAAGATACTCACCAAGCCTGTATGATGAATAAGTTCTGTTAGTCCATAATATACATATGTACTTGATAAGTAGAGATTTCGCAATCCGGCTCGATCAAATACAATTTATAGAAACTCGAAACCTTAGGCAAAACTCACTTTCTAACCGGCAGTGAACCGGGTTTATCGTAGGTAGTGCGTTCAGAGTCCGAGGTCGATCCCATGAGGAGATTGAATCGAATACAAAACTTGTGTTAAAATCAGAGAGCAAAGAGTATATGAACAAGACAAAAGATCGAAGCTTTTACTATTACACGACATACACAAGGATCTGAATCAAGACTTTTATCTAGAGTAAATTTCATCAAACTAATGATCTACACAATCAAAACAATATTGAGAGCAAACAAATTGAAATCAGGAAACTCACAATAATGAAGATCAAAACATTGTCGATCAAGACTTTTGAATCCCAAATCAGCAAAAGATATCAACCTTTAATCCATAAAATGATCCCAGGCACGAACTCCACCAAGCTATCGATCGAATATCGTATTCTACTCTATATATAAAAATCTAAACTAAGAAATTGAAATACGGGGCCTAGTCCAGAGCTCTAATCCGACTATTTAGATGTCAACCTGTCATAACAACCGTCGAAGCGGATGGGTTGAGCACCTAAGCCGGCCTCGAGCTCAGTCTAGGCCAATAAAAGTCAAAAATTATGTTTCCTTAGGTTTAGATGCTCTTAAATAGGCAGAAAATCGCGACTTTGACCTAGTTGGGCCGACCAACTTGGCCCATTTAACTCGTCTTCAGTAAATTGGTGATACCTTGTTGTGTAGAGCTTCGATTTGAACGATTCAAGATGCGTTAGAAAGCTCGTTCAATTACCTACAACTTTCATGAAGACGACTTGACCAGAAAATGCCTCCAAGATGGGTCAAAATAAAGATTAATGGACAGGCATGGTGAAATACTGCTGTCGGCCACAAACGCCCGTTTGAGTCCTTCCATACGCTCGTTCTCCTGGAGAATATGATCATATTAGGGTTTTGTCTTCAGTGAACCAGCGTTTGCCCTTCTTTGAACGCCCGTTTGCTAAATCATGTCTTGAGGGCAAACGCCCGTCTATGTATCATTGACGCCCGTTTGCCTTGTATGAGCTTTCTGATTCGGGCTGAACCCATCCAAACGCCAGTTTGGGGGTCATTGGGATGCTCGTCCAGCTAAAAACCCAAATTTCTAAATGAAGTGTCAACTCTGTAAAAGCCCGTTTGGGTCAGGCTCACTGCAACGCCAGTTTGGGGTATGGCAAACGCCAGTTTGCCTTGACTTTACTCCAAACTTGGATTTTCTTCCACTTTCATTCAACTCTCGTGCCACGAATATGTCTCTTAGTCCAAAACATCGCCTTCCCGGTCCTCGAGTCACCTAAGTCCTGCAATAACATAGACGAACAAACACCACGCGTAATTCCGCAAGACAAAAGTACTCGGAAAAGAGTGAAATATCATTAAAAAGACGGAGTTTACTATCGATATGACAGTTTAACTCCCCGTGCGTATAACTCTCAAACAGGTCTATATCTACCCAAAACATGCCAATAAAGTGATAAACGGGGGCTAGATCACTTACAAAAGTGCAGTGAAGTTGACTCCCATCAGTACTCTTCTTAGTTCCTTTTTCGTTTCTTTAAGGGGGTTGGGGGGGGGGTGGGGCAGATTATGTGCTAAAACGTCTCCACCATATATGAACTGGTGAAATCAAGTACACCGAATGGAAGAAACTTGCATCATAGATATAAACATCATTGGCAAATCTATTCTCGTACATTTAAAGGTGAACTATAAGGTCTCGTAAACTTATCAAAAATATGTAGCTTCTGTTTAACAGAAAGCAAAGTTCTTTTTTTCGGCATAGTATTGTCTTGTGATATTCAGGCTGACAATCAAAATGTAGCCTACCTCAGGCTGCAACTCCACGCAATCAGGTAAATCAGCATCAGCTATAGCCTCTTCTGCATTTCGTGGGCGCAATCTTACAGCAACACGAACTCTCTCTCGAACTGTAGCAGCATTGCCAAACAATAAATAACATCTCTCCCCAAAAACTCTCAAATTGTATTTTATCATTATACAGTGCCTAAAAGGCACATAAAGTTGAAATCTTATGCATACTGAAGTCAAATTAGCTTATCAAGTTAAACGCAGTCATGTCACAGGAAAAAAGAAAAATATACCCGAAATAGGACACCTGAACACTAAAAAGGTCAATTTTTACTCAAAATCGTATCCCAGTTTGAAACCAAAACACCATTAATAACACCAAAGTATCTACAAAATTCCATAGACATCTTTGAGTCCATTTTTGTTCCAATCCATAAAAGACTCGGTCAGTATAACTATCAATTTTTTTCCATAGACATTACCAGATTTTTTTCTTCCATTGTCATCAATTTGTTTTTGTGTAGATTCACTTCCGGTCTCTTTACAGATTTGTGCTTCTTTCTTGCGCGATTCAGACAAATTAAAAATATAATTGCATCACAAAATTCAGAAGCTGTAATCAGTGGCGGATCCAGGAATATATTTCAGTGGTGTCACCGGAGTCTAAAACTACATCTTTTATCCAAAAAAAATTCCAGTGGGGTCACCGAAGTCTAAAACATGAATTTTTATCGATAAAATGACACTTTTTAACAACAAAACTACATAGTTTTAATACTAAAATTTTTTATTTTTTTTTTAGAAATTGAGTGGGGTCACGTGACCCCCCCTGGGTAGGCTGGGTCCGCCCCTGGCTGTAATATGTAATCGGAATTCAAATGAAGCGACATGAATAAGCAAAATTCATAATTAAAGAAGTTACATAAACATTACCAGAAATCTAAGTAAAACAGGGGAGAGATGAATACCACAAATACCGACCACACATGGGTAGGTTTTTCTTCGTGTGAGCAGATCGTGGCGGGGAGATCAGGAAAAGATTTCACCGATTGAAGACCTGGAAGAGTAGATTTGTCTCTCACATGATTTGGATTTGGAAGGAAAAAATTTGCAGAAGTGAGTTCGGGATTGTGAGCGCGTCGATGATATGTAGAAGGAAAAAGTTGCAACAGAATGAAGAGTGGAGATCGTGGAGGGAGTATTTAGTTTCAGAAGCGTGGTGGGGGTTTATTTGATTTTTAGTCCTATAACTTTCCCCGTTTTTATAAATAGTCATGTTTTTGCTCCGGTGGCGATTTTAGTCCTTTAACTTTTAATTTCTTGCAAAAATAGTCCTTTTTGTTGATTAGACGCCGGAGCTCCGGTGACAATGCTGAGTTGGCGGCCATGTGGCGGATTGGTGGCATGTGGGGCCATCTTCGAGTTGAAGAGCTCCGGTGACAATGTTGAGTTGGCGGCCATGTGGCGGATTGGTGGCATGTGGGGGCCATCTTCGAGTTGAAAATAAAAATGAGGCGGCCATGTGGCATGTGGGGGCCATCTTCGAGTTGAAAATAAAAATGAAACAAAGGGGACTTGAACCCGTGCACCCTTGCATGGAATTCAGCTCATTACCACTATGCTACTGAGATCAATATGTTAAAATTAGAGCTAAAAAATATAAGTAATTCTTTTACGTAAGTGTGTGTGTGTGTATATATATGTATGTACGTATGTATATATATGTATGTATGTATCTCTCTCTATATATAATATAGATATATATGTATGTATGCATGTATGTACATATATATATATATACACATATATTTATATACATACTTACATATACACACACATATGTATATGCATGTATGTACAGATATACACACACACACGCATATATATATATATATATATATATATATATATATATATATAGTGGCAGATAATACCGTGCAAGGCACGGTATGCCCAGTAATACATACATAATTAAAAATTGTATTTGAACAACAAAATCTTCTTTTACGTTTCTTTATTCACTATTAAAGAAGAAGGAGCACCATCTAACAAACAATTAACTGCAAATAATAAAGAACATTTTTAGGAGAGATTCCAGGATTCAAACACATAATATCTTTCAAGCGTAACATTTCCCTTCTTCATTCTTAGTGCTTCAACTGAAGTTGTATGATCCTGGTTGTACTTATTTCTTCCGTGATATTTTTTGCCAATGAGCTGAAAAGTTGGTCTGCGACGGCGCTTTAGATTGCTACATTAGTGCTGTTTGAGCTACCCTCACAGTTGACGGGGGAATCTGCATTTTTATCCCTATCGTGTGTAAACTCAGACTACGAATACATGTTTAAAACCAGGTAGGTGCAAGCACTACTTCCCCATAATGTCTTGTACAAGTATTTGATGAAACACCTGCAACACAAGTAATAAATACAAACCAAGTAAAGCAGAAAAGTAATGCACAACAGATAGACAGTCTAACAAACTAAGTTATTACCCAAATTCCCATTCCTTCGCCTACAAGTGTGACGAAAAAATATGTGAACACCAAACAATAGCAATACCAACCACCAAATGCCTCATTCCTTCGCCTATCATGTATGTAAACAGAAAGGAATAAAATCTCGGCACACAAAATAAGCTTTTAATGAAGTTATGATGTGCAAAGCACGGCATGCTCGCTCAATACAAAGCATTGTATTAAGAATAAAAATAGCATGAATTGATTACCAACCGTACGTGAATCACAAGGTCAAAGGCAAAAGAAAGTGACGGTCATTTGTTTTCCTAATTCTTGACCTTCTTCACTCGACTATCAAGCAGGGTTCGTTCATGAGTTTTGTGTTTACAATGATGTCACGTAACACCGCTTCAGTTGGTCCTTCAATTGGCTTCTTCATTAGCATCATCAATATTGAGCTTAGGACCAATATCTTTGGTTATTTTGCTTGATTGAAGTAGCAGGGTATGCCTGTGTTGGACCATGGGAGAAGGCAAGGGGCTTGTTCACAACTGAGGCTGAAGAGAAGTCTCAAGTTCATTCATGGGAACTCTTAACCCTTGTTGACCAAGAGATACACGTTTTAAAAAAAGAATACCTAAAAAAAGCATAAGAGATCCAAAAGTTTTCTTTAATTGAGAATGGTTATTATTCTGTGATTGAAATGTTATTTTTTTTCTGACCAAGTCACCAAGCAACTTTAAACATGAAAAGCTGCACGTAAACAAGCATTCCGACTATTTAGGCAAAGAAGCAATTGCATCTATTTATTCAAAGCACAATGACATAAGGTACATCAATGCCATGTTACGTATAATAACCAAAACATGTACTAATATAAGTGTAAATTTTTTGAATCCTTGACCCGACACAAAGCCACAAAGCAACAAAGCAAAACAACATATACTAAAGGAAACCAACAAATAATATATTTTATGATATAAAAACATTGCTAATTTTGTATATGCACATTTAATGTATGTTCATATACTTTCACCCAATCATTTCTCCACTTTGTTCAACCCAATATCAGTTTCCAACAATGTAGAACTAAATGAATCCAATACATTAAATCTAACCCATTGCTCCACAAAGAATAGATGTCTAATTAGTTTGGTGAGTGCACCATCTTAAACAAATTGTTGGTTCTGCAATTTATGGCTTAACTAAAAGTATCATTTTAAAGATTAACACCTGGTACATTCTATCTATAGTCGTCATTATGCATTTTTTTCAATCCAATCTACAATATTAATTAGTATGATACCTAAATCCAATGAGTGTGTTGTTTAGTAACTAAAAAAAGAGATTGATGTTTTCCTAATGAATGTTTTTGTTAGGTTGTACGTTTGGAACATATTGTCGGAAAAAATAACCACAAACCAAATCTTATTATTTTAAAATTTTCTTAACTATGGATCAGACTGGGCTAAATAAAGGTATTTATTTGGTTATTTTTAATCTGTAGGTAAAAGAAAATTAAAATTAAAATTAAAAAAAAAACCAAAAACATGATAATGTTGAATATTTATTCAAAGAACAAACATCAAATAAACACCAAGAAGAAGAAATATTCAACAAACAACCTTCAAAAAGTAAATACACTGACCTCATCAGTGAAACATGGACGACAGATCAACAGTAGCGATGAAGCACAAAGTACGTTATTAACCTCATTCTCTTAAGAATCAACAGTTTCGTGTTTTTTTTAATAATTCCTTTTTCTTATTTTGTTATACTCTCCATCTAGCCAATTAGAAATTTATGTTTAAACATTCGAATGAAAATTCGAACAAAAGAAACATAAACTTCAAATTTGCTATTTCTTAGATACGGTGTTATAGATAAAGAAAAAGTGCATCATCATGGCTGCACTGGCCGGTTGCAGATCAAGCAGGAAGAAGAGAAATCCCCCTATGTCTGTCATCCAATTAAATTTTGCCAAGCCAATATACGTTTCACAAAAATTCATTTATCTATTCCCAGAGAATTGGGCAAATATATATCATCTGCATTACCTCGGAATCATAAACCCGCGTGGTGGAGGTTTTGGACTAAAATATGATTGGGCAAATATATATCATTTGCACAAATAACAGGACTATTTACAAAAACAGGGAAAGTTATAGGACTAAAAATCAAATAAACCCGCGTGGTGGAGGTTTTGGCTGGAGATTGTGGGGAAGAAGGATGAAAAGAGGTTCAGGTCTCGCGTGTAGTCTTGAAAGCCGGGTTTGGGTCGGGTCAATTGCCCGAAACGGGTCAATTTGACAGTTTTTGTCTATAAAATATAAATATAGATCCGCCAGTGATCATTGATCGACCAATTGATAATTATGTTCTTTTGTTTTTTGAACATCATTGATAATTATGTTGACAAATTAAATGTGCAAAAATCTGTTGCGCAAATCATTGCAACACGACTAGAATCACAAATAGTAATGATAGTGTCACAACCATTGTTCAATCACGAGTAATGATAGCGCCACAACCAAATTGACAACATCATCTATGAGAAAGATTCAAATCAAAATCCTTGCATAATAGCAACGACGGCTGTCTGCTGACTTGAATAATATATAATAAACTAGTCTAAAACCCGTGCGATGCACGGGGATAAAATAAAAATATAAAAATAAAATATTAGAAAATAATTATTTGGAAAATGATAATTTTAAGTTAGAAAAAACAATGTTATATTCTATAGAACTTAGATAATCTATCCACACATTACGCTAGTTATCTTAAGAAAAAATATATTATTTGAATAATTCATGAAAAAGATTAGTTTTGATTTCAAATAAAAAAAACTCGCGTACGAAACACGCCTTCACTTGTTTTAAATTATTTACATAAGAAAACATAAATCAGCCGCAACCCATACCTTAATCTACCAACACGTCACGCAGCATTTATCTCCATTACTGTCACCAACTTATTCCCTGACTCAAAAGAAACCACACCCGAAAAAACCTAAAACAACTCGAAAATGTTTTCTTGAAAAAAGCATGAATAACTGCAACGCCGCCCTTTCAAATTTTCCCGCAACCCCACGCATAAAAAGGAAAAAAAACTTCGCCTTACAACCCTTTAGACTAAATACATTTATTTTAGATTTTACACAGGTTTTCAACATTTATTAAAGGAGCAATATCAAAATCCATTATTGACAATGGTTAAGAAGATTTCATTTATGCTTGAATTACACTTATTACTCAATATAATATAACATTTGAAAACTCAATAAGTCACAACCCATTATACTCTTCAACCTTTCACAATCAAGTCTTCGGTTCCTTTTTTTTATAAAAAAACTTAGTAACTATATCATTGAACATTTTCACGTTAAAATGTGTCAAAAGTATGCTTCCTCCAAATTTAAACAACTCCATTCAACCATTTGATAGTAAATAAAATTTTCCAACAACATAACATTAGTACACCAAAAGGGGAGAAATGTTTTTTTTCAGAAGAAGCTTTAAGTGTATCGTAAATTTTGGTCATCAATGACCACCAAATTCAATCTTTATTTGGATTGTTTGCGAATTGATCTACATACACACAATCACTCATGTTACGCCATGTGTCCATTGAGTTCGGTACAAAATTGAAATAAAGAATAAGCGAAATGAATCTTGCCGGAATTTAGACCTTTCCGGTACAAAATCATTACACGAAAAAGAAAAAAAAATATAAAGTAACACATATGACTATGATGGACCAAAAGAGAAATTTATTTCGAAAATACACAGAACAAAGGTAACAAACACTCAAATGAGAAAAAAGGTAAATCTAATGTCTTCATACAAATATTAGCAACGTTTCCGGTGTTCATCATCTTATATGTTGCAATTGTCACTTCAACGGCCGCCTTGTGACAATTCCTACACATAAAATAAGTCTGCTAGTAAACAATTTCATAATCTTCTAATACTAAAAATGAAACGACTAAAAATGCATGAAAGTGGTAGAAAAATAAAAGAAAAACAAAAATGAAGCTCTTGACAATCTTGGTACCTTGACAATTTCTCGCTCTTGGTTGTCAGCTTCATCAGCGTTGATGGATAAAATTCATCTTTAAAAGAAGTGGTAAAAAAATATTAGTCAAACAAAAATGAAGCTACCAAGTAGAATTACCCTTTACACGATGTTTCTTCATATATGAGGTGGTAACAAAATAAAAGAAAAACAAAAATGAAGCTTTTGGTAGCGATACCTTATCCAACAAAGGCCTAATCTACCGCTTCTTCATCCGAGATAAAAACTCTCTCACTTGGAAATAATATGTCTCGTAGATTATAATTTTCCTGCAAAACAGAAAATTGTGAAGATTGAATATCATCATCATAAAGCACTCTCTTTTTGAAATAATTTATCTCGCAGATTAAAATTTTCACGCAAAACAGATTGTGAAGATTGAAAAGCATCATCATAAAAAGATAAGACACATATGACGTAATCCTAAAATTGTCCAGCGCACAAAAAACATCAACTCCCTACTCTAAAATGGTTCACTAATCGAAACGGAATGGGAGGAAAAAAATATTACATGCATCAATTTAGTCGTTTAAAATATCGTCATCTTGGGAGAAGTATGTATGAAATAAAGATCTAAGAAACAATATATATAAGGAAAACTGAAGGAAATAGAAAAACAACATCGCTTCTTCAATTTAACCTCCATTCAAACTCACCCTAAAAATATTGCTGATCAATCGCTCTAGATGATACACAATATCTCTGAGATGCATATATATACACTTGGCAGACCTATCACCAGAGTATTATAGATGATACACAATTACTACATAATATACACAATTACTACACAATAAATACGGTGTGAACCGAAAATATATTTACACAAATATAGTGCACGTGTCTATATAGCTAATAGCATAATATTTAATTTTTTTTAGATATTTAAAAGTGTGTTGTTGTTTGTTTGTTTTTTTTAGGGGGTTTGGGTCGGATAGTTTTTTTTTTGAAGACTCGGATAGACTATTTAAAAGTTTTTTTTAACATATAAATTCAAAAAAAATTGAACAAATATAAACATCCAATTACTACATAATATACAGAACTACTACACAATAAATACAGCGTGAACCGAAAATATATTTATGCAAATATAGTGCACGTGTCTATATAGCTAATAGCATATATAATATTAAAAAAATAGATATTTAAGAGAGTGTTGTTGTTTGTTTGTTTAATAGCATAATATTTAAAAAAAAATAGATATTTAAGAGAGTGTTGTTGTTTGTTTGTTTAATAGCATAATATTTAACAGAAACTCAAAAAAAAATTTGAACCAATATAAACGTCGAACACATGAATTCAAAATATTTTTAATAAATTTGAGCAGCCACCATTATTGCATAGATTCAAAGAAATTTGAACAATTACTACACAATAAATACGGTGTGAACCGAAAATATATTTACACAAATATTGTGCACGTGTTTATATAGCTAATAGCATTATATATTTTTTTTTACATATTTAAAAATGTGTTGCTGATTGTTTTTTTTTATATTTATTTTCATTTTGGTTGAATAGACTATTTAAAAAGTTTTTTTTAACACATAAACGGTGTGAACCGAAAATATATTTACACAAATATAGTGCACGTGTATATATAGCTAATAGCATTATATTTTTTTTTTACATATTTAAAAATGTGTTGCTGATTGTTTTTTTAATATTTATTTTCATTTTGGTCGAATAGACTATTTAAAAGTTTTTTTAACACATAAATTCAAAAAAAATTGAACAAATATAAATATCTAGCACATAAATTCAAAAGATTTTGAATAAATTTGAGGAGCCACCATTATTGCATATATAGATTCAAAAAAAATTGAACAAATTAAAGCAGCTACCATTATTGCTCTAAATTTTCTTTTAATGCTTTGACCAACACAATTATTAGGAGTTATTACTATTTTTTTTCACCGGACGGGTATGGAGCGGGCAAATCGGGTAATTACCGGGTTTGGGTCAAAATCGATTTTATTTCCTCTCCTAAAAATGTGTTGCTGATTGTTTTTTTTTTATATTTATTTTCATTTTGGTTGAATAGACTATTTAAAAAGTGTTTTTTAACACATAAACGGTGTGAACCGAAAATATATTTACACAAATATAGTGCACGTGTATATATAGCTAATAGCATTATATTTTTTTTTTTACATATTTAAAAATGTGTTGCTGATTGTTTTTTTAATATTTATTTTCATTTTGGTCGAATAGACTATTTAAAAGTTTTTTTAACACATAAATTCAAAAAAAATTGAACAAATATAAATATCTAGCACATAAATTCAAAAGATTTTGAATAAATTTGAGGAGCCACCATTATTGCATATATAGATTCAAAAAAAATTGAACAAATTAAAGCAGCTACCATTATTGCTCTAAATTTTCTTTTAATGCTTTGACCAACACAATTATTAGGAGTTATTACTATTTTTTTTCACCGGCCAGGTATGGAGCGGGCAAATCGGGTAATTACCGGGTTTGGGTCAAAATCGATTTTATTTCCTCTCCTAAATATATATATATATATATATATATATATATATATATATATATATATATATATATATATATATATATATAGATAATCGATAGAAAAAAAAAAAAAAAACAGCAGGGAATGAGTCCTCGTCCTCCTTTGTAAGTTGCAAGGGCTAATTTGATCAATTCAAATCAAAAAAGAAAAGAAAATGACGCGGACAGGAAAAATATGAAAGTCTTTGTTTCTCATCAATTCGTCACAAAAATTCGTAGCAATATTGTCGAGAATTTGTGACGAAAAATGTTCGTCACAAAAATTCGTAACAAATCCCCGAAATTCTAGTAGTGCGGTGCTATAATCGAATCCGAATTTTGTCAAGAACTCAATAATTAATTTGAAGAAGCCTCTTTTGCCCCTTTTGTTTTCTCTCAAGAGTAGGAGTTCGAACAACGTAGTTGAAACCAATATTCTGACAAATAACGCACACAGTGGGAGGTTTATTTCATTGAAAATAACCTCCAAGGGATTAATGTATAATTAATTCTCCCATATTAATTTCCATAATTAATATTTTCTTTTAAATAAAAACTTAAATCCATAATTATAATAAACATAATATTTCGTTCTCGCAAAATGACACGTCTGTTTTTTTCCTGAGAATCGGAATATGACATCAACACTCCAAAACCGAAGCACTTAAAAGACTTTTCAAGAAAGACAAGTTCACGCTGACGAAGGCTTTCTAGCTAATTTATAACTATTATTATTACTCCATCGAGTAGCCGCATGCCTTCCATAATTGAAGTTTAGACACAACAAATAAATAATAAGTAGGAGAAGATTCAAATCAAAATCCATGCAAAAGAACGAAGGCATGTATATATGCTGAGTTGACTAATATTAATATATAATTAATAGAAAAAACGCTGGGAATGAATGAGTCCGAGTCCTCCTTGCATGGGCTTTGATCAATTCAAAAAGGAAATGACGCGGACAGGGAAATTCACAAAGTCTTTGTTTCTCATTCAATTTGTCAATGTCAATGAACCCCAGAAAATGTTATATCTATAAATAGAGGCAAAGAGATGGCATTGTATATAACTCACTCAGATCGAACCAAAGAGAAAACCATATCTCCAAGACTCCAACTCTCATATAATATTTACAGTGTATGCTAGCTTCTCGATCGAAATTCGGAATACAGCTTCGTTGTCATTGTCTTGTTGACAATAGTTATATCTATATTCACAGCTAGCTAGCATCATCAAAGTATAAATAAATATGGCGGCGCAGCAGCTGTGGCGGCTCACGATCGCAGCTTTTGTTCTTCTTACTGCAGTTTCCAGCTCATTTGCTTCTTCCAAAATTGTAGAGTACAATTTTGATGTAAGCTCTCACGTAATTAACCGTTTGTGTGATAATAACGTCATCACTGCTGTTAATGGTAGTATGCCGGGACCAACCATCAACGTCCGTGAGGGTGATACCCTTGTTGTCAATGTACTCAACAACTCTCCTTACAATCTCACCATTCATTGGCATGGAATATTTCAGAAATTGACCCCATGGCCGACGGACCTGAGTATGTTACTCAGTGCCCAATCACTCCTGGAAACACTTATTCCTACCGCTTTAACATTACACAACAGGAAGGAACCCTTTGGTGGCATGCACACTCCTCTTTAATGAGAGAAACTGTTCACGGAGCTCTCATCATTCGCCCTCCCCACGGTCGATCCTACCCCTTTCCGAAACCTCACCGCGAGTTTCCTATTCTGTTAGGTAATGCATCACTCCTTCCTATAAATAAACTTAACTTCCTGATGCATATTAATTAAATCATTACTAGCTAGCTACCTATATATGTACCCTAGCTACTCACCGAAATGCCGTTTCGATGAACCGTTTAATTAACCGAAAATCATTAATTGTCTTTGCAGGTGAGTATTGGAAAGCAAACATCGTTGATTTGGACCAACAATCGCTCTTCACCGGAGCCCAATTCAGCAAATCTGATGCCTTTACAATGAATGGATTGCCCGGATCTCTTTATCCTTGCTCAACTAATCGTAAGTGACCGCTATCAAGCATGCATATATACTAAATGGAAAAAGTACTGGTCGACTAGGATTTTAGATCCTTGTTGTAATTTTACTAATGATATCTAGCCATACTTTTACTGATCTTTTTCCCCTTTCATTCTATGCAGAAATGCACAAGATAAAGGTTGTACATGGAAAGACGTATTTGCTGCGCATTATCAACACGGCACTTAGTAACAATCTGTTTTTCAAGATAGCCAAACACAATTTCACAGTTGTCGCAATCGACGCCTCTTACACAACACCTTATGTCACCGATGTTGTGGTGATCGGCTCTGCTCAAACGGTCGATGTTCTGTTGACCGCCAACCAACCACCGGCGATGTATTATATGGCTGCTCATGTATACAAAGCCACCGTCGCTGGAGATTTCGACAACACTACCACTACCGGAATCCTGGAATATCACAAAGCAAAAAAGACCATTCCGTTAGAAATGCCCCTCCTTCCGGCCTTCAACGACACGCCGACCGCCCATAAGTTCTACACCAGTTTAACGGGACTAGTTTCTGCACCATTCTATGGGGAAGTTCCACTTGAGGTGGATGAGCAAATGTTTGTCACGATTGGGTTGAGCTTAGCCGCCTGTGGAGGACCCGGGAATGCTAGTTGCCCTGGTCCACTTGGCCAAAGAGTTGCTGGTAGCATGAATAATGCCTCGTTTGTACTTCCCTCCAAGACTACAATGTTGGAAGCTTTTTACAATCGTAATACAACCGGAGTATATACCAATGATTTTCCGAATCAACCGCCCTTGAAGTTCAACTACACCGATGGTAGCAACATTTTAAACCCGGAGCTGGTGATGACCTCAAAGTCAACTAAAGTGAAGTCCCTTAAATTTAATTCAACGGTTCAGGTGGTACTACAAAACACGGCTTTAGTAACAGTTGACAACCACCCGATGCATTTGCATGGATTCAACTTCTATGTTTTGGCTCAAGGCTTCGGAAACTTCGACCCAACAACCGACTCTCGCAAGTTCAATTTAATCAACCCGCAGGTGCGAAATACAATTGCGGTCCCAGTGGCAGGATGGTCTGTTATTCGGTTCCGAGTTGACAACCCGGGTATATGGTATTTCCACTGTCACTTGGATCCACATTCTCATACCGGTTTAGGATTCGCTTTTGCAGTTGAAAACGGGCCAACTCTAGCAACTACGCTTCCCCCTCCACCTCTGGACCTTCCTAAATGTTAGGCATTAACGTCATTATACTTTATTCTTTTATTTTTGCAATGATTCATTTGTTTATTTACGTCGTCGTCGTGGTGTTCCTGAGAGAAGACTAATTAGTGGAAACTAGAGACTAGAGATATTTTGTATTTATTTAGGATTGCATCTTCCGGCAAATTAAATTCAATATATAATTGTAACAATTCAAAATTTGATGAACGAAGGCCTTGAATATGAGTTTTATGTTTCTTCGTAGTCTATTTTCGTCAAAGTTATTAACTAGGTTGAACCTTAACCGGGGACCATTCTTTTGGCAATTTCATCGTTTATTTTGCCTTAATTTCCGTGGTGCGATTGTTGGATTGTGATAGTTCTTCGATTGTTTTTGGCAGATTGGTAAATTTTCTGCCCTTTCTTACAAATGATAATTTAAATTTATTTTCCTTCATGTCTTTTCCAATTTATTCTTGATTGCGATTGTGGTCTAAAATTAATTATGAATAGCTAATTTTATTATAGTCGAATTATGTGACGGTTTATGAAGTCGATGTCTTGAACGAAGAATTGAGAATAGGTTGTGAGTAAAAATTAAATCTTTTGAACTGTTTGTGTCCTAAAACTTTACCTTAGTGGTTGATTTAAATTGATTACTTGATTCATTAATTTACTCACAAACGCTATAAATGTGTTTTGTGAGGGAGTGCACGAAAAAGGGTTTGGGGATCGCCATGCACGAACTAGTCGAGTTTTTTCGAGTCTGTTACTTGAGTGAGGTTTTCTTGTTAAGCCGTGAATTCGGTGGACATGGAGTATATTCAGTTCTTAATCATTTTAGGCAAGTTAAATCTCAAATAGGGGACTGTTGTACCGAGCATGGGGTGTTAGATTATGTATCGTTGCCTAGTCACCATCTTAGAGATTGCACCCACTTAACATGTTCATTTGTCCAATTGGTTGGTTGTTCGGGAAAAGCCTATTCTTAGTGATTCGATGGAGGTGTCGGGAGTAGTTTGTCTGATCATAGTTTGGCTATTTTTTCATAATTATTTTAACCTTATTTCATTATTAGTTTAAGCATCTTCATGCGATATGCTTGACCTAAACTAGATACAAGAGTGATTTTGGGACTTGATCGATTACTTGTGGGATACGACCTTGCTCACCATTGTACAACCGCCCGGTACTCGCCGGTGAAGGTTGGTTCGCTATAATTTGACCATCAGCTACACACTTCCGAGGCACGTTGCGGCGTGGGATGGGACGGGACCGCGGTGCATGCAATTTCATCCTCTCCTTCTAAAATCCGTCTTGGACACTTTTGTGCACTATCTTGTCCCAATCCGCAAACATTTCTTCTCTCGAATCACCTTCCTTAACACTTTTCCCCCATCGAATGTATCATATAGACAAAATACGAAGAAGTAACACCGATTCCCGATATAAATCATATAAAAATCAATTACACGAATCACGGGTCGTTAAACATGTAATTAACCCAAATAACTCGTAATTCGCATTAATAATACTCCAATTAACCTCTTTACCATTGTAATATTGATGGTAAATACAAAGTAAAAGCAACATACATCAAGTCTCGGCTCTAAAACCGGGCGGATAAGCCCGAAATCATCATCTAGACCCCATCATAGACAATTCCTCACCGTGTCATCGTCCTTATCTGCCTAATCTATCTGTTTCTTGCATGTAAAAGTTGATTGTATTCGGGACATTATTCATACACAACCAGTTCCTAGAAACCCTACCCCTCATCTCCATTCCAATTACGATCCTCTCGTTGCTGAAACAAATCTACTGCTACGTACTATAACCTGTGGAACGGAGTGTTGTGTAAGGCTGAATCAATCCAAAGGGCTTGAGACGCCTCTTGGTTTGGACGAAAATCAACCGACCAATTTGGATAGAATCGTTGGATTTTTAACTTTTGACCATCATCTTCGAATTAAAAAAGTTTGTCGTAATCTTCCTTCGATGGAAAATGAATTAAAACTTGGTTGTTATCCAATAAGGCAATCGGACAAGCAGTATTGAGCCCTAGCCGCATATATATAAATAAATTTATTGATAACAAGAGTCCAACAAGACCTCCTTTTCAGACTCGACCCCTCCAAAAGTCCCCAGATATTTGAAAGGAAAAGTACCGAAAGAGCAAAGCACAGTCATAAGAAGCATTAGCCAAATCCGTGATCGAAAATAGTAACCCCGTTGATATTGCTTTCGGAGAGATTTATTTGAGACCGTAAATCAATTCAAGCACTTTAAGTTTACTTTAATAACTTTCAAATTTTCTACACTCGCCCCAGATCCAACGAAAATGGAATCACCAGAATATTGAAAATGTATTACAATTTATTAACGTGTTTATGTAAGTATTTTACTCAAAGGGTAGTTATTGGAACTAAGATTAATGGAGGGTTTCTTGTATGTGTATAAATATTGTGACCTTATGATGAATAGAGGAGAGAAATTTTCGAGAAATCTTTTATTCTGAACCTGACACAAAATGAGATAAAAGTGTCTTACCTCTAACAACAGCCACACCTTTGAAAATACGTTTTTCCACAGCCTCTTTCCTAAGCACACTAAGACCCTCATATACTATTAGCAAAAGAAAGGCAGATAGTGGATCTTCTTGCCTCAATCCACTGTAACGCCCCGTTCCCGGACACAGAGTACTTATCCGAAAAATCACGTATAGTATCATATAAATTCAATGTTATACGTAAGTCTCTACTACGCCTAACGAGTTTAGCAAAACGTAAGTTTGAAAGACTCGGGTAAAAATTCATAGAAGATACTAGAATAGAAATTCAACCGCATACTAAAGATGGAAAGTGTATCTTACAACCCACGATATATAATTTAAAGACTTACAACAACGATGTCTCAAAGTAATACAACTTAACTTACAACAAAGTTCAAATGAAAATACAACTTGTCTTGAAAATAAAACAACATATTTTGGTATAATTTGAAATATAACAAATGTAAAAGCATCATCAAGTAGCATCATCAAACGTCGTCCTCATATTTCTCATCGAATTCTGTATCAATTTTCTCATCTTCGCATCCCCAAACACAAAATAAACATGTATTTGAGGTAAGTAGAAAGGTACTTCGTAAAGAGGAAGAAGCTAGTAGTTCAATTAAGTTTTACAACAAATAGGTTCACTTTATTAAGTTATCTTCATGAGGCCGACTCAACTCTAGGGTTCTCTTCATCGCATCAACATGTCGTGCCTATTTGTTTGTAGTTTATTTTTATCTTTGTTACATCATCATTCACGGGCACTACGCAATGTGCTACTCACCATGAAGTATCGCTTGCAACATATTAGTAGATCACACCAATAACCACGGGCTAGTCCCGATAGTGTTCACGATCGGTAAAGTCCCTCCGTACTTGTGGTCTTGTAAATCTACGAAGTTATTCATTCGCGAATTGAAGTCCCTCTACTCATGTAGCCTCTAGGCCATAAGAGTTATTCACTTTATCCGACCGCCACCACATCACGATATAAACTTGTTCTTACCAAGAATTACATGATTTTTAGTCTTTACTACTACACAAGTAACGTATTTTATTAATCATTAACTACCCACCTATGTGTTTTCAAGGCAAAACTCACTTAACGGCTCTACTCCCTCACTTAGACATCTAGACACAACATCCTAAACGAATACACATACATTGATGAATTCAAATTCATCAATGGACAAGTCATTAATGCTCTTCCGTTGGTTCGGAACTTTAACTCTTATTAAGACTTCATTCTGTGCCAGAACTAAACGCATCAGAAGCTTAATCATGGCTTGTTCATGTTCATTTAGTGTTATTAGATCAAGAAGAAACACTCAAAACTCAACACAAGGCTCAAAACACTATTTTACAAAACAGAGGTTTTGACGCGCGCTAAAACCTCTCTGAATCCTCAATCTGCTTCTAGTCTGCTTTTGGCGCGCATCGAATTCCTTTGTCGTGCGCTAAAAGATCCCAGTAAGATTCATGATGTTTTCTGGACCATTTTAGTGCGCGCTACACGCTCAAGGCACGCTGAAAACTTTCTAAATCGATTTCCCACTTTCTGGTTCCGTTTTGGCACGTGCCAAACCCCCAGTGCGCGTGCTAAAACCCTAAATTACCCCTAAACATCTGTTTTCTTCACTTAAACGGTTTCTAACCCATTCCAAACATGATCAACATCAATTTGACAGTAAAGCCAGCAAAAAAAACACCACTTTGCATACCATGACACTTAATACAACCAAAGCAACATCTAGGCAAGGAATTTAGCACCAAAACATCCCAAAGCTTAATCCTTAACATTATAAGACATAATTGAAACCATATGACGAGCCTCTTACTTGATCATAGCGATTTCCAAATCAAAACATGAAAGTAACTACAGCAAGACCTTGATTCTTCAACAACAACCCTATGTGATCAATCTCAAACTTGAATTAGACTTGATTACATTCTTCTATAACAAAAATCCTACTTAATTACACAAGAAACTACAAGACTTGATAAATTCCACAATTAGGGTCGAAATTCATACCTTGCGAGATACTTGGAAATCTTGCTATCAAAACGTTCTTTGTCCTCTCACGATTCCGGTGCTATAATCGAATCCGAATTTTGTCAAGAACTCAATAATTAATTTGAAGAAGCCTCTTTTGCCCCTTTTGTTTTCTCTCAAGAGTAGGAGTTCGAACAACGTAGTTGAAACCAATATTCTGGACAATAACGCCACACAGTGGGAGGTTTATTTCATTGAAAATAACCTCCAAGGGATTAATGTATAATTAATTCTCCCATATTAATTTCCATAATTAATATTTTCTTTTAAATAAAAACTTAAATCCATAATTATAATAAACATAATATTTCGTTCTCGCAAAATGACACACGTCTGTTTTTTTCCTGAGAATCGGAATATGACATCAACACTCCAAAACCGAAGCACTTAAAAGACTTTTCAAGAAAGACAAGTTCACGCTGACGAAGGCTTTCTAGCTAATTTATAACTATTATTATTACTCCATCGAGTAGCCGCATGCCTTCCATAATTGAAGTTTAGACACAACAAATAAATAATAAGTAGGAGAAGATTCAAATCAAAATCCATGCAAAAGAACGAAGGCATGTATATATGCTGAGTTGACTAATATTAATATATAATTAATAGAAAAACGCTGGGAATGAATGAGTCCGAGTCCTCCTTGCATGGGCTTTGATCAATTCAAAAGGAAATGACGCGGACAGGGAAATTCACAAAGTCTTTGTTTCTCATTCAATTTGTCAATGTCAATGAACCCCAGAAAATGTTATATCTATAAATAGAGGCAAAGAGATGGCATTGTATATAACTCACTCAGATCGAACCAAAGAGAAAACCATATCTCCAAGACTCCAACTCTCATATAATATTTACAGTGTATGCTAGCTTCTCGATCGAAATTCGGAATACAGCTTCGTTGTCATTGTCTTGTTGACAATAGTTATATCTATATTCACAGCTAGCTAGCATCATCAAAGTATAAATAAATATGGCGGCGCAGCAGCTGTGGCGGCTCACGATCCAGCTTTTGTTCTTCTTACTGCAGTTTCCAGCTCATTTGCTTCTTCCAAAATTGTAGAGTACAATTTTGATGTAAGCTCTCACGTAATTAACCGTTTGTGTGATAATAACGTCATCACTGCTGTTAATGGTAGTATGCCGGGACCAACCATCAACGTCCGTGAGGGTGATACCCTTGTTGTCAATGTACTCAACAACTCTCCTTACAATCTCACCATTCATTGGCATGGAATATTTCAGAAATTGACCCCATGGGCCGACGGACCTGAGTATGTTACTCAGTGCCCAATCACTCCTGGAAACACTTATTCCTACCGCTTTAACATTACACAACAGGAAGGAACCCTTTGGTGGCATGCACACTCCTCTTTAATGAGAGAAACTGTTCACGGAGCTCTCATCATTCGCCCTCCCCACGGTCGATCCTACCCCTTTCCGAAACCTCACCGCGAGTTTCCTATTCTGTTAGGTAATGCATCACTCCTTCCTATAAATAAACTTAACTTCCTGATGCATATTAATTAAATCATTACTAGCTAGCTACCTATATATGTACCCTAGCTACTCACCGAAATGCCGTTTCGATGAACCGTTTAATTAACCGAAAATCATTAATTGTCTTTGCAGGTGAGTATTGGAAAGCAAACATCGTTGATTTGGACCAACAATCGCTCTTCACCGGAGCCCAATTCAGCAAATCTGATGCCTTTACAATGAATGGATTGCCCGGATCTCTTTATCCTTGCTCAACTAATCGTAAGTGACCGCTATCAAGCATGCATATATACTAAATGGAAAAAGTACTGGTCGACTAGGATTTTAGATCCTTGTTGTAATTTTACTAATGATATCTAGCCATACTTTTACTGATCTTTTTCCCCTTTCATTCTATGCAGAAATGCACAAGATAAAGGTTGTACATGGAAAGACGTATTTGCTGCGCATTATCAACACGGCACTTAGTAACAATCTGTTTTTCAAGATAGCCAAACACAATTTCACAGTTGTCGCAATCGACGCCTCTTACACAACACCTTATGTCACCGATGTTGTGGTGATCGGCTCTGCTCAAACGGTCGATGTTCTGTTGACCGCCAACCAACCACCGGCGATGTATTATATGGCTGCTCATGTATACAAAGCCACCGTCGCTGGAGATTTCGACAACACTACCACTACCGGAATCCTGGAATATCACAAAGCAAAAAAGACCATTCCGTTAGAAATGCCCCTCCTTCCGGCCTTCAACGACACGCCGACCGCCCATAAGTTCTACACCAGTTTAACGGGACTAGTTTCTGCACCATTCTATGGGGAAGTTCCACTTGAGGTGGATGAGCAAATGTTTGTCACGATTGGGTTGAGCTTAGCCGCCTGTGGAGGACCCGGGAATGCTAGTTGCCCTGGTCCACTTGGCCAAAGAGTTGCTGGTAGCATGAATAATGCCTCGTTTGTACTTCCTCCAAGACTACAATGTTGGAAGCTTTTACAATCGTAATACAACCGGAGTATATACCAATGATTTTCCGAATCAACCGCCTTGAAGTTCAACTACACCGATGGTAGCAACATTTTAAACCCGGAGCTGGTGATGACCTCAAAGTCAACTAAAGTGAAGTCCCTTAAATTTAATTCAACGGTTCAGGTGGTACTACAAAACACGGCTTTAGTAATAGATTGACAACCACCCGATGCATTTGCATGGATTCAACTTCTATGTTTTGGCTCAAGGCTTCGGAAACTTCGACCCAACAACCGACTCTCGCAAGTTCAATTTAATCAACCCGCAGTGCGTAAATACAATTGCGGTCCCAAAGTGGCGATGGATGGTTCGTTATTCGGTTCCGAGTTGACAACCCGGTATATGGTATTTCCACCGTCACTTGGATCCACATTCTCATACCGGTTTAGGATTCGCTTTTGCGCTTGAAAACGGGCCAACTCTAGCAACTACGCTTCCCCCTCCACCTCTGGACCTTCCTAAATGTTAGGCATTAACGTCATTATACTTTATTCTTTTATTTTTGCAATGATTCATTTGTTTATTTACGTCGTCGTCGTGGTGTTCCTGAGAGAAGACTAATTAGTGGAAACTAGAGACTAGAGATATTTTGTATTTATTTAGGATTGCATCTTCCGGCAAATTAAATTCAATATATAATTGTAACAATTCAAAATTTGATGAACGAAGGCCTTGAATATGAGTTTTATGTTTCCTCGTAGTCTATTTTCGTCAAAGTTATTAACTAGGCTGAACCTTAACCGGGGACCATTCTTTTGGCAATTTCATCGTTTATTTTGCCTTAATTTCCGTGGTGCGATTGTTGGATTGTGATAGTTCTTCGATTGTTTTTGGCAGATTGGTAAATTTTCTGCCCTTTCTTACAAATGATAATTTAAATTTATTTTCCTTCATGTCTTTTCCAATTTATTCTTGATTGCGATTGTGGTCTAAACTTAATTATGAATAGCTAATTTTATTATAGTCGAATTATGTGACGGTTTATGAAGTCGATGTCTTGAACGAAGAATTGAGAATAGGTTGTGAGTAAAAATTAAATCTTTTGAACTGTTTGTGTCCTAAAACTTTACCTTAGTGGTTGATTTAAATTGATTACTTGATTCATTAATTTACTCACAAACGCTATAAATGTGTTTTGTGAGGAGTGCAAAAAGGGTTTGGGGATCGCCATGCACTAACTAGTCGAGCTTTTTTTCGAGTCTCATTACTTGAGTGAGGTTTTCTTGTTAAGCCGTGAATTCGGTGGACATGGAGTATATTCGATTCTTAATCATTTTAGGCAAGTTAAATCTCAAATAGGGATTTGTTGTACCGAGCATGGGGTGTTAGATTATGTATCGTGCCTAGTCACCATCTTAGGAGATTGCACCCACGAACATGTTCATTTGTCCAATTGGTTGGTTGTTCGGGAAAAGCCTATTCTTAGTGATTCGATGGAGGTGTCGGGAGTAGTTTGTCTGATCATAGTTTGGCTATTTTTTTCATAATTATTTTAACCTTATTTCATTATTAGTTTAAGCATCTTCATGCGATATGCTTGACCTAAACTAGATACAAGAGTGATTTTGGGACTTGATCGATTACTTGTGGGATACGACCTTGCTCACCATTGTACAACCGGCCCGGTACCCTGCCGGTGAAGGTTGGTTCGCTATAATTTGACCATCAGCTACACACTTCCGAGGCACGTTGCAGCGTGGGATGGGACCGCTGCGGTGCATGCAATTTCAGTCCTCTCCTTCTAAAATCCGTCTTGGACACTTTTGTGCACTATCTTGTCCCAATCCGCAAACATTTCTTCTCTGAATCACCTTCCTTAACACTTTTTCCCATCAGAATGTATCATATAGACAAAATACGAAGAAGTAACACCGATTCCCGATATAAATCATATAAAAATCAATTACACGAATCACGGGTCGTTAAACATGTAATTAACCCAAATAACTCGTAATTCGCATTAATAATACTCCAATTAACCTCTTTACCATTGTAATATTGATGGTAAATACAGTGTAAAGCAGACATACATCAAGTCTCGGCTCTAAAACCGGGCGGATAAGCCCGGAAATCATCATCTAGACCCCCATCATAGACAATTCCTCACCGGTGTCATCGTCCTTATCTGCCTAATCTATCTGTTTCTTGCATGTAAAAGTTGATTGTATTCGGGACATTATTCATACACAACCAGTTCCTAGAAACCCTACCCCTCATCTCCATTCCAATTACGATCCTCTCGTTGCTGAAACAAATCTCATCGCACGTACTATAACCTGTGGAACGGAGTGTTGTGTAAGGCTGAATCAATCCAAAGGGCTTGAGACGCCTCTTGGTTTGGACGAAAATCAACCGACCAATTTGGATAGAATCGTTGGATTTTTAACTTTTGACCATCATCTTCGAATTAAAAAAGTTTGTCGTAATCTTCCTTCGATGGAAAATGAATTAAAACTTGGTTGTTATCCAATAAGGCAATCGGACAAGCGTATTGAGCCCTAGCCGCATATATATAAATAAATTTATTGATAACAGTAGTCCAACAAGACCTCCTTTTCGACTCGACCCCTCCAAAAGTCCCCAGATATTTGAAAGGAAAAGTACCGAAAGAGCAAAGCACAGTCATAAGAAGCATTAGCCAAATCCAGATCGAAAATAGTAACCCGTTGATATTGCTTTCGGAGAGATTTATTTGAGACCAGAAATCAATTCGAAGCACTTTAAGTTTACTTTAATAACTTTCAAATTTTCTACACTCGCTCCAGGATCCAACGAAAATGGAATCACCAGAATATTGAAAATGTATTACAATTTATTAACGTGTTTATGTAAGTATTTTACTCAAAGGGTAGTTATTGGAACTAAGATTAATGGAGGGTTTCTTGTATGTGTATAAATATTGTGACCTTATGATGAATAGAGGAGAGAAATTTTCGAGAAATCTTTTATTCTGAACCTGACACAAAATGAGATAAAAGTGTCTTACCTCTAACAACAGCCACACCTTTGAAAATACGTTTTTCCACAGCCTCTTTCCTAAGCACACTAAGACCCTCATATACTATTAGCAAAAGAAAGGCAGATAGTGGATCTTCTTGCCTCAATCCACTGTAACGCTCCGTTCCCGAACACAGAGTACTTATCCGAAAAATCACGTATAGTATCATATAAATTCAATGTTATACGTAAGTCTCTACTACGTCTAACGAGTTTAGCAAAAACGTAAGCTGAAAGACTCGGGTAAAAATTCATAGAAGATACTAGAATAGAAATTCAACCGTACTAAAGATGGAAAGTGTATCTTACAACCACGATATATAATTTAAAGACTTACAACAACGATGTCTCAAAGTAATACAACTTAACTTACAACAAAGTTCAAATGAAAATACAACTTGTCTTGAAAATAAAACAACATATTTTGGTATAATTTGAAATATAACAAATGTAAAAGCATCATCAAGTAGCATCATCAAACGTCGTCCTCATATTTCTCATCGAATTCTGTATCAATTTTCTCATCTTCGCATCCCCAAACACAAAATAAACATGTATTTGAGGTAAGTAGAAAGGTACTTCGTAAAGAGGAAGAAGCTAGTAGTTCAATTAAGTTTTACAACAAATAGGTTCACTTTATTAAGTTATCTTCATGAGGCCGACTCAACTCTAGGGTTCTCTTCATCGCATCAACATGTCGTGCCTATTTGTTTGTAGTTTATTTTTATCTTTGTTACATCATCATTCACGGGCACTACGCAATGTGCTACTCACCACGAAGTATCGCTTGCAACATATTAGTAGATCACACCAATAACCACGGGCTAGTCCCGATAGTGTTCACGATCGGTAAAGTCCCTCCGTACTTGTGGTCTTGTAAATCTACGAAGTTATTCATTCGCGAATTGAAGTCCCTCTACTCATGTAGCCTCTAGGCCATAAGAGTTATTCACTTTATCCGACCGCCACCACATCACGATATAAACTTGTTCTTACCAAGAATTACATGATTTTTAGTCTTTTACTACACAAGTACGTATTTTATTAATCATTAACTAGCCACCTATGTGTTTTCAAGGCAAAACTCACTTAACGGCTCTACTCCCTCACTTAGACATCTAGACACAACATCCTAAACGAATACACATACATTGATGAATTCAAATTCATCAATGGACAAGTCATTAATGCTCTTCCGACGGTTCGGAACTTTAACTCTTATGAAGACTTCATTCTGTGCCGGAACTAAACGCATCAGAAGCTTAATCATGGCTTGTTCATGTTCATTTAGTGTTATTAGATCAAGAAGAAACACTCAAAACTCAACTCGGGGCTCAAAACACTATTTTACAAAACAGAGGTTTTGACGCGCGCTAAATCCTCTCTGAATCCTCAATCTGCTTCTGGTCTGCTTTTAGCGCGCATCGAAATCCTTTGTCGTGCGCTAAAAGCTCCCAGTAAGATTCAGGATGCTTTCTGGACCATTTTAGTGCGCGCTACACGCTCAAGGCACGCTGAAAACTTTCTAAATCGATTTCCCACTTTCTGGTTCCGTTTTGGAACGTGCCAAACCCCCAGTGCGCGTGCTAAAACCCTAAATTACCCCTAAACATCTGTTTTCTTCACATAAACGGTTTCTAACCCATTCCAAACATGATCAACATCAATTTGACAGTAAAGCCAGCAAAAAAAACACCACTTTGCATACCATGACACTTAATACAACCAAAGCAACATCTAGGCAAGGAATTTAGCACCAAAACATCCCAAAGCTTAATCCTTAACATTATAAAACATAATTGAAACCATATGACGAGCCTCTTACTTGATCATAGCGATTTCCAAATCAAAACATGAAAGTAACTACAGCAAGACCTTGATTCTTCAACAACAACCCTATGTGATCAATCTCAAACTTGAATTAGACTTGATTACATTCTTCTATAACAAAAATCCTACGAATTACACAAGAAACTACAAGACTTGATAAATTCCACAATTAGGGTCGAAATTCATACCTTGCAGATACTTGGAAATCTTGCTATCAAAACGTTCTTTGTCCTCTCACGATTCCGGTGCTATAATCGAATCCGAATTTTGTCAAGAACTCAATAATTAATTTGAAGAAGCCTCTTTTGCCCCTTTTGTTTTCTCTCAAGAGTAGGAGTTCGAACAACGTAGTTGAAACCAATATTCTGACAAATAACGCACACAGTGGGAGGTTTATTTCATTGAAAATAACCTCCAAGGGATTAATGTATAATTAATTCTCCCATATTAATTTCCATAATTAATATTTTCTTTTAAATAAAAACTTAAATCCATAATTATAATAAACATAATATTTCGTTCTCGCAAAATGACACGTCTGTTTTTTTCCTGAGAATCGGAATATGACATCAACACTCCAAAACCGAAGCACTTAAAAGACTTTTCAAGAAAGACAAGTTCACGCTGACGAAGGCTTTCTAGCTAATTTATAACTATTATTATTACTCCATCGAGTAGCCGCATGCCTTCCATAATTGAAGTTTAGACACAACAAATAAATAATAAGTAGGAGAAGATTCAAATCAAAATCCATGCAAAAGAACGAAGGCATGTATATATGCTGAGTTGACTAATATTAATATATAATTAATAGAAAAACGCTGGGAATGAATGAGTCCGAGTCCTCCTTGCATGGGCTTTGATCAATTCAAAAGGAAATGACGCGGACAGGGAAATTCACAAAGTCTTTGTTTCTCATTCAATTTGTCAATGTCAATGAACCCCAGAAAATGTTATATCTATAAATAGAGGCAAAGAGATGGCATTGTATATAACTCACTCAGATCGAACCAAAGAGAAAACCATATCTCCAAGACTCCAACTCTCATATAATATTTACAGTGTATGCTAGCTTCTCGATCGAAAATTGAATACAGCTTCGTTGTCATTGTCTTGTTGACAATAGTTATATCTATATTCACAGCTAGCTAGCATCATCAAAGTATAAATAAATATGGCGGCGCAGCAGCTGTGGCGGCTCACGATCGCAGCTTTTGTTCTTCTTACTGCAGTTTCCAGCTCATTTGCTTCTTCCAAAATTGTAGAGTACAATTTTGATGTAAGCTCTCACGTAATTAACCGTTTGTGTGATAATAACGTCATCACTGCTGTTAATGGTAGTATGCCGGGACCAACCATCAACGTCCGTGAGGGTGATACCCTTGTTGTCAATGTACTCAACAACTCTCCTTACAATCTCACCATTCATTGGCATGGAATATTTCAGAAATTGACCCCATGGGCCGACGGACCTGAGTATGTTACTCAGTGCCCAATCACTCCTGGAAACACTTATTCCTACCGCTTTAACATTACACAACAGGAAGGAACCCTTTGGTGGCATGCACACTCCTCTTTAATGAGAGAAACTGTTCACGGAGCTCTCATCATTCGCCCTCCCCACGGTCGATCCTACCCCTTTCCGAAACCTCACCGCGAGTTTCCTATTCTGTTAGGTAATGCATCACTCCTTCCTATAAATAAACTTAACTTCCTGATGCATATTAATTAAATCATTACTAGCTAGCTACCTATATATGTACCCTAGCTACTCACGAAATGCCGTTTCGATGAACCGTTTAATTAACCGAAAATCATTAATTGTCTTTGCAGGTGAGTATTGGAAAGCAAACATCGTTGATTTGGACCAACAATCGCTCTTCACCGGAGCCCAATTCAGCAAATCTGATGCCTTTACAATGAATGGATTGCCCGGATCTCTTTATCCTTGCTCAACTAATCGTAAGTGACCGCTATCAAGCATGCATATATACTAAATGGAAAAAGTACTGGTCGACTAGGATTTTAGATCCTTGTTGTAATTTTACTAATGATATCTAGCCATACTTTTACTGATCTTTTTCCCCTTTCATTCTATGCAGAAATGCACAAGATAAAGGTTGTACATGGAAAGACGTATTTGCTGCGCATTATCAACACGGCACTTAGTAACAATCTGTTTTTCAAGATAGCCAAACACAATTTCACAGTTGTCGCAATCGACGCCTCTTACACAACACCTTATGTCACCGATGTTGTGGTGATCGGCTCTGCTCAAACGGTCGATGTTCTGTTGACCGCCAACCAACCACCGGCGATGTATTATATGGCTGCTCATGTATACAAAGCCACCGTCGCTGGAGATTTCGACAACACTACCACTACCGGAATCCTGGAATATCACAAAGCAAAAAAGACCATTCCGTTAGAAATGCCCCTCCTTCCGGCCTTCAACGACACGCCGACCGCCCATAAGTTCTACACCAGTTTAACGGGACTAGTTTCTGCACCATTCTATGGGGAAGTTCCACTTGAGGTGGATGAGCAAATGTTTGTCACGATTGGGTTGAGCTTAGCGCCTGTGGAGGACCGGGAATGCTAGTTGCCCTGGTCCACTTGGCCAAAGAGTTCTTTGGTAGCATGAATAATGCCTCGTTTGTACTTCCCTCCAAGACTACAATGTTGGAAGCTTTTTACAATCGTAATACAACCGGAGTATATACCAATGATTTTCCGAATCAACCGCCCTTGAAGTTCAACTACACCGATGGTAGCAACATTTTAAACCCGGAGCTGGTGATGACCTCAAAGTCAACTAAAGTGAAGTCCCTTAAATTTAATTCAACGGTTCAGGTGGTACTACAAAACACGGCTTTAGTAACAGTTGACAACCACCCGATGCATTTGCATGGATTCAACTTCTATGTTTTGGCTCAAGGCTTTGGAAACTTCGACCCAACAACCGACTCTCGCAAGTTCAATTTAATCAACCCGCAGGTGCGAAATACAATTGCGGTCCCAGTGGCAGGATGGTCTGTTATTCGGTTCCGAGTTGACAACCCGGGTATATGGTATTTCCACTGTCACTTGGATCCACATTCTCATACCGGTTTAGGATTCGCTTTTGCAGTTGAAAACGGGCCAACTCTAGCAACTACGCTTCCCCCTCCACCTCTGGACCTTCCTAAATGTTAGGCATTAACGTCATTATACTTTATTCTTTTATTTTTGCAATGATTCATTTGTTTATTTACGTCGTCGTCGTGGTGTTGTTCTGAGAGAAGACTAATTAGTGGAAACTAGAGACTAGAGATATTTTGTATTTATTTAGGATTGCATCTTCCGGCAAATTAAATTCAATATATAATTGTAACAATTCAAAATTTGATGAACGAAGGCCTTGAATATGAGTTTTATGTTTCCTCGTAGTCTATTTTCGTCAAAGTTATTAACTAGGCTGAACCTTAACCGGGGACCATTCTTTTGGCAATTTCATCGTTTATTTTGCCTTAATTTCCGTGGTGCGATTGTTGGATTGTGATAGTTCTTCGATTGTTTTTGGCAGATTGGTAAATTTTCTGCCCTTTCTTACAAATGATAATTTAAATTTATTTTCCTTCATGTCTTTTCCAATTTATTCTTGATTGCGATTGTGGTCTAAACTTAATTATGAATAGCTAATTTTATTATAGTCGAATTATGTGTGACGGTTTATGAAGTCGATGTCTTGAACGAAGAATTGAGAATAGGTTGTGAGTAAAAATTAAATCTTTTGAACTGTTTGTGTCCTAAAACTTTACCTTAGTGGTTGATTTAAATTGATTACTTGATTCATTAATTTACTCACAAACGCTATAAATGTGCACGAAAAAGGGTTTGGGGATCGCCATGCACGAACTAGTCGAGTTTTTTCTAGTCTGTTATGTTACTTGAGTGAGGTTTTCTTGTTAAGCCGTGAATTCGGTGGACATGGAGTATATTCAGTTCTTAATCATTTTAGGCAAGTTAAATCTCAAATAGGGGACTGTTGTACCGAGCATGGGGTGTTAGATTGCGGTATCAGTGCCTAGTCACCATCTTAGGAGATTGCACCCACGAACATGTTCATTTGTCCAATTGGTTGGTTGTTCGGGAAAAGCCTATTCTTAGTGATTCGATGGAGGTGTCGGGAGTAGTTTGTCTGATCATAGTTTGGCTATTTTTTTCATAATTATTTTAACCTTATTTCATTATTAGTTTAAGCATCTTCATGCGATATGCTTGACCTAAACTAGATACAAGAGTGATTTTGGGACTTGATCGATTACTTGTGGGATACGACCTTGCTCACCATTGTACAACCGGCCCGGTACCCTGCCGGTGAAGGTTGGTTCGCTATAATTTGACCATCAGCTACACACTTCCGAGGCACGTTGCAGCGTGGGATGGGACCGCTGCGGTGCATGCAATTTCAGTCCTCTCCTTCTAAAATCCGTCTTGGACACTTTTGTGCACTATCTTGTCCCAATCCGCAAACATTTCTTCTCTGAATCACCTTCCTTAACACTTTTTCCCATCAGAATGTATCATATAGACAAAATACGAAGAAGTAACACCGATTCCCGGTATAAATCATATAAAAATCAATTACACGAATCACGGGTCGTTAAACATGTAATTAACCCAAATAACTCGTAATTCGCATTAATAATACTCCAATTAACCTCTTTACCATTGTAATATTGATGGTAAATACAGTGTAAAGCAGACATACATCAAGTCTCGGCTCTAAAACCGGGCGGATAAGCCCGGAAATCATCATCTAGACCCCCATCATAGACAATTCCTCACCGGTGTCATCGTCCTTATCTGCCTAATCTATCTGTTTCTTGCATGTAAAAGTTGATTGTATTCGGGACATTATTCATACACAACCAGTTCCTAGAAACCCTACCCCTCATCTCCATTCCAATTACGATCCTCTCGTTCTTTGAAAAAAAAATCTCTTGCTACGTACTATAACCTGTGGAACGGAGTGTTGTGTAAGGCTGAATCAATCCAAAGGGCTTGAGACGCCTCTTGGTTTGGACGAAAATCAACCGACCAATTTGGATAGAATCGTTGGATTTTTAACTTTTGACCATCATCTTCGAATTAAAAAAGTTTGTCGTAATCTTCCTTCGATGGAAAATGAATTAAAACTTGGTTGTTATCCAATAAGGCAATCGGACAAGCAGTATTGAGCCCTAGCCGCATATAAATAAATTTATTGATAACAGTAGTCCAACAAGACCTCCTTTTCAGACTCTGACCCCCTCCAAAAGTCCCCAGATATTTGAAAGGAAAAGTACCGAAAGAGCAGCACAGGTCATAAGAAGCATTAGCCAAATCCGCATCGAAAATAGTAACCCCGTTGATATTGCTTTCGGAGAGATTTATTTGAGACCAGAAATCAATTCGAAGCACTTTAAGTTTACTTTAATAACTTTCAAATTTTCTACACTCGCTCCAGGATCCAACGAAAATGGAATCACCAGAATATTGAAAATGTATTACAATTTATTAACGTGTTTATGTAAGTATTTTACTCAAAGGGTAGTTATTGGAACTAAGATTAATGGAGGGTTTCTTGTATGTGTATAAATATTGTGACCTTATGATGAATAGAGGAGAGAAATTTTCGAGAAATCTTTTATTCTGAACCTGACACAAAATGAGATAAAAGTGTCTTACCTCTAACAACAGCCACACCTTTGAAAATACGTTTTCCACAGCCTCTTTCCTAAGCACACTAAGACCCTCATATACTATTAGCAAAAGAAAGGCGGATAGTGGATCTTCTTGCCTCAATCCTTTATAACGCCCGTTCCCGGACACAGAGTACTTATCCGAAAAATCACGTATAGTATCATATAAATTCAATGTTATACGTAAGTCTCTACTACGTCTAACGAGTTTAGCAAAAACGTAAGCTGAAAGACTCGGGTAAAAATTCATAGAAGATACTAGAATAGAAATTCAACCGTACTAAAGATGGAAAGTGTATCTTACAACCACGATATATAATTTAAAGACTTACAACAACGATGTCTCAAAGTAATACAACTTAACTTACAACAAAGTTCAAATGAAAATACAACTTGTCTTGAAAATAAAACAACATATTTTGGTATAATTTGAAATATAACAAATGTAAAAGCATCATCAAGTAGCATCATCAAACGTCGTCCTCATATTTCTCATCGAATTCTGTATCAATTTTCTCATCTTCGCATCCCCAAACACAAAATAAACATGTATTTGAGGTAAGTAGAAAGGTACTTCGTAAAGAGGAAGAAGCTAGTAGTTCAATTAAGTTTTACAACAAATAGGTTCACTTTATTAAGTTATCTTCATGAGGCCGACTCAACTCTAGGGTTCTCTTCATCGCATCAACATGTCGTGCCTATTTGTTTGTAGTTTATTTTTATCTTTGTTACATCATCATTCACGGGCACTCGCAATGTGCTACTCACCACGAAGTATCGCTTGCAACATATTAGTAGATCACACCAATAACCACGGGCTAGTCCCGATAGTGTTCACGATCGGTAAAGTCCCTCCGTACTTGTGGTCTTGTAAATCTACGAAGTTATTCATTCGCGAATTGAAGTCCCTCTACTCATGTAGCCTCTAGGCCATAAGAGTTATTCACTTTATCCGACCGCCACCACATCACGATATAAACTTGTTCTCACCAAGAATTACATGATTTTTAGTCTTTTTTACTACACAAGCACGTATTTTATTAATCATTAACTAGCCACCTATGTGTTTTCAAGGCAAAACTCACTTAACGGCTCTACTCCCTCACTTAGACATCTAGACACAACATCCTAAACGAATACACATACATTGATGAATTCAAATTCATCAATGGACAAGTCATTAATGCTCTTCCGACGGTTCGGAACTTTAACTCTTATGAAGACTTCATTCTGTGCCGGAACTAAACGCATCGAAGCTTAATCATGGCTTGTTCATGTTCATTTAGTGTTATTAGATCAGAAGAAACACTCAAAACTCAAACGGGGCTCAAAACACTATTTTACAAAGCAGAGGTTTTGGCGCGCTAAAACCTCTCTGAATCCTCAATGCATGCAGTGCGCTTTTGGCGCGCATCGAAATCCTTTGTCGTGCGCTAAAAGCTCCCAGTAAGATTCAGGATGTTTTCTGGACCATTTTAGTGCGCGCTACGCGCTCAAAAGCGCTATTTGAAAACTTTCTAAATCGATTTCCCACTTTACGGTTCCGTTTTGGCACGTGCCAAACCCGAGTCTGGCGTGCTAAAACCCTAAATTACCCCTAAACATCTGTTTTCTTCACATAAGCGGTTTCTAACCCATTCCAAACATGATCAACATCAATTTGTGATAAAAAGCGAAAAAAAAACACCACTTTGCATACCATGACACTTAATACAACCAAAGCAACATCTAGGCAAGGAATTTAGCACCAAAACATCCCAAAGCTTAATCCTTAACATTATAAGACATAATTGAAACCATATGGCGAGCCTCTTACTTGATCATAGCGATTTCCAAATCAAAACATGAAAGTAACTACTGGCCAAGACCTTGATTCTTCAACAACAACCCTATGTGATCAATCTCAAACTTGAATTAGACTTGATTACATTCTTCTATAACAAAATCCTACGAATTACACAAGAAACTACAAGACTTGATAAATTCCACAATTAGGGTGAAATTCATACCTTGCGAGATACTTGGAAATCTTGCTATCAAAAGCGTTCTTTGTCCTCTCACGATTCGGTGCTATAATCGAATCGAATTTTGTCAAGAACTCAATAATTAATTTGAAGAAGCCTCTTTTGCCCCTTTTGTTTTCTCTCAAGAGTAGGAGTTCGAACAACGTAGTTGAAACCAATATTCTGACAAATAACGCACACAGTGGGAGGTTTATTTCATTGAAAATAACCTCCAAGGGATTAATGTATAATTAATTCTCCCATATTAATTTCCATAATTAATATTTTCTTTTAAATAAAAACTTAAATCCATAATTATAATAAGCATAATATTTCGTTACCATGAAATGGCGTCTGTTTTTTCACGAGAATCGAATATGACATCAACACTCAAAACCGAAGCACTTAAAAGACTTTTCAAGAAAGACAAGTTCACGCTGACGAAGGCTTTCTAGCTAATTTATAACTATTATTATTACTCCATCAGTAGCCGCATGCCTTCCATAATTGAAGTTTAGACACAACAAATAAATAATAAGTAGGAGAAGATTCAAATCAAAATCCATGCAAAAGAACGAAGGCATGTATATATGCTGAGTTGACTAATATTAATATATAATTAATAGAAAAAACGCTGGGAATGAATGAGTCCGAGTCCTCCTTGCATGGGCTTTGATCAATTCAAAAGGAAATGACGCGGACAGGGAAATTCACAAAGTCTTTGTTTCTCATTCAATTTGTCAATGTCAATGAACCCCAGAAAATGTTATATCTATAAATAGAGGCAAAGAGATGGCATTGTATATAACTCACTCAGATCGAACAAAAGAAAACCATATCTCCAAGACTCCAACTCTCATATAATATTTACAGTGTATGCTAGCTTCTCGATCGAAATTCGGAATACAGCTTCGTTGTCATTGTCTTGTTGACAATAGTTATATCTATATTCACAGCTAGCTAGCATCATCAAAGTATAAATAAATATGGCGGCGCAGCAGCTGTGGCGGCTCACGATCGCAGCTTTTGTTCTTCTTACTGCAGTTTCCAGCTCATTTGCTTCTTCCAAAATTGTAGAGTACAATTTTGATGTAAGCTCTCACGTAATTAACCGTTTGTGTGATAATAACGTCATCACTGCTGTTAATGGTAGTATGCGGGACCAACCATCAACGTCCGTGAGGTGATACCCTTGTTGTCAATGTACTCAACAACTCTCCTTACAATCTCACCATTCATTGGCATGGAATATTTCAGAAATTGACCCCATGGGCCGACGGACCTGAGTATGTTACTCAGTGCCCAATCACTCCTGGAAACACTTATTCCTACCGCTTTAACATTACACAACAGGAAGGAACCCTTTGGTGGCATGCACACTCCTCTTTAATGAGAGAAACTGTTCACGGAGCTCTCATCATTCGCCCTCCCCACGGTCGATCCTACCCCTTTCCGAAACCTCACGCGAGTTTCCTATTCTGTTAGGTAATGCATCACTCCTTCCTATAAATAAACTTAACTTCCTGATGCATATTAATTAAATCATTACTAGCTAGCTACCTATATATGTACCTAGCTACTCACGAAATGCCGTTTCGATGAACCGTTTAATTAACCGAAAATCATTAATTGTCTTTGCAGGTGAGTATTGGAAAGCAAACATCGTTGATTTGGACCAACAATCGCTCTTCACGGAGCCCAATTCAGCAAATCTGATGCCTTTACAATGAATGGATTGCCCGGATCTCTTTATCCTTGCTCAACTAATCGTAAGTGACCGCTATCAAGCATGCATATATACTAAATGGAAAAAGTACTGGTCGACTAGGATTTTAGATCCTTGTTGTAATTTTACTAATGATATCTAGCCATACTTTTACTGATCTTTTTCCCCTTTCATTCTATGCAGAAATGCACAAGATAAAGGTTGTACATGGAAAGACGTATTTGCTGCGCATTATCAACACGGCACTTAGTAACAATCTGTTTTTCAAGATAGCCAAACACAATTTCACAGTTATGCATAATCGGCGCCTCTTACACAACACCTTATGTCACCGATGTTGTGGTGATCGGCTCTGCTCAAGCGGTCGATGTTCTGTTGACCGCCAACCAACAACCCGGCGATGTATTATATGGCTGCTCATGTATACAAAGCCACCGTCGCTGGAGATTTCGACAACACTACCACTACCGGAATCCTGGAATATCACAAAGCAAAAAAGACCATTCCGTTAGAAATGCCCCTCCTTCCGGCCTTCAACGACACGCCGACCGCCCATAAGTTCTACACCAGTTTAACGGGACTAGTTTCTGCACCATTCTATGGGGAAGTTCCACTTGAGGTGGATGAGCAAATGTTTGTCACGATTGGGTTGAGCTTAGCCGCCTGTGGAGGACCCGGGAATGCTAGTTGCCCTGGTCCACTTGGCCAAAGAGTTGCTGGTAGCATGAATAATGCCTCGTTTGTACTTCCCTCCAAGACTACAATGTTGGAAGCTTTTTACAATCGTAATACAACCGGAGTATATACCAATGATTTTCCGAATCAACCGCCCTTGAAGTTCAACTACACCGATGGTAGCAACATTTTAACCCGGGCTGGTGATGACCTCAAAGTCAACTAAAGTGAAGTCCCTTAAATTTAATTCAGCGGTTCAGGTGGTACTACAAAACACGGCTTTAGTGTGATTGACAACCACCCGATGCATTTGCATGGATTCAACTTCTATGTTTTGGCTCAAGGCCGGAAACTTCGACCCAACAACCGACTCTCGCAAGTTCAATTTAATCAACCCCTTGGTGCGAAATACAATTGCGGTCCCGGTGGCGGGATGGTGCTGTTATTCGGTTCGAGTTGACAACCGGGTATATGGTATTTCCTTTGTCACTTGGATCCACATTCTCATACCGGTTTAGGATTCGCTTTTGCGAGTTGAAAGCGGGCCAACTCTAGCAACAACACGCTTCCCCCTCCACCTCTGGACCTTCCTAAATGTTAGGCATTAACGTCATTATACTTTATTCTTTTATTTTTGCAATGATTCATTTGTTTATTTACGTCGTCGTCGTGGTGTTCTGAGAGAAGACTAATTAGTGGAAACTAGAGACTAGAGATATTTTGTATTTATTTAGGATTGCATCTTCCGGCAAATTAAATTCAATATATAATTGTAACAATTCAAAATTTGATGAACGAAGGCCTTGAATATGAGTTTTATGTTTCCTCGTAGTCTATTTTCGTCAAAGTTATTAACTAGGCTGAACCTTAACCGGGGACCATTCTTTTGGCAATTTCATCGTTTATTTTGCCTTAATTTCCGTGGTGCGATTGTTGGATTGTGATAGTTCTTCGATTGTTTTTGGCAGATTGGTAAATTTTCTGCCCTTTCTTACAAATGATAATTTAAATTTATTTTCCTTCATGTCTTTTCCAATTTATTCTTGATTGCGATTGTGGTCTAAACTTAATTATGAATAGCTAATTTTATTATAGTCGAATTATGTGACGGTTTATGAAGTCGATGTCTTGAACGAAGAATTGAGAATAGGTTGTGAGTAAAAATTAAATCTTTTGAACTGTTTGTGTCCTAAAACTTTACCTTAGTGGTTGATTTAAATTGATTACTTGATTCATTAATTTACTCACAAACGCTATAAATGTGCACGAAAAAGGGTTTGGGGATCGCCATGCACGAACTAGTCGAGTTTTTTCGAGTCTGTTACTTGAGTGAGGTTTTCTTGTTAAGCCGTGAATTCGGTGGACATGGAGTATATTCAGTTCTTAATCATTTTAGGCAAGTTAAATCTCAAATAGGGGACTGTTGTACCGAGCATGGGGTGTTAGATTGCGGTATCAGTGCCTAGTCACCATCTTAGGAGATTGCACCCACGAACATGTTCATTTGTCCAATTGGTTGGTTGTTCGGGAAAAGCCTATTCTTAGTGATTCGATGGAGGTGTCGGGAGTAGTTTGTCTGATCATAGTTTGGCTATTTTTTTCATAATTATTTTAACCTTATTTCATTATTAGTTTAAGCATCTTCATGCGATATGCTTGACCTAAACTAGATACAAGAGTGATTTTGGGACTTGATCGATTACTTGTGGGATCGACCTTGCTCACCATTGTACAACCGCCCGGTACCACTGCGGTGAAGGTTGGTTCGCTATAATTTGACCATCAGCTACACACTTCCGAGGCACGTTGCAGCGTGGGATGGGACCGCTGCGGTGCATGCAATTTCAGTCCTCTCCTTCTAAAATCCGTCTTGGACACTTTTGTGCACTATCTTGTCCCAATCCACAAACATTTCTTCTCTGAATCACCTTCCTTAACACTTTTTCCCATCAGAATGTATCATATAGACAAAATACGAAGAAGTAACACCGATTCCCGGTATAAATCATATAAAAATCAATTACACGAATCACGGGTCGTTAAACATGTAATTAACCCAAATAACTCGTAATTCGCATTAATAATACTCCAATTAACCTCTTTACCATTGTAATATTGATGGTAAATACAGTGTAAAGCAGACATACATCAAGTCTCGGCTCTAAAACCGGGCGGATAAGCCCGGAAATCATCATCTAGACCCCCATCATAGACAATTCCTCACCGGTGTCATCGTCCTTATCTGCCTAATCTATCTGTTTCTTGCATGTAAAAGTTGATTGTATTCGGGACATTATTCATACACAACCAGTTCCTAGAAACCCTACCCCTCATCTCCATTCCAATTACGATCCTCTCGTTGCTGAAACAAATCTACTGCTACGTACTATAACCTGTGGAACGGAGTGTTGTGTAAGGTGAATCAATCAAAGGGCTTGAGGCGCCTCTTGGTTTGGGCGAAAATCAACCGACCAATTTGGATAGAATCGTTGGATTTTTAACTTTTGACCATCATCTTGAATTAAAAAAGTTTGTCGTAATCTTCCTTCGATGGAAAATGAATTAAAACTTGGTTGTTATCCAATAAGGCAATCGGACAAGCAGTATTGAGCCTAGCCGCATATATATAAATAAATTTATTGATAACAGTAGTCCAACAAGACCTCCTTTTCAGGACTCGACCCCCCTCAAAAGTCCCCAGATATTTGAAAGGAAAAGTACCGAAAAAGAGCAGCACAGGTCATAAGAAGCATTAGCCAAATCCGCATCGAAAATAGTAACCCGTTGATATTGCTTTTGGAGAGATTTATTTGAGACCAGAAATCAATTCGAAGCACTTTAAGTTTACTTTAATAACTTTCAAATTTTCTACACTCGCTCCAGGATCCAACGAAAATGGAATCACCAGAATATTGAAAATGTATTACAATTTATTAACGTGTTTATGTAAGTATTTTACTCAAAGGGTAGTTATTGGAACTAAGATTAATGGGAGGTTTCTTGTATGTGTATAAATATTGTGACCTTATGATGAATAGAGGAGAGAAATTTTCGAGAAATCTTTTATTCTGAACTGACACAAAATGAGATAAAAGTGTCTTACCTCTAACAACAGCCACACCTTTGAAAATACGTTTTCCACAGCCTCTTTCCTAAGCACACTAAGACCCTCATATACTATTAGCAAAAGAAAGGCGGATAGTGGATCTTCTTGCCTCAATCCTTTATGCGCCCGTTCCCGGACACAGAGTACTTATCCGAAAAATCACGTATAGTATCATATAAATTCAATGTTATACGTAAGTCTCTACTACGTCTAACGAGTTTAGCAAAAACGTAAGCTGAAAGACTCGGGTAAAAATTCATAGAAGATACTAGAATAGAAATTCAACCGTACTAAAGATGGAACGTGTATCTTACAACCACGATATATAATTTAAAGACTTACAACAACGATGTCTCAAAGTAATACAACAACTTACAACAAAGTTCAAATGAAAATACAACTTGTCTTGAAAATAAAACAACATATTTTGGTATAATTTGAAATATAACAAATGTAAAAGCATCATCAAGTAGCATCATCAAACGTCGTCCTCATATTTCTCATCGAATTCTGTATCAATTTTCTCATCTTCGCATCCCCAAACACAAAATAAACATGTATTTGAGGTAAGTAGAAAGGTACTTCGTAAAGAGGAAGAAGCTAGTAGTTCAATTAAGTTTTACAACAAATAGGTTCACTTTATTAAGTTATCTTCATGAGGCCGACTCAACTCTAGGGTTCTCTTCATCGCATCAACATGTCGTGCCTATTTGTTTGTAGTTTATTTTTATCTTTGTTACATCATCATTCACGGGCACTACGCAATGTGCTACTCACCACGAAGTATCGCTTGCAACATATTAGTAGATCACACCAATAACCACGGGCTAGTCCCGATAGTGTTCACGATCGGTAAAGTCCCTCCGTACTTGTGGTCTTGTAAATCTACGAAGTTATTCATTCGCGAATTGAAGTCCCTCTACTCATGTAGCCTCATAGGCCATAAGAGTTATTCACTTTATCCGACCGCCACCACATCACGATATAAACTTGTTCTTACCAAGAATTACATGATTTTTAGTCTTTTACTACACAAATCGTATTTTATTAATCATTAACTAGCCACCTATGTGTTTTCAAGGCAAAACTCACTTAACGGCTCTACTCCCTCACTTAGACATCTAGACACAACATCCTAGCGAATACACATACATTGATGAATTCAAATTCATCAATGGACAAATCATTAATGCTCTTCCGACGGTTGAACTTTAACTCTTATGAAGACTTCATTACGTGCGGAACTAAAGCGCATCGAAGCTTAATCATGGCTTGTTCATGTTCATTTAGTGTTATTAGATCAGAAGAAACACTCAAAACTCAACACGGGGCTCAAAACACTATTTTACAAAGCGAGAGGTTTTGACGCGCGCTAAAACCTCTCTGAATCCTCAATGCATACAGTGCGCTTTTAGCGCGCGCCGAATCCTTTGTCGTGCGCTAAAAGCTCGGTAAGATTCGAGGATGTTTTACGGACCATTTTAGTGTGCTACTACGCTCAGGCGCTTTGAAACTTTCTAAATCGATTTCCCACTTTACGGTTCCGTTTTGGAGCGTGCCAAACCCGAGTCTTGGCGTGCTAAAACCCTAAATTACCCTAAACATCTGTTTTCTTCACATAAAGCGGTTTCTAACCCATTCCAAACATGATCAACATCAATTTGTGATAAAGCCCGACAAAAAAAAAACACCACTTTGCATACCATGACACTTAATACAACCAAAGCAACATCTAGGCAAGGAATTTAGCACCAAAACATCCCAAAGCTTAATCCTTAACATTATAAAACATAATTGAAACCATATGGCGAGCCTCTTACTTGATCATAGCGATTTCCAAATCAAAACATGAAAGTAACTACAGCAAGACCTTGATTCTTCAACAACAACCCTATGTGATCAATCTCAAACTTGAATTAGACTTGATTACATTCTTACATAACAAAATCCTACGAATTACACAAGAAACTACAAGACTTGATAAATTCCACAATTAGGGTCGAAATTCATACCTTGAGATACTTGGAAATCTTGCTATCAAAGCGTTCTTTGTCCTCTCACGATTCCGGTGCTATAATCGAATCGAAATTTTGTCAAGAACTCAATAATTAATTTGAAGAAGCCTCTTTTGCCCCTTTTGTTTTCTCTCAAAGAGTAGGAGTTCGAACAACGTAGTTGAAACCAATATTCGACAAATAACGCACACAGTGGGAGGTTTATTTCATTGAAAATAACCTCAAGGGATTAATGTATAATTAATTCTCCCATATTAATTTCCATAATTAATATTTTCTTTTAAATAAAAAAACTTAAATCCATAATTATAATAAACATAATATTTCGTTCCATGAAAATGGCCGTCTGTTTTTTCTGAGAATCGGAATATGACATCAACATTCCAAAACCGTATAATTAATTCTCCCATATTAATTTCCATAATTAATATTTTCTTTTAAATAAAAACTTAAATCCATAATTATAATAAACTCAATTTTGTCAAGCAAAAAGCAGTGGGAGGTTTATTTCATTGAAAATAACCTCAAGGATTAATGTATAATTAATTCTCCCATAGACATCAACACTCCAAAACGAATATAGTATCAACAGCTTCAGCAAATGACTTTAAAAGACTTTTCAAGAAAGACAAGTTCACGCTGACGAAGGCTTTCTAGCTAATTTATAACTATTATTATTACTCCATCGAGTAGCCGCATGCCTTCCATAATTGAAGTTTAGACACAACAAATAAATAATAAGTAGGAGAAGATTCAAATCAAAATCCATGCAAAAGAACGAAGGCATGTATATATGCTGAGTTGACTAATATTAATATATAATTAATAGAAAAAACGCTGGGAATGAATGAGTCCGAGTCCTCCTTGCATGGGCTTTGATCAATTCAAAAAGGAAATGACGCGGACAGGGAAATTCACAAAGTCTTTGTTTCTCATTCAATTTGTCAATGTCAATGAACCCCAGAAAATGTTATATCTATAAATAGAGGCAAAGAGATGGCATTGTATATAACTCACTCAGATCGAACCAAAGAAAACCATATCTCCAAGACTCCAACTCTCATATAATATTTACAGTGTATGCTAGCTTCTCGATCGAAATTCGGAATACAGCTTCGTTGTCATTGTCTTGTTGACAATAGTTATATCTATATTCACAGCTAGCTAGCATCATCAAAGTATAAATAAATATGGCGGCGCAGCAGCAGCTGTGGCGACTCACGATCGCAGCTTTTGTTCTTCTTACTGCAGTTTCCAGCTCATTTGCTTCTTCCAAAATTGTAGAGTACAATTTTGATGTAAGCTCTCACGTAATTAACCGTTTGTGTGATAATAACGTCATCACTGCTGTTAATGGTAGTATGCCGGGACCAACCATCAACGTCCGTGAGGGTGATACCCTTGTTGTCAATGTACTCAACAACTCTCCTTACAATCTCACCATTCATTGGCATGGAATATTTCAGAAATTGACCCCATGGGCCGACGGACCTGAGTATGTTACTCAGTGCCCAATCACTCCTGGAAACACTTATTCCTACCGCTTTAACATTACACAACAGGAAGGAACCCTTTGGTGGCATGCACACTCCTCTTTAATGAGAGAAACTGTTCACGGAGCTCTCATCATTCGCCTCCCCACGGTCGATCCTACCCTTTCCGAAACCTCACCGCGAGTTTCCTATTCTGTTAGGTAATGCATCACTCCTTCCTATAAATAAACTTAACTTCCTGATGCATATTAATTAAATCATTACTAGCTAGCTACCTATATATGTACCCTAGCTACTCACGAAATGCCGTTTCGATGAACCGTTTAATTAACCGAAAATCATTAATTGTCTTTGCAGGTGAGTATTGGAAAGCAAACATCGTTGATTTGGACCAACAATCGCTCTTCACCGGAGCCCAATTCAGCAAATCTGATGCCTTTACAATGAATGGATTGCCCGGATCTCTTTATCCTTGCTCAACTAATCGTAAGTGACCGCTATCAAGCATGCATATATACTAAATGGAAAAAGTACTGGTCGACTAGGATTTTAGATCCTTGTTGTAATTTTACTAATGATATCTAGCCATACTTTTACTGATCTTTTTCCCCTTTCATTCTATGCAGAAATGCACAAGATAAAGGTTGTACATGGAAAGACGTATTTGCTGCGCATTATCAACACGGCACTTAGTAACAATCTGTTTTTCAAGATAGCCAAACACAATTTCACAGTTGTCATAATCGCGCCTCTTACACAACACCTTATGTCACCGATGTTGTGGTGATCGGCTCTGCTCAAGCGGTCGATGTTCTGTTGACCGCCAACCAACCACCGGCGATGTATTATATGGCTGCTCATGTATACAAAGCCACCGTCGCTGGAGATTTCGACAACACTACCACTACCGGAATCCTGGAATATCACAAAGCAAAAAAGACCATTCCGTTAGAAATGCCCCTCCTTCCGGCCTTCAACGACACGCCGACCGCCCATAAGTTCTACACCAGTTTAACGGGACTAGTTTCTGCACCATTCTATGGGGAAGTTCCACTTGAGGTGGATGAGCAAATGTTTGTCACGATTGGGTTGAGCTTAGCCGCCTGTGGAGGACCCGGGAATGCTAGTTGCCCTGGTCCACTTGGCCAAAGAGTTGCTGGTAGCATGAATAATGCCTCGTTTGTACTTCCCTCCAAGACTACAATGTTGGAAGCTTTTTACAATCGTAATACAACCGGAGTATATACCAATGATTTTCCGAATCAACCGCCCTTGAAGTTCAACTACACCGATGGTAGCAACATTTTAAACCCGGAGCTGGTGATGACCTCAAAGTCAACTAAAGTGAAGTCCCTTAAATTTAATTCAACGGTTCAGGTGGTACTACAAAACACGGCTTTAGTAACAGTTGACAACCACCCGATGCATTTGCATGGATTCAACTTCTATGTTTTGGCTCAAGGCTTCGGAAACTTCGACCCAACAACCGACTCTCGCAAGTTCAATTTAATCAACCCGCAGGTGCGAAATACAATTGCGGTCCCAGTGGCAGGATGGTCTGTTATTCGGTTCCGAGTTGACAACCCGGGTATATGGTACTTCCACTGTCACTTGGATCCACATTCTCATACCGGTTTAGGATTCGCTTTTGCAGTTGAAAACGGGCCAACTCTAGCAACTACGCTTCCCGCTCCACCTCTGGACCTTCCTAAATGTTAGGCATTAACGTCATTATACTTTATTCTTTTATTTTTGCAATGATTCATTTGTTTATTATTTACGTCGTCGTGGTGTTCCTGAGAGAAGACTAATTAGTGGAAACTAGAGACTAGAGATATTTTGTATTTATTTAGGATTGCATCTTCCGGCAAATTATATTCAATATATAATTGTAACAATTCAAAATTTGATGAACGAAGGCCTTGAATATGAGTTTTATGTATCCTCGTAGTCTATTTTCGTCAAAGTTATTAACTAGGCTGAACCTGTTATAACCCGTGTATAATTAAAATAATCAAACCGAATTAAACAACAATTTTATTAATATTGTTGACGAAACAGATACAACAAAATATAGAAAGAAAATACAATAGCAATGATAAAAGGATATGCTACGATCTGAGCCGAGACGAACTCTTTCCTTAAGACAAATTTGGTCCGGTATGTACCCCGGTTTACAGCAATTGTCTCCCAGGAATTCTCAGATTACCTTTCAGAATAGCGGTACTGCAAACCCTGAACAACGACGAACTCTACAGTGCTTCAGAAACTCTTCACTTGATGCAAGAACAGTATGCAGAAGAATGTATGTATGTATGCAATTCTGGTGTTGTATTTCTGTGTCTGTGTGTTTTCCTCCCATTCATGTAGCTCGTTTATATAGCATAGGACATGGAAAAACTGATGGAAATGAAATGACCTCATTTCACGAATTGAATGTCATAAATCAAAGCATTATGTTGGAACTTGGAAAGCTAAAAGCCTCAGCTTTAATCACGACTTAAAGTTGGATATGAACATGAACAGTCTCACTCTCAGCAGACTGAAAAATAAATTAACAGTTGCAATGCAAAACCACGCGGGCATGCACAAGCCCAAGGGTAAATCCGGATTGGATTTGCACCCCCCTGCACCCGCGTAGAGAACGGTGTATAATGTTGGTTTTTTATTCCAACTACACTAAAACAATATCATATAAATATTGCTTCTTTTTCCTTCTTCCAACCAATGTGGGAGAAAAGTTTCTTCCCATTTTTCCTTTTCATAACACACACTTAAGCCCAATAGGCCCAATATGACATATCATCAATTTTCCAACAAACCGACTTTAAGCGTTAATTTCTCATTCAATCGTTATCCGAATTGAATGATTCCAAATCCTGAATTCATCTATGACTCACGTAGTTTTCAGAATTAATAAAACATTACATATATTCTATACAAGAATATATCCGAAATACGCTTACAAAGTCACTGAATAAAATGATTATAAAATCATTTTTAATTCAATTCCACATTTTCTCCTACATTCCCCCACATGAATGGAAATTAATGCAGATGCAGACTCTGAAGAGATTCTTTCAGAAAAATATTGCATCAGGAGAGGTAGCTTCTGGCTTTGAACCTGCCTTAGTGAAATACTATCGGATTTACTCGGCTAATCAGTGAACTTAAGTCTTGAATCTATTCACCTTTTAGTGTAAAACAGCACAATAGTACTCACACAATATTTCCCTTAACATTGTACTTGGTTCTCATGACTGGATTCGTTTTGGCCCTGAATCACATCTGGTTTCAGAAAGTGCGTTAGATAATTCTAGCCTCTAAACTCTCTTTGAAGCGGCCCCACTTCGCACTTACATAGGTGACCTCCTATCAAGAGTATTCTGCCATACCCACTCGAATTTAATCAAGTTATAGGAATCATTAAAAGTTTTCACTTATCCTTCACACTTCTGGCAGACAACACTTTTATTCACAGAATGGGTAAGTGTTCATCAACAGCTTCATAACTTAGTTGTCCCTTTGAACCATGATCTTGGGATCTCCAGTCAACATGGTAGGGTTACAATTACTGAAGCTTATCTTTCAATAGGCTTTGATCCCATTCCGAGTGTCAAACCGACATTTGATCTCTAGGTAAGCCTTTTGTAAGCGGATCCGCAAGATTTTCCTTCGACTTTATATACTCGATGGAAATCACACCGGTAGAGATCAATTGTTTAACGGTGTTATGTCGTCGACGTATGTGTCTAGACTTACCATTATACATACTGTTTTGTGCTCGGTGTATAGCCGATTGACTATCACTGTGTATGCTAATAGGAGCAATCGGTTTTGTCCAACATGGAATGTCCTCTCAGGAAATTTGAAGCCACTCACCTTCTTCACCGACTTTGTCTAATGCAATAAACTCGGCTTCCATTGTGGAACGAGATATGCACGCCTGCTTAGTGGACTTCAGGACACGCAAAGCACCACCAATCATGAAAATATATCCGGTTGTGGATTTTGATTCTTTTGTATCGTAAATCCAATTTGCATCACAAGATATCCTTCTAATCGCTGGATATCTTGTGTAGCATAATCCTAGGTTCATTGTATATTTCAAGTACTTTAGTACTCTAATAAGAAGCTTTCAATGATCCTCACTAGGATTACTTGTAAAACGCTTAGTTTATTCACAAAGACATGCAATATCCGGTCTAGTACAATTCATTATGTACATTAAACAACCGATAATCTGAGAATATTTTAAGCGAGACACGTGGTCACCTTTATTTTTGACTAAGAGAAGACTCAAGTCAATAGGTGTTTTCACAGGACTTTCATTATAAACACCGAATCTCCTCAGACGGACTCAATGTAGTGAGGCTCTGTGATAACACTAGTCCTCTCGGATATTCTCGAGATTTTAATCCCCAAAATTACATCGCCCGATCCCATATCTTTCATATCAAAGTTACGTGTCAAGATCTTTTGGTATTCATGATCATATCATGAGTACTCCCATAATCGACATATCATCAACATATAAACACACTAACACATAAGCATTAGGTGTATGTTTGATGTAGACACTTTTGTCGCACTCGTTGATCTTAAACCCATTGGATAGCATAGTTTGATCAAACTTTTGATGCCATTGCTTAGGTGCTTGTTTCAGTCCATACAATGACTTAACGAGTCGACACACTTTCTTTTCCTGACCTGGAACCACAAACTCCTCGGGTTGTTCCATATAAATTTCTTCGTCTAATTCACCATTCAGAAATGCAGTTTTAACATCCATCTGATGTATTTCCAAGTCATACAACTGCAAAGAAGAGAAATTAGAACCCTTATAGAAGTGATTCTAGTTACTGGTGAGTAAGTATCAAAGAAATCAAGACCCTCTTTTTGCCGATAACCCTTAGCTACCAACCTGGCCTTATACTTATCAATAGATCCATCAGCTTTTAGCTTCTTCTTGAAAATCCACTTACACCCGAGAGCTTTATGTCCCGGTGGAATATCAACCAATTCCCAAGTGTGATTTTGCATAATGGAATCTATCTCACTATTAATTGCCTCTTTCCAGAAAGGTGCTTCTGGATTAGACATAGCCTCGGCATATGTCCTTGGAGTATTTTCTACCATGTAGGTCAGAAAATCTGGTTCAAAAGACGTAGAAGTCCTAGCCCGTTTACTCCTTCGAGGTTCGACTTCATCGTGTTCTGAAACATTATCCCCCACATTTTCGTGTGCCCTCTTAGTCGAATTTGAGTCTTCATTATGTCTTTCTTTGTTCGGAAAGACATCCTCATAAAAACACCGCATTTTTTGACTCCATGATTGTGTTTACATGCACATCAGGGTTGTCAGATTTGTGCACAAGAAATCTATATGCACTAATGTTATGTGCATACCCAATGAATATGCAATCTATCGTTTTAGGCCCAATCTTGATTTGTTTAGGTTTAGGCACTTCCACCTTTGCTAAACACCCCCACACTTTTAAGTATTTATAACTTGGTTTGTGGCCTTTCCACAACTCATATGGGGTCTTATCCATATTTTTAGATGGAATCCTGTTTAGAATTGTATTGGCGGAGAGAAGGGCCTCCCCCCACAAGTTCTGAGGTAAACCAGAACTGATCAACATAGCATTCATCATCTCTTTCAGAGTACGGTTTTTGCGTTCAGCAATTCCGTTAGATTGAGGTGCATATGGAGCAGTAGTTTGATGAATAATGCCCGAATCTAGACATAATCCTTCAAATGGCGATTCATACTCTCCACCTCTATCACTACGAACCTTCTTGATTCGTCTGCTAAGTTGATAATCAACTTCATTTTTATAATTTTTGAATTCCTCGATAGCCTCATCTTTGCTACTTAGCAAATAAACATAACAGTATCTTGTACAATCATCGATAAAAGTTACAAAATACTTTTTACTGCCTCTCGATTGCACAAACTTTAAATCACACAAATCGGTGTGAATTAATTCTAAAGGTTCTGTATTTCTTTCCACGGATGGAAATGGCGCTTTAGTCATTTTTGCTTCAACACACACTTGGCATTTACCGGTTTGGTTAAATTTTAGTTTAGGTAACAAATCCAAATTCATCATTCTTTGAATTGATTTATTCTTAACGTGTCCTAAACGATTATGCCATAAAGTACAAGACTCAATCAAGTAAGCAGAAGTAGAAGCATTTTTATTAGCCTCAGTGGGCACAACAGTCTTAGGCATTATAGCCATTACATTTAGTTTAAATAAACCTTCGGTAAAATAACCTCTACCAACATACATCTCATTTTTTGTCAAAATGACCTTGTCATTACCAAATTAAAAGAAAGTTTAAAACCATTCTTAATCAGCATACCACCAGAAATCAAGTTTCTACGTATATCAGGAACATGGAGAACATTCGTGAGTGTCAGCTTCTTCCCAGAAGTCATCTTCAGAATCACGTTTCCAGTTCCCTGAATAGTTGATTGGGAAGAGTTTCCCATCCACAGCTTCTCACCATTGCCAGCCTTGTAGGTTGAGAAGATCTCACGGTCAGGACATACATGTTTAGTGGCACCTGTGTCCACAAACCACTGCCTCGGATTCCCCAGTGTTGCACTCTAGTCACCATGGCACAGAGATTGTCATCATCACCATCAGTTTCAGCCATATGAACCCTAGGTTTGTAAGGCTTCTTTGAGCGGCATTCCGCAGCACGGTGCCCATGCTTGCCACAGTTGTTACAATTACCGTTAAACTTGAATGACGTCGGTTTCTTTGAAGATTCCCCAGTCTTCTTAACCGATTTCTCTGTCTTCTTTCTATTCTGATTGTGAACCTCAGCGACATTAGCTTTCGCTTGTCCAACCGGCACAGAACGTTTTCTTTCTGATGCTCTATTGTCCTCCTCAATACGGAGTCGGACAATCAAATCATCCATCGTCACCTGCTTTCTCTTGTGCATGAGATAGCTCTTGTATTCCTTCCACGAGTCGGGAAGCTTCTCAATGACACATGCCACTTGAAAATTCTCATTGATTTTCAGATCTTCTACTATCATCTCAGATATCAGAATTTGCAACTCCTCCACCTGTTTCACAATAGATTTAGTATCATTCATTTCATACTTCAAAAACCTACTGACAAGAAACTTCTTGGCACCAGCATCTTCGGTTGTATATTTCTTCTCTAATGTTTGCCACAATGATTTAGCAGTATCATAAGTACAGTACACACCATACAACATGTTATCTAAACCATTAAGAATATAATTCTTGCACAGAAAATCATTGTGCTTCCAAATTTTCTACTGACAAGAAAAGCCGTCTTTTCAAGAGTTTAGTGTGGCGCCACTTTGGTGGGTCATCGATTAGCATTCTTGCTAGCCCAAGTGTTGTGATGTAAAACAACATCTTATTTGCCAACGTTTAAAGTTGGAACCGTTGAACTTCTCCGGTCTCTCATGGTTTGCACCAAGAATCGGGTCGCCTCGTGTTACAATTCCCGTAGTATGGGAAGTCCGTCCCCGTTTGGCGCACCATCCGAGTAGGAGTCACTTGACTGTCGAGATGCCATTTCGTTAGAGGCAGAAGATAAACTTTAATCGTAAGAGAAAATGAGTTTGAAATCGAACAATATTAGTGATGATTGGTTGAGCAGAACAAAGCAATTATCGCTTCACTCTGCTACCGGCACTTAGTGAATTTCGACTTTACTCACCGCCAAAGACTTAGCGAATTTGCTTCACTCGGCCGCCGGCACTTGGCGAATATTATCTTTACTCGGCCCGCCAAAGACTTAGCCGAATTTATGTTTTCACTCAATTACCGGCACTTGGCGAATTTTATCTTTACTCACCACAAAGACTTAGCGAATTTATGCTTCACTCAGCCGCTGGCACTTGGCCGAATTTTATCTTTACTCAGCTGCCAGCACTTAGCTGAATTTATGCTTCACTCAGCCGAAATTTCTGGAGCGGCCCATAGCCGAACTTCAGCTTTAGTCAGCCGAAATTTCTGGAGTGGCCCTTAGCCGAATTTCAAATTTTTTTTATTTTATTTTATTTTATTTTATTATGAACAGGTCGTTAACAGACTGCAACAGACTAGACAACCAATAAAAAAGATGAAAAATTCGTCAGAATATTTCGATTACACACAGGTTTGATTTAGAACTATGGTTCTAAAAAATTTGTCTTAAGCTGTTATAACCCGTGTATAATTAAAATAATCAAACCGAATTAAACAACAATTTTATTAATTTTGATGTAAAAGCAGATACAACAAAATATAGAAAGAAAATACAATAACAATGATAAAGGATATGCAACGATCTGAGCCGAGACGAACTCTTTCCTTAAGACAAATTTGGTCCGGTATGTACCCCGGTTTACAGCAATTGTCTCCCAGGAATTCTCAGATTACCTTCGAGATAATAGCGGATCATCGCAAACCCCGAACAACGATTTAACTCTCTGATTGGTTTGAAACTCTTCACTTGATGCAAGAACAGTATGCAGAAGAAAATGTCATAAATATCAGCATTATGTTGGAACTTGGAAAGCTAAAAGCCTCAGCTTTAATCACGACTTAAAGTTGGATAGGAACATGAACAGTATGCAGAAGAATGTATGTATGTATGCAATTCTGGTGTTGTATTTCTGTGTCTGTGTGTTTTCCTCCCATTCATGTAGCTCGTTTATATAGCAGAGGACATGGAAAAACTGATGGAAATGAACAGCCTCAGCTCGAATTTAATGTCATAAATATCAGCATTATGTTGGAACTTGGAAAGCTAAAAGCCTCAGCTTTAATCACGACTTAAAGTTGGATAGGAACATGAACAGTCTCACTCTCAGCAGACTGAAAAATGACTTAAAGTTGGATAAATTAACAGTTGCAATGCAAAACCGAACTCTGACTGTGAACCTTCAAATCGAAATTTTGCATTCGTGGTATGCGCGGGCATGCACAAGCCCAAGGGTAAATCCGATTGGATTTGCACCCCGCGCGCCGCAGAAGAACGGTGTATAATGTTGGTTTCTTATTCCAACTACACTAAAACAATATCATATAAATATTGCTTCTTTTTCCTTCTTCCAACCAATGTGGGAGAAAAGTTTCTTCCCATTTTTCCTTTTCATAACACACACTTAAGCCCAATAGGCCAAATATGACATATCATCAATTTTCCAACAAACAGACTTTAAGCGTTAATTTCTCATTCACTCGTTATCCCAATATGACATATCATCAATTTTCCAACAAACCGACTTAGAGTCGCTCGAACAACAATGACAAATCTCTGAATTGGAAATGGTCCTAAAAACTAGGCCGAATCTACGCAACGATCCCAAAACCCCTTATCCCACATCTCACCGCAAAATACATCTATAGGTTCGATGTGTGTGATAGTGAACTAGGTGATCAATCTAATTCAAACACGTTTACAATAAGTTTTAGGACGTGGATTAATCATTAAAACATAAAATTACGCGCTACACAACTCCCGTTTGATCCCCTTTAGGGCGTTTCACTCGTTTTTACATAATTCGGTTATGAAAAGTTTAGCTACCCATATAAACAGATTCTGTCAACATGTCATGGATTAAAATGGCGGAAAGTTTTACATAATAGCCTTCTGTCAATATGGCAGAATTCTATTAAAACCAAATTAAAACCGAAGTCCAATCATTTGTCGATTCTTCTATATATAGATACTACTGAGATAGATATATATATATATAACGAGAATGAAAGAAACAAGAAACAACAAGAAAGAAATAGCTAGATATAGATATAACAATAATGAAAGAAAACAAAAGCAAACTTACTATTATAACAGAGATATCTTCGATTACATATAAAAAAAACTTGATATTACAACGATTTCAGCAACACCGAATTTCCAATAACTTCCCGAGCATTACAACGATACTATTATTACTAAATTTATTTCGGCATAAGACCTTATATACAACCTAAAACTAAAGAAAAATAAGAAGGAGATATATATATATATATTCCGGTGTACCGATCTGTGCTCTCTGAATGCTCCTTATATAGGCAAAACTCCTTGGGCCGGACCGGGCCAGGTAGGGGCCGGACCAGGCCGGCCTAATCATGACATTCATCTCCCCTTAATTTCCAATTTTCGGATATAAATTATATATTTTGGAATAAAACTTCTAAAATTCATATCTTGAGTTCTAGATCTCCAAATGACATGATTCAAAAGTCATTGGAAAGCTCGTTGAATAATCTACAACTTTCATGAAGGACACTTCTTCAGAAAATTCCGTTTTGATGGGCCATTCATTCGTCGAAGATATTTCTCGATTTCCACTAAATCGAATCGATTAGCCGCTTGACCACTTGACTTAGTGACACTTTCTATATCCTTCCAAAGATATTATTATACTTCAAAATGTCGTTACTCGGAGTCTTGGTCAACCTATAATTCTACAATAAAGCACAAAATAACAAACGTAAATCCGACACGACACTCCGGTTACTTAAACCGGTACAAAACCTAGTAAAAACACGATATTTTACATGATAACTACTATTTATATATTTAGATGAAACTTAGGAATTAATGACTTGAATTGATATAAAAGTGCTCGTAATGATATTAGAACGGGATAAAATGTTATCATAATAATGGTGAATTTTTTCTCATCACAACCCCCACTTAGCTTTTGGTCGCCCCCTCGAGCAAAACAAGCGATAAAACTAAATGAATGAGGGACAAATTCATGAAGATATAAGATATAAAGAACAACCAGATGATACAACCAATCGAATCATAACCACACGTTAACCTTAATATAAATGTATAACAGAGTGAGTGTGTGACAAGCCTTTTCAATTTCCACTATCCTCTCTTGAATAATTCAAGCAAACACACAAGTATCCATTCAGTCAGTCCTAATGATTTTCCTAGGTATAGGCAGTAATAGTTCCACACAACGTCCTCCCGTGTACTTATTAGGATAATCCCTAAAGCATATCATTCAGTTTATACTGGGGATAGTCAAAAGATAACTAAGTTTTCAACCATTCTTCTTTTTTCTTTTTTTTCTTTTTTTCTTTTTTCTTTTTTTCTTTTTCAAAACTCACTTAATTTCACATATGTAGCATATGCCTTCATTCCCAGCAATAGGATGTTTCGTGATAACACCCTAGCTGGACTACTATCATCAGGCAGTCGGGAGCTTTTAAACCTCATAGTGATATAGGATGTTTCGTGATAACACCCTACTGCACTCAAATCATTGGTAGCTACATCCGACATATATATAGTTCATCTTAGTTTGGTATTCTTCCTATCACATTCAAACCTTCAGATATTCACAGTACACGTTCAGAAGTTAGGTACTAAGTTACTGGTATTTCTAGGATAAACCACTAGGATACTGAATGGGTACAGTTTAAAATTTTTCGCTTTAATATCAAAGGCTTACGTGAAGGAATTCATGTTACACAAATAAATTTGGGGTTAAAATGCACTTACGGTTCATACTGGTTATATACATCCAAATCGATCACTACATCTTCAAATCCATGAAATATATACCTTATACAATTTATTTTAATCAACTAAATAATGCTCGAACAAGATCAAAAACTAAGGGATTTTCTGATACAAAATAAAACACTTCATGCCTTTTCTAGACCAATCCCGACTCTACCCCCCACTTACGAACTTGAAATGTCCTTAATGTATAGTGAGTGAGATAGAGAGAGGAAGACTTAGCTTATAAACCTGGAAGAAAGGTGCTATCGAATCCCGTAACAGCCATGAGAAAGCACGATCCAAATCCTTGTATCAAAAATAACCAAAACAAAGCAAACACGGGACATGGTCCTCGTGCCAAGACATCGAGCAGGGATATGGGAATAATAAGGAAATGGCCTCACACGTCGAGGAAAATTCGATAGGCAATATAATAGCTTTAAATGGAAAAATAACCCACACGGGTAAAGCACAGAACATCTAAGCACATACATATCATAGAGAGTATCACATGAGCATATATCATAGTTAACTTAGCTATTCCTAGATTTATTTTTATTACACATAGTTTTATTAAGGCGGGAATACTCACCACTATACTACAACGACCAGAAATTTGAAACAGACTAGATCATAAAATGAAATGTGAGAAATAGTATTGAGTCTTTTATACCCAGATCCTCAAGCATTTTAACAACCTAAGTCCAAGAAATGATGTATTTGAATTTTATCTTTTTTCTCCATCGGGATTTTCGGATAACCACCTAATCGTTCCCTGTTTAATGACCTTCAAACCTTCATCTCGAGACTTGGTTGTGATATGTACTCATCTTCCATTGTGTTTATTCTTTCCACATATTCTACATTTCATTAAGACTAGTCTTATTCATATTATTATTATTATTATTAACGGGCTGCCTCCCGATAGCGCTTTTGTTTAACGTCGTTCGCTCGACAGAGACTCAGAAACAATTAATCAAGGCTCGGGATCAGTCAAATGCACAATTTCGAGAGCCTCATCGAATGGTAACTTATTATACTTTTTTAGACGAAGGCCGTTCGTGATGAACGTTCCGTGCTTTGGATGTGTTACCTCGATGACTCCTGAGTCGAAAACTCGCAATACCGTATATGGTCCCGACCACCTTGACTTAAGTTTGCCTTGAAACAAATGGAGGCGAGTATTATAGAAAAGGACCTCATCACCTAAGTTGAAAATACGAGGTTTGATCAACTTATCATGAAGCATTTTGGTCTTTTCCTTATATTTCGCCGAACAATCGTAAGCTTGAAGGCAAAACTCATCTAACTCGTTCAATTGGGCCATCCTTCTTTCACCGATTAATACGTCATCCATATTTAGATTCTTTATCGCCCAATAGGCTTTATGCTCTACCTCTACAGGGAGATGGCAAGCCTTGCCAAAAACAAGCATGTAGAGTGACATACCTATTGGTGTCTTGAACGCAGTTCGGTGTGCCCAAAGCGCATCATCCAACTTCTTTGACCAATCCTTCAGGTTAGAATTGACTGTCTTCTCCAAGATTCTTTTAATTCCCCGATTGGACACTTCTACTTGGCCACTAGTCTGAGGGTGGTAGGCAGTGCCTAACTTATGAGTGACCCCATACTTCATTAAAAGCTTATTGAAATCTCTATTTGTAAAGTGACTTCCATTGTCACTGATTATTGCTCGAGGTATTCCAAACCGGGATAGAATATGTTTCTTAAGAAACCGTATGACTACATGTTTGTCGTTAGTAGGCGAAGCAATTACCTCAACCCACTTTGAAACGTAATCACAGGCGACAAGAATGTACTAATTCCCGAAAGAAGACGGATATGGTCCCATGAAGTCTAATCCCCATATATCAAAAACTTCACACACTATTATCGGTTTCTGAGGCATCTCATTTCTCTTGGAAATCCTCCCTGAGCGTTGACAGGCGTTACATGTGATTGAGGTCAAGTTAAATTATTAACTCGATGCCTAAATAACCACTAGCAAGTGAACAAGGTTCAATCGCAGTATAGCTAGATAGAGTCGAGGTCAATCCCACAGAGAATCAATTTGTGGATCCTAACTTAAATAGTCAACCTATTTATTTCGTTTGACAAAGACGGTCTACGACCAACATAGAATACGAGAAAAGAAAGATACACTCAAACAAATAACATGTAAACAAATAACGTAATCAACTGCCCAATTATAACCGTAATCATCTGGATCTAGACAATTTATATAACAACAAGACTCATCAACTATTAATCCGTTCATATCTATTTTAGATTGGCTACGGGAGTCATCCTCTAAAACTTGACGTAGCACCGGTAGGTCACTAGATCACTGTGGTATTGTTACGTGACTTCGCCTTTTGGTGCCTCCATCTCATATAACTCACACGCTTACGACTCTAAGGATGCCGATATTAACCGTACACCTCGTCCAGGCAACATTCCTCTGGTTAGGCGTACTTCCTAGACGATCACTCAAACTCTCGTCCAACTAACAATTACCTAGTTATAGTCTCATGCTAGTTTACGATCTATGTATCACAAGGTGCGTGCAATTCCCTAATATAAACCTACCTAGATAACGCTGAACGTCCGAAGATCAATTCATGAGCCTACCTAAGAGTTTTATATCGGTATTTCCTTTTTACACGTTTTAATTAAATTAAGCGAGTGACGTAGCCATAGCCATACCTACTGAGATAACAGATTCAATTAAGCTAACGTAATCATAAAGACGTGACTGATTAACGGATGAAACAGGCTTGACAGCTCTCGGTCGACCGAACAGGTTCTCTCGGTCGACCGAGTGACACCTCTCGGTCACCCGAGTGCATAACTCCCCAGATTCCATCCCCGAATATATTTCTCAGCGTTTCACATACGAATCGGATTATATAGCGAATCATCAGGACATCATATAAATTAATCTAAATACACGTAAATTAAACACACAGATTCATCCGTAGATATTAGGTAGAGGACGTAGGGTATGAGATCCTCATAGACAAGGTATCACCACTGCCCTAACGTCATATCCTAGATCTACATCATCTAGATATGAATAACTACTCAAACAATCAAAGCATAATTGGGAATTGATTACTAAAAGAAAACAAGATGAAGAACTAGGGCTTACATGTTTTCACCCTCAGCTCCTCCACAAGCCTAATGAATCCTTATTTTCTTATTTGTATATATGAATTGATATTGATGAATGCATAAAAAATACAAAGGACTTGTGTTTATATAGAGCCTCAGCCGACATAGAAAACCGACTTAAGTGCCGACACTACTGAACCCTAACCGCCTCAAACATTGTGCCGGACTCCTGCTGGACTATAGGCCCACTCGGTCGACCGAATGCATAGGCTCGGTCGACCGAGCCTTACATGCTCCTGGGCTTTCTTCCTCTTTTATGTCTTGGGCTTCCTTAACTCGTCTGTGATCCATCAAAGCTTCTCCGAAGTCCATCCTTGTGCTCCCAAATGAGTTACTACAAATATAGCATGACATACAGTCTGTAACATCAAATAATATAATAAAATTTTCTTAATACATAATAATGAATCGTAACTCTCGGCATATGCAAATTAAGCGTATTACGACTTATTATTACTCTATTATAGCTCCTTTAAACTAGAATCGGGGATAAAGGTCATAGAATAACGGGCACAAAATGACCGTTATCAACTACCCCCCACTTAGCCTTTGATCGTCCCGATCAAAATATCAATAAGTTATTCCCCATAAACTACTTTCCAGTGGTCACAGTATACTGACACAAGAAACTCGAATCAACTCATATCCTCTATGCCCGTCAGATATCCATTATCCACTATTCATCATGAATCGATGTGTTGTGTGCACGTGCATTGAGTTTTAAACATTCGTAGCAAGATTAGAGCTTATGCAAACTTTGTAGTCTTAACCTACCAACTTCAGTATTCCCACTTCTTAAGCCTTTTAATTTTTGAAGCACTAGAATAATAAGAAAGAGCGTATCTATAGGGTTTTTGGACTTGGAGACCGAGTACTACTCAAAGCCTCTTAAAGTGTTGAATATTCTTTTCATATCTTCATATTTTTCAGATACTATCAATCTCAAGAAGGAAGACTTTTTAGAGCATCCCTCTATCTTAGATCAAAAATAGCATCGAATATTACCACAAGCGCAAGGCTACTTTGGTAACTTACTACAAGCCCAGTGTTTTAACATTGGCAAACACAGGTACGTCTCAAGCTTATTACTCAGCTTTTGTGGCTAGAATTTTTAGGAACACATCAGACGATAAATTTGACACTAGGTAAGCATAATCAATTATCTATGCAATGTACACATAATAATTTTACTTTTTATAATAAGCGTAGTACAACTCGATTCAGTTATTGAATAATTGAATAATAAAAAACTACTTGCAACGGAAAATATGAATATCATTAAGTTTACTAATCAATAAATCGCAGAAGTATAAAGTGATCACGTACTCATGAAGTATGGTTTATTTCTTATTAAAAATAATTATCAGGGACTCACAAAAGTAAATGTGATTCTAAGTTTAAAAGTGTTAAAATCTTACTCATTCTATTTATTATTTGATATATGGGAGTATATGGAAGCTTATTTGAGCTAAGTGACTCGTACCCCCCACTTAAACCATACATTGTCCCCAATGTATAAAAATCGAAAGAACAAACTCAGAAAAGGAACTTAGCTCTGGATAAGCGTGGAAGTTGAACAAGTCTTGGGAATTCGTCAAAGTGTAACAGGCACAAGCAATGGCCGCTAGCAGGGCGGAAGAATAATCGCTGCAACATGCATCTTAAACAAAGCTCGAAATTCGTTACAGTATTAGTCCAAACAGTAATAATCAATAAAAGGGACCGTAAAAGGGATAACAACTTCCTTAAACATTTTTAAGTCCATAAATTGATGATTGCATTTCAATACATTTCGGCGAGTTCAAAACATTACATGAGTTCGAATTTAGGAAACAGAGAAACTTGCTCTATATAACACGACATACTAGTAGAATTGAGTCAAAATAAAAACTCGTTAATTAAAGGAAATGCAAACACACAAATAAAAATACTTAATCCTAAAATCCTGGATTGAATGGTGCTAGTTGCAAATAGTTCGGGCCGGCTTCGTCAGCATCATCCTCGGGTTCCCCTTCTTGTTCTTGATCGTGGCCGTGAACAATAGGCGGTGTGACAGAACTTAAAGATAGGATAGGCATTGGCCCCACATAGGAATCTCCGCCTAACACTGGGCACTCGGCTCCCTCACATAATGTAGTGATCAGTGACCCAAAAGGTAAGGTGTGCCGAGGCTTGAGAGCATCGTCTGTCATTTCCTTGCGTATCAACGCCCCCACATTTACAGGCCATCCCATGTACAACCAATAAAGCAAAGTGGCATGGGTATAGTAGACCGTAGATACATGCTTAGCCGGAAAGATATTAGAACGGATAAGCCGATGAAAGCATTTATCCTCCCATCTCCTGAAATCTGGTTCCGCAAATATGCGGGCAACCTCCCCTATGGTCCATTCTATTCCCAGATAGGCACCAACTTCCTCCAACCAAGCATCGGACCCGTCAAATGTCGCCATATACTCCGGCCCGTCCTCCGAGATATCCACCCCAAAATAAGCATTAATCGTACACGGAGAAATTACAATTGGTCGTCCACAAATAATAACGATATTGGTGTCGGGGTGTTCGCGTAAAAAAGCATAAAATTCCCTTACCCAATTGACGTTGACTCGGCCTGGGGGTGCTACGACATTACACCATTGATAACGTTCCACCAATTCCAAAAGCTCGTCTCCACAATTATCCAAATCCAGTCCTCGAGCTCGATGTACAGGGGCATTAACAAAATGATTAACAAATGAAGATTATACCTCCCGACTCGCGAATTGTGGTACCCCGTTGATCAATGGGATGTTGCCTTCAACAGCCACGAACTGAGCGGCTCTGCGTCTTCTAGGTGGCATCCTGACAGATAAACAGCACAGCAGCAGACGGAGGAAGCAGCCTGACTCTCGGTCGACCGAGAGGAATCACTCGGTTGACCGAGTGTGGAGATTTGACAGCAACAGCTTCCGGCTATGTATGCTCCCCGTGACTGAATCGGTCGATCAGAAGAAAAAAAAACGTTTCGATAGGACTTTCAAGGTGAGTGAAAATGGTGAAATGGATGAAGATTTTCAAAACATTTCCATTTGATTTCTACAGGGGTTTGGGGAAAAGTTGGATGAATTTTGATAAAGAAGATGGAGAAAAGGATGAAGAAAATGAAAGAGAGGATGAGTGGGTTAAATAGAAAAATGGAATTTGAAAAGTGGAATGTGATTGGTGGATAAAAATTGTTGAGGATTGATGATGTGTAAAGGTGGAATTTGAAAATTTGAATTGGAAGAATAAAGAAATTGGGAAGAGAAAAAGGTGAATGGTTGGGAAGAGGGAAAGGTGAATGGGGATATGTAGAAATTAATGGTGTTGACCATTTTAATTATTTTGACAAATAACCATGCCAAAATTATTATTTCACTTTTGCAATTCCTACCGCAAAAATGTTTTCTAACCGGCAAGTTGTCTCAAGCACAAAAGCAATCCCATTCTTATCATAAATAAATCAAACAATCTGGTCTAAGCATTTGTAAAATAACGCTTTTCTATTTCCTTAATCAACAATTTCTTACAAAGACTCAATTACTACACTCCATTTCACATGAAGACGATTCGAATAAAAAAAAATTATTTTGCACATCCTTAACTCAGCAGTCGTCGGAACACGGCAAAATAGAAAAAAAAAACTTCTTATCGTTTCACGCTACTTTTATTTTTTTAACATAAAATAACTAAGAATAGAAATAGTTCTACAGTTTAAGTCGGTAGCTCGACTTCCCATAAATCATCACTTTCTACGAACTGTTCTTGGCTTGCCAGGTTTTCACCCGGTTAGCCTTTACCGAAAATGTCTTGCTGTCCTTTTGCACGAGTGCCCTTCCGTGAGATGTGAGTCCAACGAAAAGACAGTCAAACTGTCCATCCAAGCAAGCTCCAACTGTCGTGATTGTTTCAGAAGTAGACGAGCTCTCTTTAGCTCGAACTCGACGAGTTCGTTTCTTTGTTTGCTTCCTTCTATTCTTGGAGTGGAGAAAGCAGTCTTGAGATTATGATTTTCTAGAACAGGGCAAGCTCGACAACTTTCTCACGACTCATAACTATAAGGGTCTCATTTCTTTCTTCTGTCTTGTCATCAACACTTTTTCTAGGCCCGGAGTAATATCCGGTTTGAACTACCAAATCCTATAACATTCACGCTCACGGAGTAGGAAATCAATTCCTTGTCCCATAGGTCTCGAGAACCTCTAGCATCGAAAAATGTGATCTCACGCCCTGGTCATATGAATTAGGGCTCTGAAGTATTGATAAAGGCTCTCCCTAAAATGATCGGGCAAAGTGAGGGTGCTCATCTATATCCATAACAACTATATCTATCTTAAACTGGTGTCATATGCCAATGATCATATTATACATATTTCCAGACATTATTGTTCGGTCCCATCCATGAATCTAACTTGCAACGGGTATTCGTGGGAGTAAGGATTAGATTTCTATCACAAAGACTCTTCGGGAAAATGTTCAGACTCGAGCCAGAATCTATCAAAGCCAACCCTAGGTATGTTCCTTCTAAGGTCACCTCTACCATAAATGCGCTGGGTCATCTAGTTTCGGCATCAACCGAGCTTCATTCTCAATATCTTGTTACCGCATCTCTAGAGATGAGATGACTTTAGGGCGATTTAGGTCTATGCTAACCTCGTAATCAGATTCTATATCTGACATGTGACGCATGTAGTCATATCCTGAGTCTGAATCTGAAGAAATCTCTTCAGGATTTAACTTGGACATACCTCTGTATATGTAAGCATCTTTAGATTCTTTCGACTTCTTGGCTTCGTGAATTCTTGCCTTCATCTTTGCTATTCTCTCTTTGAGTTTAGGTGTCAACGGCTTTCTGGGTGTGGTTTTGGTTCTCAGCACCATGACTTCTTCTCCTTGAACCTCAGAAGACTGATGTGATGACATTTTGCTAAACAGTTCGCTTGAGTGATTCCCTCTGATTAACTGCATCATAAGAAAAACAACAAGCGGTTATTGAACTAACAGCAAGATGATTACTCATACCGCGCTAGGCTTATAACCTACCAATGTAATCACCAGGGGAAAACAAATATAAAAGAAAAGATAATGGGCTCGGTCGACCGAGTAACATCGTTCGGTCGACCGAACATGCAAAATTATTATTATTATTATTTTACTGTAACAGAAAACAGAAAAACGAAATAATTAAGTAGATCATTTAAGCAGTTGGACCATTGATTCCCCGACAACGGCGCCAAAAACATGATTGAGGTCAAGTTAAATTATTAACTCGATGCCTAAATAACCACTAGCAAGTGAACTAGGTTCAATCGCAGTATAGCTAGATAGAGTCGAGGTCGATCCCACAGAGAATCAATTTGTGGATCCTAACTTAAATAGTCAACCTATTTATTTTGTTTGACAGAGACGGTCTACGACCAACATAGAATACGAGAAAAGAAAGACACACTCAAACAAATAACATGTAAACAAATAACGTAATCAACTGCCCAATTATAACCGTAATCATCTGGATCTAGACAATTTATATAACAACAAGACTCATCAACTATTAATCCGTTCATATCTATTTTAGATTGGCTACGGGAGTCATCCTCTAAAACTTGACGTAGCACCGGTAGGTCACTAGATCACGTGGTATTGTTACGTGACTTAGCGCTTTTGGTGCCTCCATCTCATATAACTCACACGCTACGACTCTAAGGATGCCGATATTAACCATACACCTCGCCCAGGCAACATTCCTCCTGGTTGGCGTACTTCTGACGATCACTCAAACTCTCGTCCAACTAACAAATACCTAGTTATAGTCTCATGCTAGTTTACGATCTACGATCTATTATAACAAGGTGCGCGCGCAATTCACTAATATAAACCTACCTAGATAACGCTGAACGTCCGAAGATCAATTCATGAGCCTACCTAAGAGTTTTATATCGGTATTTCCTTTTACACGTTTTAATTAAATTAAGCGAGTGGCGTAGCCATATCCATACCTACCGAGATAACGATTTCAATTAAGCTAACGTAATCATAAAGACGTGGATCGATTAACGGATGAAGCACAGCTTGCGGCTCTCGGTCGACCGAGCAGTGCTCTCGGTCGACCGAGTGACACCTCTCGGTCACCCGAGTGCTTAACTCCCAGATTCCATCCCGAATATATTTCTCAGCGTTTCACATACGAATCGGATTATATAGCGAATCAACAGGACATCATATAAATTAATCTAAATACACGTAAATTAAACACACAGATTCATCCGTAGATATTAGGTAGAGGACGTAGGGTGTGGGATCCTCATAGACAAGGTATCACCACTGCCCTAACGTCATATCCTAGATCTACATCATCTAGATATGAATAACTACTCAAACAATCAAAGCATAATTGGGAATTGATTACTAAAAGAAAACAAGATGAAGAACTAGGGCTTACATGTTTGCACCCTCAGCTCCTCCACAAGCCTAATGAATCCTTATTTTCTTATTTGTATATATGAATTGATATTGATGAATACATAAAAAATACAAAGGACTTGTGTTTATATAGAGCCTCAGCCGACATAGAAAACCGACTTAAATGCCGACACTACTGAACCCTAACCGCCTCAAACATTGTGCCGGACTCCTGCTGGACTATAGGCTCACTCGGTCGACCGGATGCATAGGCTCGGTCGACCGAGCCTTACATGCTCCTGGGCTTTCTTCCTCTTTTATGTCTTGGGCTTCCTTAACTCGTCTGTGATCCATCAAAGCTTCTCCGAAGTCCATCCTTGTGCTCCCAAATGAGTTACTACAAATATAGCATGACATACAGTCTGTAACATCAAATAATATAATAAAACCTCTTAATACATAATAATGAATCGTAACTCTCGGCATATGCAAATTAAGCGTATTACGACTTATTATTACTCTATTATAGCTCCTTTAAACTAGAATCAGGGATAAAGGTCATAGAATAACGGGCACAAAATGACCGTTATCAACATGTCTTAACATACGCATGTGCATCCTTGAAAATAGTGGGCCAGTAGAACCCACTTTGTAACACCTTCAATGCTGTTCTCTCGCCCGAGAAGTGGCCACCGTCCTCTTTATCATGGCAGAACGAGAGAATACTCACTATCTCACTGTCATCAACACATCTCCTCAGGATTCCATCTGCACAAAGCCTAAAAAGTAAGGGATCTTCCCACACATATGGGTTCACCTCACTATAGAACTTCTTCTTCTGGTTCTCATCAAACTCAGGATCTACGAATCCACACTCATGATAATTAACGAATGGTGCATACCAAGGGTTCCCTTTCTTCCCTCTCTGTAGGAAATTTCCTCGCTTAACCGGGAGCATCGTATCCACTACGAACAACTGCTCATCCCGAAAACGATCATCAATCTCAACTTTAATAGAGTGTTTCTTGTCTCCATGGTCCATCCTACTGAGGTGGTCAACTACTACGTTCTCACACCCCTTTCTATTCTTAATTTCTACGTCGAACTCTTGAAGGAGCAAGATCCATCTCAACAAGCGTGGTTTTGCATCCTTCTTGGCAAATAGGTATTTCAATGCAGCATGGTCAGTGTGAACTATGACTTCCGATCCAACCAAGTATGACCGGAACTTGTCGAAAGCAAACACAACAGCTAAAAGTTCCTTTTCAGTTGTGGCGTACTTTTGTTGAGCCGAGTTCATAGTATGACTCGCATAGTAGATAGGGCGAAACAACTTGTCGACCTTCTGACCTAGGACAGCTCCTACGGCATAATCACTAGCATCACACATCACTTTGAACCCCTTGGACCAATCAGGTGCCACTAAGATAGGAGCCGAAGTAAGAAGTTTCTTAAGAGTTCGAAAAGCATCTAGGCATGCCGCATCAAAAACACAAGGGGCACCCTTCATCGATTGAAGAGTAAGAGGTCTAGCAATTTGGGAAAAACCCGGAATGAATCTACGATAAAAACCTGCATGACCCAAGAATGACCGTAGAGTCTTCAGATTTGTAGGCATAGGAAGCTTAGAAATTGCCTCTATCTTTGCTCTATCGACCTCTATTCCTTTCCCCGACACCTTATGTCCTAAAACAATTCCCTCAGTTACCATGAAATGACACTTTTCCCAATTTAAAACCAAGTTTGTCTCCTCACAACGTGCAAGCACCTTATCAATGTTCGACAAACACTCGTCAAAAGTATCACCAAAAACGCTAAAGTCATCCATAAAAACTTCTATGAAACGCTCTATCATATCAGCAAAGATGGCCATCATGCATCGCTGGAATGTCGCGGGTGCATTACACAACCCAAACGGCATTCTTCTAAAGGCAAAGGTGCCATATGGACACGTGAATGTAGTCTTATCCTGGTCATGTATATCGATGTGAATTTGATAATAGCCACTAAAACCATCCAAAAAGCAGTAAAATGCATGACCACTCAGACGCTCTAGCATTTGATCAATAAAGGGTAGGGGAAAATGATCTTTCCTAGTCTTATCATTTAGCATGCGGAAATCAATACAAACTCTATGACCAGTAACTAAACGCGTAGGAATGAGCTCACCTTTTTCATTAAGCTCAACTGTAATCCCTCCTTTCTTAGGCACGACTTGCGTGGGGCTCACCCATTCACTGTCGGAGATTGCGTAGATTATCCCTAACTCAAGCATCTTTACCACGTCTTTCCTCACCACCTCTTGCATATGTGGGTTTAGTCGTCTCTAAAACTGCCTGACCGGCTTGGCACCTTCTTCCAGGATGATCTTGTGCTTGCAGATATCAGCACTGATCCCTTTTTTGTCAACCATCTTCCATCCGAAGGTCTTTTTGTGTTTCTTCAAAACGTGGATCAACTTAGCTTCCTGCAAAACGGTTAGTGCAGATGAAACAATAAGAGGAAGTAATTCATCAGGTTCTAAAAACACATACTTTAAATGCTTAGAACCGGCTTCGGCTCGGATCGATCAAGAGGTGGTTCCTCGATTGACGGCTTTGGCAGCTTGCCAGTCAAACCGAGCTCTAGCTTCTTGTTCCATCCTGCGTCGACATAAGGAGTTGCCTCCAAATGATATACCTGAACTCTCATTTGTGGATCGTCATCCTCCGCAGTGCTTGACTTCATCAAGCATTCTTCCATTGGTTCTTGGTATCCTTGCAAGTTAGTGTGCTCCAAAATACAAGGATATATAGCATCAACAGAAAAACAATCACTCTTTTCATCATCAGGATGCTTCATTGCATTATACACATTTATGGCTACACTTTCTTTCCCGACTCGTAGTATAATCTCTCCCCTCTTAACGTCTATCAAGGTCTCTCCTGTGTTCAAGAAAGGCCGACCTAACAAAAGTGGGGTTTTAGTATCCATATCCATATCTAAGACTACAAAGTCAACGGGGAAAACAAACTTGTCTACCTGTACCAATACATCTTCAGCTACCCCTAAAGGTTTCCTAACAGACCTATCTGCCATCTGTAAGGTCATTCCTGTAGGTTCTAATGCTCCCAATCCCAAATTTTCATAAACTCCTCTAGGCATCAGGCTCACAGAAGCCCTTAGATCACATAGCACATTTTTAAACACAGTTTCTCCAAAGGTAATTGGGATGGTAAAACTACCTCTATCCTGCAACTTGGGGGGTATCCTATTTTCAAAGATTGCAGAACATTCCTCACTCAAATGTACCATCTGTTGCATCTTCTCCTTACTCGACAACATTCCTTTCAAAAATTTAAAATATGGGGGAATGCTCGAAATTGCCTCTAATAGGGGAATATTCATCTCTACCTTTCTTAAGAGATTCAGAAATTTTGCCTGACCCTGGGTCAGTATGTCCTTTCTGGGACCCTTAGGAGGATAGGGTAAAGTATTAACATCAAAATCCGGGGGAGGAGGAGGAATTTTGTTTTTCTTACCTCTTTCTTTAGGCGGCGAGGCTTCTTCTTCTTTGATGTCCAAGACCACATAGTCTTTCTTCGGTGCTGCCTCTTCCAATGCTTTTTTATTTGCCTCAGCCAAAGCTTTTTTCGTGGCTTCCAATTCTTTCCTCATTGCCTCCATTCTTTGCTCGACATTGCCAATCTCCAAATCTTCGATCTCGACTTCACCATACATCGCTCCTTCACGGTCAACTGCTTTCTCTTTCTCAGCCTTTTTAGTCTCTGCTTCCTCAGCCCATAATTCTTTCTTTTTGTCACTCAGCCCGACCTATTTACCACTTCGTGTGAACACAGCATTCACACCCTTTGGGTTCCTCTCAGTGTTACTCGGGAGTCCACCACTTAGATTTGTCTTTAGAGTGTCGGTTATTTGACCCACTTGGGTCTCCAAGTTCCGAATGGCAGAATGTGTGGCCACTTTTTGTTCTACAAAGATTCTTATTTAACTTTAAAGCTTGATCTGTCTAAATCTCCAGAGTATCTCGGTGGCCATCTTCTGAACACCAGAATTGTTTGATTGCTGATTGCTTTGATTGTTCTGGTGCAGATGAGCGTTTGGATGCTGATAGGTGCTAGAATTATTACTTCTCAATGGCTGGCTCACTTGTTGATTCTGATTGTTTTGCTGACCCTGATTCTGATTCTAGCCTTGATTTTGGTTCCAATTCGATTCTCTTTGTTGTCCTTGTGGATCGAGGCTCATGGATTTCGACTATTCTGATAGTAGCCTTGGTTTTGATTCTGGTATGAACTCTGATTATGGGGATTCTGATTCCAAGGTCGGTTGTATGAGCTTTGGTTTTGCCTAAAACCTTGGTTCTGATTATTATTTCCTACTGTGGAAAGGTAGGTTGGTTTAAACACACTCCTTATCAAGTTTTTTCTGTGGGGAAATAACTTTGTTGGATCGTGGCTCGGCTATGCTTTTTAAGCACTTAGTTAAACTCGTTAGAATAATATTTATTTTCTGTTTTAGCTATAACAAACATAACCAACAACTTTGATCGCTAGACTAAGAAACACGTTCGCTTTGGTACTCACAACCACATTTCTCTTGGGACGACCTCGTACTCTCTGTAGCTATCCTAGCAATCGACACTGGTACTCTGCCGTTAGAGAGTTGGTTTACCCACGATTATAGTCTTTATAAATGTATTTTTAGTGGGTGAATTTTTCGCTCATCAAAAAATTGGCGCCGTTGCCGGGAAATGTGTGATATTGTTGTGATATCTTGTGTAAGTGAACGAAGGCTTGGGCCTAGGTTTTATAAAAATTAAAAAAAAAAAGCGAAAAGAAAAAAAAGAATTTTATTGTTTTCTGTTGTTTTACGAGATCTTGCAGATTGAGTTTAAATGGATAGATTTTTCAATCAAAACTACTCACACCGAACAACAATATTCCTACCAACCACAGGCACCGGAACAATGTTATCATCAGCGATTCGTGCCTCAACCTCAATATCAACAAAGAGAATAACCAGGGTTCTTGGTCCTATAATTGCCCAAATGCATACCAGGACCAAAATTATGGTTATTCGAAAGCATGAGCCACGATATTATGAGGGTTATTCGAACCCTGGTGCTTATCAGGATTATGGTGTTCATACTCAAAGATGTTGATAGCTTCAACGATTCACCACGATCGATTATGCGGAATGGCAAGAGGATCGCTACTCACCTCCAATATATCAAAGTCAATACGATCGTTTTCCCCATGCCACAAGAAGAATTCACCGACAGTCAAATAGAGCAACTCGAGCGATTGAACCGAGATCTTGGAAGAGCGATCGTTGGACATGCAGGAGTTCAAGGTAAATCCGACTCCGCCATAAGAAATCTTCAAGACAAGGTGGGGGAATTGATTGAATTAGTGAGGTATGAAAGAGGCGAGAGACATGTGAGGTGGTTAGGGATGAAAATGTTATCTTTGAAAAAGTTCAGGGGTGAGAATGAGGTTGATAATTCGGTTTGCAAAGAAAAAGTGCAAGATTTGGAGATGACAGAGTTAGAGGAGCGAGAGATTGATTGGCCATCTTTAGTAAAGCCACTTTGGGAGAGTTGGTAATAGTAGATATGTTGGTCCCGGATTACTACATTCGTCCACTCTGTGAGGATGAATTTTCTGTCCGGTCCGCTTTGTGTACTCCCAATGGATGAGCTTTATGGGAGTTTTCAAAAGAAGATGGTTCGACGATCGATAAAAGAAGATTTTTGGTTTGGGGGAGATGGCATCGAGAGCCAAACGAGGAATGCGTTTCTAGACAATTTAATTTCTTTGGTTCTCGCATTGTTAATTTTTCTTAAGCTATTGATCTTCTTAAGTTCGATTTTGGTTGATAACTTGTAAATACTACTTTAGTCGAGCAAACGACGTTAAACAAAAGCGCTACCGGGAGGCAGCCCGATAATAATAATAAAGATAATTTGAATAAGCCTAGTCTTAATGAAATGTAGAATCAGATGAAAGATGAACACAAAGCACAACCAAGTCTCGGGATGAATGTTTGAATTTCATTAAGAGGGAATGATTAGGTGGTTATCCGAAAATCCCGATGGAGAAAAAGATAAATTCAAATGTATCATTTCTTGGACTTAGGTTATTGAACCTCGAGGATCTGGGTATAAAAGACTCACTACATTACATTTCATGATCTAGTCTGTTTCAAATTTCTAGTCGTTGTAGTAGAGTGGTGAGTATTCCCGCTTTAATAAAAGCGTGTGTAATAAAAATGAAACTAAGAATAGCCGACTTATTTGTGATATATGCTCTTGTGATACTTTCTATATAATACGTATATGCTTAGATGTTACGTGTTTTACCCGTTAAGGTTATTTTTCCATCTAAAGCTATTATGTGATATGCTATCGAGTTTTACGACGTAACAGGCCATTTTCTTATTATTCCCATATCCCTATTACATACTTTGGCACGAGGACCATGTCCCGTGTTGGCTTTGTTTTGGTTGTTTTGGTACAGGGATTCGGGATGTGCTTTTCATGGTCGTTATTACGGGATTCGATAACACCTTCTCGCCTGGTTTATAAGCTAAGTCTTCCTCTCTATCTCATTTACACTCACGAGAATAATGCAAAATCGTAAGTGGGGGGTAGAGTATGGTTGGTATAGAAATGGCGTAAGTGTTTAAACCCTTAGTTTTTGGATTTTTTTCGAGCATAAATGAGTTGATTAAAATAATCAGTATAAGGTATATATTTCATGGATTTTAAGATGTAATGATCAATTTGGATATGTATAACCAATGTGAACCGTAAGTGCATTTTAGCCTAAATTTATTTGTGTAACATGAATTTCTTCACATAAGCCTTTGATATTGAGCGAAAATTTTAAATTGTACCCATTCAAGATTCTAGTGGTTTATCCTAGAAATAAGCAGTAACTTAGTACCTAACTTCGAACATGTACCGTGAATATCCGAAGGTTTGAATGTGATAGAAAGAATGTCAAAATAAGATAAACTATATGTCGGTTGTAGCTACCAATGATTTGAGTGCAAGAGGGGTTATCACGAAACGCCCTATATCACTATGAGGTTTAAAAGCTCCCATTGCTGATGATAGTAGTCGGCTAGGGTGTTATCACGAAACATCCTATTGCTGGGAATGAGGGCATATGCTACACATAATTTAAAAAAAAATAAAAATAAAAAAAAAAAAATAAAAAAAAAAAAAAAAGAAAAAAAGAAGAAGAGTTAGATGGGTATTAATGTATTCGATCTCACCTCATGACGCCTGAAAGATAGTCGATTTTGGCAATGAGTTCGGATATGTTAGTATTCTAAAAAAAAAAAAAAAAAAAAAAAAAAAAAAGAGAGTTATCTTCTAACTATCCCCAGTATAAACTGAATGATATGCTTTAGGGATTATCCTAATGAGTACACGGGAGAACTTTGTGTGGAATCATATCGCTTATACCTAGGAAAGTCATTAGGATTTGTCTGAATGGATATTTGTGCGTTTGCTTGAATTATTCAAGAGAGGATAGTGGAAATTGAAAAAGGCTTGTCACACACACACTGTTATACATTTATATTAAGGTTAACGTGTGGTTATGATTCGATTGGTTACATCATCAGATTGGCCTTTATATTTTACATCTTCATGAATTTTTCCTCATTCATTTTATTTTATCGCTTGTTTTGTTCGGGACGCACCAAAAGCTAAGTGGGGGGTTGTGATAACGGAAAAATTCACCGTTATTTTTATAACTTTTCAACCCGTTTCGATATCATTTTGAGTATTTTTATATCGATTCGAGTCATTAATTCCTATGTTTCATCTAAATATGTTAGTAGTAGTTATTATATAAAATATCGTATTTTTAGCGTGTTTTTATAGTTTTGTACCGGTTTAGTAACCGTGTGTCGTGGTCGGATTTACGTTTGGTATTTTGGTGGTTTATTGCGTAATTATAGGTTAACCAAAATCCGAGTAACGACACGTTTGAGGCCTAAAAGAGGTGTTTTTAGGGATATAAGAGTGTCTGCCACAAGCTAAAAGGTCAAGTGGATCGGTGGTTCAGAGTGTCACTAACGATTTATATCTTCGACGAACCAATGGCCCATTAAAACGGAATTTTCTGAAGAAGTGGCCTTAATGAAAGTTGTAGATCTTTGATAGAGCTTTCCAACGCATTTTGAATCATGTTAATTGGAGGTCTACAACTCAAGTTATGACCAAGTGGCTAATCGATTCGTAATAGTAAAAATCCCAAAACGACACGACATACGAATGGCTCATCAAAACGGCGTTTTCTGAAGAAGAATCCTTCATGAAAGTTGTATATCTTCAAGAAAGCTTTCCAATGGATTTTGAATCAAGTCAATCGGACTTCTACAACTCAAATGGTGGTCAAGTGGCTAATTGATTTATATTAAGGAAAATGTCGCAAACGACACGTAATGGGAATGGCTCATCAAAACGACGTTTTCTGAAGAAGTGTCCTTCATGAAAGTTGAAGAATTTTCCGAGAGCTTAATTTTGACGTTTGAATCATAATCATTGGAGACCTACAACTCAAGATATGAATTTTGTAAGTTTTATTCCAATATATAAATTTATATTCGAAGATTTGGTGAATAAGGGAGATGTATGTAATCATTTTGACCGGCCTGGTCGGATCTTTCCCGCCCGGTCGGCTTCAACTTATTTTCTATAAATAGGGGATCGAAGCGGATGAATCGTTTGCACTCTCTCTTCTCCCATTTCTCCTCTCTTCTTCTCCTTTTTCTTTCTTTTAAATTATGGGGGGGCCTATAATTATATAATTATGTAGTTATAATGTCGGTGTAATAACCCGACTAGTTATCGTTTTAATATAATTTCAATTCCGTTCTTTCTTTTATGTTTATTTCATTTTATGCAATTAGTATAAATTAGTATAAATATATATATATATATATATATATACATTATATTATATATATATCTATATATATATCTATAATATATCTATATATTTTGTAGTTATCTTTTTTCGTTTTGTTTTCTTTCGTTTTGTTATTTTCGTTGTTATTTTCGTTAATATGAGTAGTTAAACTCAACATAGCCGAATTATGTGAAAACGGGTAAAATTGACCTCGGGAGACGAGATGGGAGTTGTGTAGCACGTAATATAATGTTTTAATGATTAATCCACGCCCTAAAACTTATTCTAAACGTCTTTGAATTAGATTGATCATCTAGTCCATTGTCACACACATCGAACCTATAAATGCATTTTGCAAAGTGAGATGTGGGAAAAAGGGTTTTGGGATCGTTGCGTAGATTCGGCCTAGTTGTTAGGACCGTTTCCAATACTGAGGTTTGTCATCGTTGTTCGAGCGACTCAAAGAGCGTAATCATGTTAGGTTAATCGGTTTTCTAAAAGGAAAATTAATTAACTTCACATAGGGTGTCGAGTGAGAGTTGTTGAGATCTTAACACCGAATTGGGAGTTGGCACCCGTGGATGTCGTTAAAATATCTTGTGGAAAGGTAGGTTGGTTTAAACACACTCCTTATCAAGTTTTTCTGTGGGAAATAACTTTGTTGGATCGTGGCTCGGCTATGCTTTTTAAGCACTTAGTTAAACTCGTTAGAATAATATTTATTTTCTGTTTTAGCTATAACAAACATAACCAACAACTTTGATCGCCTAGACTAAGAAACACGTTCGCTTTGGTACTCACAACCACATTTCTCTTGGGACGACCTCGTACTCCTGTAGCTATCCTAGCAATCGACACGGTACTCGCCGAGTTAGAGAGTTGGTTTACCCACGATTAAGTAGTCTTTATAAATGTATTTTTAGTGGGTGAATTTTTCGCTCATCAAAATTGGCGCCGTTGCCGGGAAATGTGTGATATTGTTGTGATATCTTGTAAGTGAACCGAAGGCTTGGGCCTAGGTTTTATAAAAAAAAAAAAAAAAAAAAAAAAAAAAAGAATTTTATTGTTTTCTGTTGTTTTACGAGATCTTGCAGATTGAGTTTAAATGGATAGATTTTTCAATCAAAACTACTCACCTGAACAACAATATTCCTACCAAACCACAGCACCGGAACAATGTTATCATCAGCAGATTCGTGCCTCAACCTCAATATCAACAAAGAGAATAACCAGGTTCTTGGTCCTATAATTGCCCAAATGCATACCAGGACCAAAATTATGGTTATTCGAGTTATGAGCCCACGATATTATGAGGGTTATTCGAACCCTGGTGCTTATCAGATTATGGTGTTCATACTCAAAGATGTTGATAGCTTCAACTGATTCACCACTGATCGATTATGCGGAATGGCAAGAGGACTCGCTACTCACCTCCAATATATCAAAGTCAATACGATCAGTTTTCCCCCATGCCACAAGAAGAATTCACCGACAGTCAAATAGAGCAACTCGAAGCGATTGAACCAGATCTTGGAAGAGCGATTGTTGGACATGCAGGAGTTCAAGGTAAATCCGACTCCGCCATAAGAAATCTTCAAGACAAGGTGGGGAATTGATTGAATTAGTGAGGTATGTGAAAGAGGCAGAGACATGTGAGGTGGTTAGGGATGAAAATGTTATCACCGAAAAAGTTCAGGGTGAGAATGAGGTTGATAATTCAGTTTGCAAAGAAAAAGTGCAAGATTTGGAGATGACAGAGTTAGAGGAGCGAGAGATTGATTGGCCATCTTTAGTAAAGCCACTGGGAGAGTTGGTAATAGTAGATATGTTGGTCCCGGATTACTACATTCGCCCACTCTGTGAGGATGAATTTTTCTCGGTCCGCTTTGTGTACTCCCAATGGATGAGCTTTATGGGAGTTTTCAAAGAAGATGGTTCGACGATCGATAAAAGAAGATTTTTTGGTGGGGAGATGGCATCGAGAGCCAAACGAGGTAATGCTTTCTAGACAATTTAATTTCTTTGGTTCTCGCATTGTTAATTTTTCTTAAGCTATTGATCTTCTTAAGTTTCGATTTTGGTTGATAACTTGTAAATACTACTTTAGTCGAGCAAACGACGTTAAACAAAAGCGCTACCGGGAGGCAGCCCGATAATAATAATAAAGATAATTTGAATAAGCCTAGTCTTAATGAAATGTAGAATCTGTATGAAAGATGAACACAAAGCACAACCAAGTCTCGGGATGAATGTTTGAATTTCATTAAGAGGGAATGATTAGGTGGTTATCCGAAAATCCCGATGGAGAAAAAGATAAAAATTCAAATGTATCATTTCTTGGACTTAGGTTATTGAACCCTTGAGGATCTGGGTATAAAAGACTCACTACATTACATTTCATGATCTAGTCTGTTTCAAATTTCTAGTCGTTGTAGTAAGTGGTGAGTATTCCCGCTTTAATAAAAGCGTGTGTAATAAAAATGAAACTAAGAATAATGATTTGACTGTGATATATGCTCTTGTGATACTTTCTATAATACGTATATGCTTAGATGTTCGTGTTTTACCCGTTAAGGTTATTTTTCCATCTAAAGCTATTATGTGATATGCTATCGAGTTTTTCGACGTAAACAGGCCATTTTCTTATTATTCCCATATCCCTATTACATACTTTTTGCCACGAGGACCATGTCCCGTGTTGGCTTTGTTTTGGTTGTTTTGGTACAGGATTCGGGATGTGCTTTCTCATGGCTGTTACGGGATTCGATAACACCTTTCTGCCTGGTTTATAAGCTAAGTCTTCCTCTCTATCTCATTTACACTCTGAGAATAATGCAAAATCGTAAGTGGGGGGTAGAGTATGGTTGGTATAGAAATGGCAGTAAGTGTTTAAACCCTTAGTTTTTGGATTTTTTTTTTCGAGCATAAATGAGTTGATTAAAATAATCTGTATAAGGTATATATTTCATGGATTTTAAGATGTAATGATCAATTTGGATATGTATAACCAATGTGAACCGTAAGTGCATTTTAGCCTAAATTTATTTGTGTAACATGAATTTCTTCACAAGCCTTTGATATTGAAGTTTAAAATTTTAAATTGTACCCATTCAAGATTCTAGTGGTTTATCCTAGAAATAGCGATAACTTAGTACCTAACTTCGAACATGTACTGTGAATATCTGAAGGTTTGAATGTGATAGAAAGAATGTCAAAATAAGATAAACTATATGTCGGTTGTAGCTACCAATGATTTGAGTGCAGTAGGGGGTTATCACGAAACGTCCTATATCACTATGAGGTTTAAAAGCTCCCGACTGCCTGATGATAGTAGTCCAGCTAGGGTGTTATCACGAAACATCCTATTGCTGGGAATGAGGGCATATGCTACACATAATTTAAAAAAAAATAAAAAATAAAAAAAAATAAAATAAAAAAAAAAAAGAAAAAAAGAAGAAGAGTTAGATGGGTATTAATGTATTCGATCTCACCTCATGACGCCTGAAAGATAGTCGATTTTGGCAATGAGTTCGGATATGTTTTTTTTCTAAAAAAAAAAAAAAAAAAAAAAAAAAAAAAAAAAAAGAGAGTTATCTTCTAACTATCCCCAGTATAAACTGAATGATATGCTTTAGGGATTATCCTAATGAGTACACGGGAGAACTTTGTGTGGAACTGTTACTGCCTATACCTAGGAAAGTCATTAGGGTATGTCTGAATGGATATTTGTGCGTTTGCTTGAATTATTCAAGAGAGGATAGTGGAAATTGAAAAAGGCATGTCACACACACACTGCTATACATTTATATTAAGGTTAACGTGTGGTTATGATTCGATTGGTTACATCATCAGATTGGCCTTTATATTTTACATCTTCATGAATTTTTCCTCATTCATTTTATTTTATCGCTTGTTTTGTTCGAGGACGCACCAAAAGCTAAGTGGGGTTGTGATAACGGAAAAATTCACCATTATTTTTATAACTTTTCAACCCGCTTCGATATCATTTTGAGTATTTTTATATCGATTCGAGTCATTAATTCCTATGTTTCATCTAAATATGTTAGTAGTAGTTATTATATAAAATATCGTATTTTTAGCGTGTTTTATAGTTTTTGTACCGGTTTAGTAATCGGTGTGTCGTGGTCGGATTTACGTTTGGTATTTTGGTGGTTTATTGCGTAATTATAGGTTAACCAAAATCCCGAGTAACGACACGTTTTGAGGCCTAAAAGAGGTGTTTTTAGGGATATAAGAGAGTGCCATGTGCCGAAAAGGTCAAGTGGATCGGTGGTTCAGTAGTGTCACTAACGATTTATATCTTCGACGAACCAATGGCCCATTAAAACGGAATTTTCTGAAGAAGTGGCCTTAATGAAAGTTGTAGATCTTTGATAGAGCTTTCCAACGCATTTTGAATCATGTTAATTGGAGGTCTACAACTCAAGTTATGACCAAGTGGCTAATCGATTCGTAATAGTAAAAATCCCAAAACGACACGACATACGAATGGCTCATCAAAACGGCGTTTTCTGAAGAAGAATCCTTCATGAAAGTTGTATATCTTCAAGAAAGCTTTCCAATGGATTTTGAATCAAGTCAATCGGACTTCTACAACTCAAATGGTGGTCAAGTGGCTAATTGATTTATATTAAGGAAAATGTCTTAAACGACACGTAATGGGAATGGCTCATCAAAACGACGTTTTCTGAAGAAGTGTCCTTCATGAAAGTTGAAGAATTTTCCGAGAGCTTAATTTTGACGTTTGAATCATAATCATTGGAGACCTACAACTCAAGATATGAATTTTAGAAGTTTTATTCCAATATATAAATTTATATTCGAAGATTTGGTGAATAAGGGAGATGTATGTAATCATTTTGACCGGCCTGGTCCGGATCTTTCCGGCCCGGTCCGGCTTCAACTTATTTTCTATAAATAGGGGATCGGAAGCAGATGAATCGTTTGCCTCTCTCTTCCCATTTCTCTCTCTTCTTCTCCTTTTTCTTTCTTTTAAATTATGGGGGGGCCTATAATTATATAATTATGTAGTTATAAAGTCGGTGTAATAACCCGACTAGTTATCGTTTTAATATAATTTCAATTCCGTTCTTTCTTTTATGTTTATTTCATTTTATGCAATTAGTATAAATTAGTATAAATATATATATATATATATATATATACGTATATTATATATATATCTATATATATATCTATACGTATATCTATATAGCTGTAGTTATCTTTTTCGTTTTGTTTTCTTTCGTTTTGTTATTTTCGTTGTTATTTTCGTTAATATGAGTAGTTAAACTCAACATAGCCGAATTATGTGAAAGCGGGTAAAATTGACCTGGGGAGACGAGATGGGAGTTGTGTAGCACGTAATATAATGTTTTAATGATTAATCCACGCCCTAAAACTTATTCTAAACGTCTTTGAATTAGATTGATCATCTAGTCCATCGTCACACACATCGAACCTATAAATGCATTTTGCGGTGAGATGTGGAAAAAGGGTTTTGGGATCGTTGCGTAGATTCGGCCTAGTTGTTAGGACCGTTTCCAATACTGAGGTTTGTCATCGTTGTTCGAAGCGACTCAAAGAGCGTAATCATGTTAGGTTAATCGGTTTTCTAAAAGGAAAATTAATTAACTTCACATAGGGTGTTGAGTGAGAGTTGTTGAGATCTTAACACCTAATTAGGAGTTGGCACCCGTGGATGTCGTTAAAATATCGTGGAAAGGTAGGTTGGTTTAAACACACTCCTTATCAAGTTTTTCCGTGGGAAATAACTTTGTTGGATCGTGGCTCGGCTATGCTTTTTAAGCACTTAGTTAAACTCGTTAGAATAATATTTATTTTCTGTTTTAGCTATAACAAACATAACCAACAACTTTGATCGCTTTAGACTAAGAAACACGTTTCGCTTTGGTACTCACAACCACATTTCTCTTGGGACGACCTCAGACTCGTAGCTATCCTAGCAATCGACACGGTACTCGCCAGCTTAGAGAGTTGGTTTACCCTGAGCCATGAGTCTTTATAAATGTATTTTTAGTGGGTGAATTTTTCGCTCATCAAGTAACCTCGTGTTGTCCTCTCTCAATGGTTCATGACGAGGGTCCTCGGTGGAGTTTGCAAGAGTCTTGTTGCATTACCACCATGAGTGGTTGAGGTTTGCCCCTGCAGAGTTTGTTCATCAATGGGATCTTTATCGTTTCGTCTAGTTATTATATCTTCCATTTCTGTAGAGGAATTAGAAAGTGATCTTTCTAATGTCCCTTTTTCTTCAATCAAAGGGTTCGGACTAGCGACCAGGATTTCTCCTCGGCGCTGACTGTTTCTATGACGTGCGTAAGCTTCGATCTCTTGGATTGGCTCACTGAGAGGTTCTTTAGAGCTTCGAGTCATTCACGGACACACACGAAACAACACGAAAACAAAAATAAAAAACGACCTAAACCCAAGCTTTCGGTCAACTTACAAGATATCAAACGTCGTCGTTCCCCGGCAACGGCGCCAAAAAGCTTGATAGAAAAATAACTAACTGCTAACTTTAACCGACAGAGTATCGGGTCAACAGTAGTATAGTGATAACAAGGTCGAATCCACAGGGAACAGCGTTTAAGTACCAAAGTCGACGTAGAACTTAGTTCAGGTCAAGATTATGGTAGGGAGATATTACACTAATGCAAAAGTAAAGATTAACTAACGGTCGTAGTTCTAGTTATTAAAAGTTATAGCCGAATTATGATCCAACGAGTTATTTTCACCCCTAAGGGAAGACTTGACAGGGAGCGTGTTTTAACCAACCTACCTTTTCAAAGTAATTTAACGACATCCACAGGTGCCAACTCCTAATTCTGGTGTTAAGGTCTGAACAACTCTCGCTCAACACCCTATGTGAAGTTAATCAATTTTCCCTTTAGAAAACCGATTTAACCTAACATGATTACGCTCTTAGAGTCGCTCGAACAACAATGACAAACCTCTGTATTGGAAACGGTCCTAACAACTAGGCCGAATCTACGCAACGATCCCAAAACCCCTTATCCCACATCTCACCGCAAAATACATCTATAGGTTCGATGTGTGTGATAGTGAACTAGGTGATCAATCTAATTCAAAGACGTTTACAATAAGTTTTAGGACGTGGATTAATCATTAAAACATAAAATTACGCGCTACACAACTCCCGTTTGATCCCCTTTAGGGCGTTTCACTCGTTTTTACATAATTCGGCTATGAAAAGTTTAGCTACCCATATAAACAGATTCTGTCAACATGTCATGGATTAAAATGGCGGGAAGTTTTACATAATAGTCTTCTGTCAATATGGCAGAATTCTATTAAAACCAAATTAAAACCGAAATCCAATCATTTGTCAGATTCTCCTATATATGGATACTACTACAGATACATATATATATATAACGAGAATGAAAGAAACAAGAAACAACAAGAAAGAAATAGCTAGATATAGATATAACAATAATGAAAGAAAACAAAAGCAAACTTACTATTATAACAGAGATATCTTCGATTACATATAAAAAAAACTTGATATTACAACGATTTCAGCAACACCGAACTTCCAATAACTTCCCGAGCATTACAACGATACTATTATTACTAAATTTATTTCGGCATAAGGCCTTATATACAACCTAAAACTAAAGAAAAATAAGAAGGAGATATATATATATATTCCGGTGTACCGATCTGTGCTCTCTGAATGCTCCTTATATAGGCAAAACTCCTTGGGCCGGACCGGGCCGGGTAGGGGCCGGACCAGGCCGGCCTAATCATGACATTCATCTCCCCTTAATTTCCAATTTTCGGATATAAATTATATATTTTGGAATAAAACTTCTAAAATTCATATCTTGAGTTCTAGATCTCCAAATGACATGATTCAAAAGTCATTGGAAAGCTCATTGAATAATCTACAACTTTCATGAAGGACACTTCTTCATAAAATGCCGTTTTGATGGGCCATTCGTTCGTCGAAGATATTTCTCGATTTCTACTAAATCGAATCGATTAGCCACTTGACCACTTGACTTAGTGACACTTTCTATATCCTTCCAAAGATAGGATTATACTTCAAAATATCGTTACTCGGAGTCTTGGTCAACCTATAATTCTACAATAAAGCACAAAATAACAAACGTAAATCCGACACGACACTCCGGTTACTTAAACCGGTACAAAACCTAGTAAAAACACGATATTTTACATGATAACTACTATTTATATATTTAGATGAAACTCAGGAATTAATGACTTGAATTGATATAAAAGTGCTCAAAATGATATTAGAAACGGGATAAAATGTTATCATAATAACAGTGAATTTTTTTCTCATCAGGGGACTTGGCGTAGGAGAGGAAGAGGAAACTGAAGCTGGGAAGGAAGCCGAATCCGGAGAGGAAGGCATAACAGCAGGAGAGTCGGGTTGGGGAGGGTAGGGTTCGGTTCTGGATATATGGGGACAGCAGGAATCGTGGCAGGAAGAGGAACCGCCGGAGAGTCCAAGACCGGGACGGAGGACGATGTTGGAGTATATGGGAAAACTGTTTCATCGAATACCACATGGCAAGCAACGTAGACACGGCCACTGACAAGGTCAAGGCACTTGTACCCATGGTGAGATGGGTTGTAGCCAAGAAAGATACACGTGGCGGAACGGAAGTCGGTTTTATGGTGATTGTAAGGGAAAAGATAAGGCTAGCAGACGCACCCAAATACACGTAGGAAAGAGTAATCAAGGAGGCCGATGGTAGACCATTTCGAAGGGAGTTTTATTGTTAAAGGCAGTAGAGGGAAGACGGTTAATAAGATAGGTGGCGGTTATGAAGGCATCTTCCCAATAGGGTAAGGGAAGATTGGACTAGGCAAGTAATAAGAGACCGACTTTGACTATTTGTCGGTGATGCCTTTCAATGGCGCCGACTTGCTCATGGGTGTGAGGGCAGGAGAGGCGATGTTGAATGCCAATGGAGGTGGGGAGAGTGGAAACACGGCGATACTCACCACCCCAATCGGTTTGGATTGATTTTAATTAAGTGTTAAATAGTCGTTCTCTCATAGCAAGAAATGAAGGAAAAATTGTTTCAACATCGGTTTATTTTTCAAGAAAGCTAACATAATAACGAGATCCATAAATAGAGGGTTCCGCCCACGGGCCCCAGACATCCGAATAAATCAAATCCAAAGATGCAGTAGAAGTAAAATCAGACACATATAAAGGTTGTTTGTGACTCTTATCTAGTTGACACGGGGCACACACAACATGTGGTGCTTTATTAGGAACAAAAATAGAAAGATGACTCAAAACTTGACGAAGCAATGGATACGAGCAGTGACCGAGACGTTGATGGCATGTGGTGGAGGGAGTAACGGAAGAAGCAAGGGCTTGAGCTGGAGGACGGTGGAACGTGGCGGAGAAGTGGTGGAGGCCATCTTTCGTATAACCCCTGAGATGGACGAGGCCCGAGTAATCCTTCACAAGAAAATACGTGTGTCATGGAATTCAAAATATACAGAATTATCGGAAGCAAATTTATGTACGAATAAAAGCTTGCGAGTAATAGACGGAGTAACCAGAATATTCTACAAATAAAAGGTTTAGGAAGGGGAATATACAGAAGAAAAGCCATAATGAGAAATAGATAAATTGTACCGTCGCCGACATGAACCTTATCAGGCCCTCATAAGGTTCAGATGAGATATTCAGATTACGGAAGTCCGAGGTAAGATGGTGAGTAGCTCCAGTGTCGGTGATCCATTCAGAATTGGGTTGAGAGTAAGGGTACGCTGCATAAGCCTAAGGAGGGCGAGGTGGTGAGGGTCTCGGAGTCGGTGGGTGGGAGTATTCATACTGAAAATAACATGTAGCAACTGTGTGGCCTTGTTTGGCACAAATTTGGCATGTCAGAAGTTTTTGTTCACCATTATAATCGCCGGAATATTGAGGACGAGGGCCACCACGCCCGCGGCCACGCCCCCGGCCTCGAGAAATAGAAGACCCGCTTACATGATTTGAGGGAGCAAAATTGGATGAGCTCGCATAATTGACGGAAGCTTGCTGCTGGGGCTGTGCGGACTGGTTGGGAGGAACGGTGTTGACGGGTATAGGATTGTGGTGGAGGAGGCGGGCTTCGGTGGTGAGAAGCAACGTGTAAACTTCATCCAAGGAGATAGACTGCCGTCCGGTGATCATGGTAACGACGGTGTCATAGTCCGGTCCAAGACCGGCCAAAAGGTAAGCAATATGATCGTCGACGTTTAAGGGGTGGCCGGCCAAACCGATCTCATCGGCAATCTTCTTGATCTTAAAATAGTAATCAGCACATGAAAAATCAGCCTTGCGTGTAGATGCCAATTCAGTCCGTAATTGCACCAACTTAGCACGGCTTTAGGAGGCAAAAGATTCTCGCAAGTCCGTCCATATTTCCGCCGATGTGGTGGCAGTGTAGACCTTGGATAAGACGGCTTATCAAGTAGTACTTAGGATGTCGATCCCACAGGGACTTGTAGTCAATCACCAAACAATTCCCGATTTATATTAGCTAGACAAATCAAATGTTTGTAGGTTTTTATCTAAAAATACTAAAATTAAAGAAAATAAAGAAAGTATAATTGTGAACCAAGAACTTTAAGTTTTAGGTAAAGATTCAAATTAGAAGCATTTCTAGGATTTCGGAGTCACCACGGAATTACTATATGACTTACCAACAATATTTTCCCCAAGATACGAATTTTACAATTATAAAGGCAATTATCAAATTTTATCACAAAAATATTCTTTCGAATTATTTTCGTGTTTATACCTAGACTCAAACTACACCCGGTTTCCCACGATGAAGAATGAATTTAGATCCCTTAAAGAACCATAATTTCATGCCATCTAGGTTTTTACCAAATTTTCATTCCAATAAAACCCTAGATTCAATTCTTGTTTCCTAGAGTGTCAATTAATTGGTACTTTTTCGGTCACTAATTAATCGAATAATTTCTCTACGTAGAATCGCGATTATTCACCCTCTTGAGCTATTAATTTCGACAATCATGCAAGAATACAAGAATCAATTTATAAGCATCAAATTCATAACAAGGGAAAGATTGGGTTTTTACACCATATATTCATATCCGGGTTTATCTTAATCCTAGAAATTGATATCTACTCACGTTCCATATCAATATTCCAAGATTCAATCATAAAATTCATACTTTGACAGGGAAAATAAATAAATAGAAGAAAGGAGAAAAGAGAGAGAAAGAAACCGTCAAAGTATTGCATAAATAATCAAACCTCGAAAAAGCTTTGTTCTTGAATTTCTTGAACCTAAAATCCTTGTTCTTGGGAATGGGAGAAGATGATGAAGAAAAGAGGAAAAGAGTCGACTAAAATCTGATGAATGAGGCGTGAATGATGATTTTCACGACTTAGGGAAGTATAAAAGGGATAATTACATCATAAATATAAGTTTCCATAATTAATTTAATCAAGAAAATCTCTAAAATCAAATATCTATCAATCTTGGACTCTTCTAGTGTGTGGGCTCCTCATTGTCATCAGAAATCACGCCAATTTGAAGGAAAATACGTTGGTGAAATTTCGACCAATCAAAACATTTCGTTGGCCAGGATCAGATTTCTGGAAACTGTCACACCCTGGGTGTGACAGAGGCTGGTTTTTGAGTTCTTCCATTTTAGCTCTGTTTTTTGGCCTTTTTCTTCTAATCTTGAACAATGCTGCAATAATTCAAACATGCGCAGTAATCTAGTCCAAAAAGGATAAATACATCGCAAAATAACAACATACGACGACAAATTGAGTCCAAAACATCTAGAATTATTCGACTTTTTAGGAACTTATCAGTTATCGTGCTTTAAATTAAGTTGTCGTACCGAATCCAATCAGCATGGGTTGGGTTTGCCTTGGCCGAGCCATCAACGCCAGTGATGGTTTCAGGGGGCTTTTTGAGTGATCCGTCGACGTAGCCGATCACACCTTGGCCACGAAGATAGTGTGATCTCCCACATTGGAAGTGGGGGAGTTACATCACCGCCATATAAATGTGAGACATAAATACCTTGTCAACTCGGGTTAACCCTTTTAGACAAGCGAAGACGACGGTCCAAGCAGTTGACCGGATCATTTATGACCCGGAGTCTGGGGGCGTTACAGGTAGGGTTGAATATGTGCCCTCGAAAGGTGATAGTTTTTACATATAAGTTTGGTGATGTGGATAGAAGAAGCAGGAGTAAAGGGAGGAAGAGATGAAGCGGAGGAAGATGTTTCTCCGGTTTTTTTTTTTTTTTTTTTTTTTTTTTTTTGGACAGAACGAAGAAGGTCATGGACGATCAGAAAAAAAAAAAATGTAGTGGCAGATGTCTTCAAAAAAGAAAGAAGAAAAGGTAGTTTTTTTTTTTTTGGTGGGGGGGTAAGAAGAAGGATAGGACGAAGAGGGCGGGGTAGGATTTGGGATCATTGGCGTAATACGAGAGAGGAAAATCGACCTACACTGATACCATATCATAATTTAGAATACTATGTTTTCATTGATTCAATTAGAATGGTAGAGTATAAATATATAGGTTTGAGTGACTTAAGAAACAAGCTATAAAAGATAAATACGTAATATTAAAAATACAATAAGATAATTATTTAAACGATTGTGATTTAGTTGACTATATCTCGACATAGTAGTTCTTGTTTTCTTATTTTGTTTGATATTTTAGATAAGTTTATATGTATTTCAAAGAACACTCTTTATGGCCGCTGGGATCGACATTTTTCTGTACTACAACTACACCTAGTCTTTTGGCTTAAAGTTATTTATTAAAAACATTATCATATTAGTTAGTATTATCGTATAGTGGGGCAGTATAGATTATTTGTGCAACTTTCGTCGTCCAGTTTGTCTTTTCCCCTTTCCTTTTACATTACCAGTCCCTGCCTTTACTCCTTTTTCCGTTGGAAGTCCCCGTTTTGTCTTTTCCCCTCCCCCACTTCCCCTTCCCCCTCCCCCTCCCTGTCCCTCTTCTCTACCTCTTCTCCTCTGTGTTCCACTCTTCCCGTTCGCCATTCCCTTCAAACGACGCCGTGATTTACGGAAACGCCGCCGGTCGCCCCTCACACCAGCTCATCAACTAGCTTTGATACGTGGCTTCTATCAATCATTGTAGTAGGTTGTACACTTGCCGGCTCACTGGATACGTGGTCTACTGCAGTACCTCCATCATCTTCTCTATCCATACGCTCTGCTTCGTGGCGTATGAAAGAACGGCGATTGCGATGAGGTTGCCAGATCGACGCTTCGTCCGCTTAGATGGATATATACTTCACAGAATGGTGGATTTGGGAACTACGTGTTCGAATCCTACTAATAACAAAGCTAGGTTCAAGGTTAGTTTCTGCCTATTTAAAATTTGACCAAAATGCTTCTATGGTGTTGTTCACCTGGTAATAGGTGTGGTGCTTTCAATTTTGTTTCTTAATAGGCTTCTTCTACTCTCTTCTCTTCCTCTGGTTCTGCTACTTTGTTTTTGGGGTTCCTTGCATTGCAGCAGTGTATAGAAGTTAATGAAATACAGAGAAAAGTAAATTAGTTGTGTGTAACACAAAAACATTTACAGAATTTGGGGGTTTTCCATTAAACTTTGGGCAAACTGCAGCCTACGTTCCACACCATACACAATACACCGATTTCACAAAGTTGGTTTAGTTTTTCCTCACCCTGATCAAGAATGTATTCAATTTCCTGTTCGTACTGCTGTCATTGCTAATCAGATTTTCTTCTCTTCCAATTGAGGCTATTCATGTTACAGAGAAACTTGCTTTTCCTTGCTGTTTTTTGGTCGATTAATTTTCCAATTGTTTTGATTTCCTATGTAAATGCATTGTATATGCTTATTTCTGTCTTCACTGTGTGATGCACCTGCTATGCAGTATGCAATTTAGCACTGCAGGGGTCAATGAAACATTCAACAATCAGGTTTCCTTCTTCCACTGACAAATTCCATTGATTTCCTTCTTCTTCTCTGTCTATTTTCTATTTCGTGGGTATTAATTGCGATTTTTCATGAGGCCCAAAGAAGGGAGTCGAATTACTTGAGTAATTAAATGCTTGGTTCCCCTTGAAATTCTTCTCTGCCTTCGATTTTATTTTCCACTCTTCCTCTGTTAAAGGCTGTATAGGTATATATATTATTGGTGCAATACCAATGGTTTTTGGTAATTGAAGTTGATTGATTATGCCTGGCAGAATAATTCAAAGGAAGATTTGATGAAAATTTATTTCTGTGCACGTTCAAAATCAGGTCAATTCTTACCCTTTTGGTTTCCATTTATATTAAATAATTGGCTTCATTTCTTTCGCATTGTTGGCTTTCCTTGGTATTAGGGTGCATCTGGTTAGGAACTTAGGAGAGGAACATTTGTGCTACTCAATGGTTTTGGCTTACTACCTCTGCATACAAAGGTAATTTCTTCCCTTTTCTGGGTTCATTGGACATTCTTCTCAATTGGCAGTCAAATTTCATGGGTTAATTGGTATTTCGATCATGATTTCCCTTCTTCCTCAGTTGTATAATTCTCCTTTATTATATCTGATGGCATGCAAACAACCATTACTTGTTCAGTTCAATTTTTTTAAACACTTTTGCTCGTTTTAGCACCCACACGGTTGGAATGATAAGAAGCTCTAACTTTGTCCCTACTCGTTTATAATTGGAATAATGAGTGACACTTCGTACTGTGCTTCAGGTTTGACTAGCCCCAAAGATGATGTACCTACATTGTAGGGATGTAAACACAATCCACAATTTTCATGGTTGTGTGGTCGTAAAAACTAATATTATGAATGTTTCAATACTAGGAGACTATGACATCAATAACTCAATTGATCACATGATCTTATAGGATGCAACCAACTATGAATCATGTTGACTTGTTATACATTTTATGCTCTGGCAGTGATATTGATGTGAACTCAGATATTTCTATTACTCAAACAACATTCCTTACAGCCACAAAAATGAATATATTGAAGTTCTTGTGACTTTAATGAATTTTATGATGAAATCGTGTGGTAAAATAGATAGATGGGGTTTTCATTTTCTCATTGTATTTCAATCTTCTAACCGTAGAAAATGGTCCAGGACAAATGTATTAATTTATGTAAACATTGTCAGTCTCCGGATACCTAAAAACTTTTTGCTTTATATGCTGAATAGTAAATCTTGATCTTAAATTTGATTTTTAGGTGCATTTTGGGAAAATATTGTTGTCTTAAATCATGTTTTCTCTATACCAACATTGTATTACATGCTTGTAAGGTCTTTATTATTTCTCTTCATCTACATGATGTGATCTTGGTAATTTTTACTGCTGATTTTCGACTTCAGTTTTGTGAATTAGATTTGCCCTTCTTTGAAAGGATTATACCCCTCAAAAAAGAAGAAAGCATTATGGTAGGTTTCCCAATTGCCTTTGTTAGATTCTAAGAAAATAGCAGGGTGCAAATTAACCTTGAGAAAACTAAATTTTGCGCAGTGAATGGGTTTCATGCTCTCTCTCTGTTGGAATGCCACGGTATTTTACCAAATAACTCCACACTGATTTTTTTTTCTTTTGATCTAAAAATTGAATGCAAACTTCAATATCACAATAGTTGTAAAGTCATTGTGGAACTCACTGATGTGTCCGAGACTATAAAAGCAACTTTATTTGACATGTGTGCAAAGGAGCTCTTGTACTACCATTGTTTGTTTAATAGCCATTTCATTGGTGAGTTTATGATTTCAAATGCTTTTCACAAATGAGAATGATCTTTGATGTTGACATATTAGGTCATTGAATGAGATTTTGATAAATTGTCAATTGTTAAAATGTCAGCCCCTACAAAAATGCCTTGTTCTAAATTATAATTTCATTTGGTATCCCTCCATTTAATAAATGCTCATTTTAGAGGGGAATATTGTAATTTAATGGTTAGTATTAGTATTAGTTAATTTCAAAAATGTCATACTATTAGTTGATTCAAAAAATTTATACACGCAAACTATACTTACTTCATGAACATCTTTAGCTTCCAGGTTCAATATACATTTGGAAAATTTTGACACCTTGGGTGACATATACTTTTGATAAACCATGTTTCTTAGAAAATAATTTCAAGATATTTTCTTTTGCTCTCTTTGAGATTTTTTGATATAGCTTTTTCTCTACTGATTTCATTGTTTCCAATTACTAAAGATTGTTGATTCAAAAAAATTAGTAAACATTGTTCTCTTATCCACGTAACAACCACACAACAACTACATTTACTAATGATCGTTCCCTTATCCACGTAACGAGTACACAACAACTATATTCGAGGGCAACAACCGTGCAGCGCACGGCGAAATCCCACTAGTCTTAATAAGGTAGTACTTATTATATATGCAAGTGCTGAACGACTATTTTGTCGTTTACTGACTTTTTTTTTTATTTTTTATTTTATAACCTTCATAATTAAACGACGTCGTTTCCTTTTATACCTACGTCGTTCTGTCTGTGATGAGGTTGCAAAGGACGTGTCTGTTCTTCAGCATCCGGTTGTCATTCCATTCGCACCACCGCTTCTGCAATTCTTCTCCTTACCACTACCGCCTTCTTTATCCAATTATCGCCTTCCACTTCCATTCAAACGTTCCACTCAAGCATAATACTTCCGGTGGTCTGATGGCATGGTATTGTTGTTATTTTCTTCATCATAAGTTGGGTTTGTTACCGTTTGTCGAAAGAGTGTTTTCTGGCTGGGAAATTGGGTTGAATCAGGTAATTTTCTTGTTATTTTCGATTTCTGTTTTCTTCATATCCTCTGCAAACACTTCTATTCATCTGATTGTTCTTCTGTAGATTTTGTGGGTGTGTTAGGAAAGTTTATTTCAAGGAACGGTCATATTTGTTTATGGAGGATAAATCTTGTTCTTCTCTGTTTATGTATTCTTCATATCCTCTGCAAAGACTTCTATTCATCTGATTGTTCTTTTGTAGATTTTGTGGATGTGTTAGGAAATTTTATTTCAATGGACGGTCATATTTGTTTATGGAGGATAAAATTTGGTAAAAGGCCTAAGCTTTTAAATTTTAAAATTGAAAATCTGTATTCAACGTTTTTTTTTCAACGACACTTTGACAATGCTATGAATTTTTTTTACTTGACCGTTTTTTGTGGGTTTATTTTTGTTTTGTGCACATTGTTTTGTAATGATTGCATTTGTTAGGATCATACAATGCATACCGAACATTTTTCTGCTCGCATGTTGTTTGGTAATGGTTGCATTTGTTAGGATGATACTGTGCATATTCAATTTTTCAGCTAGGTTGAACTAAAGAACTCATCATAAGAATGTAATAATCCAATGTTGTTCTTGAGTTATTTTGCATAGATGCCTATGCAAAGCAATATTTATCAATAATGTTGCACCGTTTTTGCAATTGAAAGTGGGTTGAATGCATTTCGTTTGATTTGTTTATGTGTTTTTTGGCGGGATTGATAATAATTAATTTTATATTTTCTTTTTCTTACACTAGATCAATTATATATTCAACCATTTACGCAATATAGAGGGAAAAATATTCGACATTCTTTTTTTTTTTTTAATCTTGAGAGATGTGGGTGGCGTATATAGAATTTTATAGCAATTTTGATGTTCATCTCTACTAAAAATATTGGTTACTACTTTCATTAATAGGTATATGTATGTTATATAGTGATGTTGCTTGCAAAGATATTGGTACGATCTCGGTTTTATCTTGTTTAGCCCTTTTATTCTTTAGGTATATATTGTAGATTGTGTGCTTTGTTTATGGTAATTTGTTTTAAAATTATGCCTACCTAATATCTCGTGAAGATACAATGCATTCATCGTCGCTTTTGCCATTTGATTAAATTACATATAGTCTTTGGTTTATATTTTCCAATGTGCTTTTAGACAGATTACTTTTATTTACTAAAAAAGGCTATTGTTCGATGATAAAGGCTATTGTTCATTGATAATTTGTTCTTCAACATACAGGAGTTACGGAAGTTCGTAGGTTATGTTGTTACACGATTAATCGTTGGCTTCTCGTGTTTGGAGGTAATTCTGCATTTCCAATATGTTACTAGGCTTTTATATTACATTTCTTGCATTGTGAGCTACTCGAATACGTAATATTTTCTTTATGGAGTTTTTTTCTTTCAATCCTTTGGAGTCTCATATTTAGATGTTTATGCTTGTACTTCCCTTATTACCATCTTGCTCAATTTTTACAATTATTAGGTGACATGGCATTTTGTTCAGTTGTCTGCCTATGTTATTACCATGTTATTCATTGTTTTCTATTCTTAAATATATTGCAAAATACATATGAACGTTTTTCTTCTGCTACTTTTGAGTCTTATATTCAGTGATTCATGCCTGTACATTGCTTATTGTTATTTTCCTGCATTTTTTGCATCAGCAAGTGAGATCGTATCGTGTTTGGTTTTGTGCCTCAGTCAATATCTTATTATTCTTTTTACTCTGTTGTTAAATATACTGCAAGATGCATAGGCATTAACGTAGGCACCTGCACTGATGGTTCTTTGTTCTTCCATATCATATTAAACTGTTTGTTACTTTTACAGAAATATTGCTGTAGGTTATTTCATGGGAGATAAATCCTATGTACCTGGACTGTTTATTCAAGTTTTTTTACCTGCTCTTGTTTCTGATGCCATGGATTTGGCCAATCTGGTTTTCACGTGCATACGGGGTCCTGTCTTTCGATCCCCTCTTCCATTTTTGGGGTTGGTAGCAGAACATTATGTTCATTAGTAGCAATGTATAACTGTATGCTGCCTAGGTGGTTGCCATAGGTAATAAATGTTAGACTACTAAAGATCTGTGCTGTAAACTTGCTCTTCTTCAACAGGAGGTACCTACTAGATTGAATGTGGTTATTCTGCTTAATAAATGTATTTTGGCATATTCAAACTTACACTGCATTTTAAGAATTCTGTTAGTGAGGTAATTGTTGCTACCAGGTTATCTTACTGAATTACCTTTAGTAGTAATCCCAAGATTTTTCTAGACATGCATCTGAACGTAAGCACCTAAATTTCTTATATGTGAGGCACAGAGGCCAATTATTTAAATGTTCTTCTTAGTTTTATTAGCTGGATTTCCAATGTTCGCTACTACTCTTGCATAAATACTCTGTTATTTTTAATACTGTCGACAGGACACCATATTACTGCTCATTTGCAGAACGTGCACGTGCAAGCCACAATGTCCATCCCGAACATACTCCAGAAAATTCACTATGCCACGTGTCCCAAATGCTTTCAGCTCACCAAGGCACAAGGAAACGAAGAGTTTTACTGCAACACTTGCGAGACAGATCAGATTGCACTTCCTAGGTACATTCACAAATACATTTGCACCAAACTAATCACATACTATACAACACACAATAATTTAAAACACCATGACAAACACAGGTGCAGAATCAGTGTTGAGGTAGAAAATATCAGTGCAACCATAACAGCAACATTGTTCGACAAATGTGCGGAAAAGCTTCTAAACCAGTCAGCAAGCAAGCTTTATGAAATGAATCCTCAAGTAAAAAAACAAAATTTTCTGATATCTTTACGTCATATGGATAGAAATACTAATCAATCCTCATATACAAATACTAAAGCAAATACAAGATCTCTTGCCAAAACTAATGAGGAACTCAAGTCAACAAACATTCATTGTCGAAATTAAAGGCACAAGCAAGAAATATCTGAGACAAGAAAACAAGATACACCGTGCAAGATGGATCAAAAGTGTGCTTCTTGAATCATCAACATCAAAGAATCCATGAAACCACAAAACAACTCAAAGAATACTCCGGTACAACAAAGCAAACTAACACTCTTAACCACCTTTAAATACTAAAAGCAAACTACTAAAACACTACATTCATGTCCTTGTTCTGAGACAAACATGAAGGGTAAAAAGTGATCACAGAACTAGAGGAGACACCCGAACCTGACCAATCCAAGAAGCAGAAAGTAGCACATATGACGACAGATTCTACCACGCTCAAAAAAGTGAAGCTGGAATTCCCGGATGAGAAAGAACCACCATCAAAGGACAAATAAGCAAAAGTTGTTCAGCTCAAAGACTCTGTTTTGCATATTAACAAGACTTTCCGAATATATAATGATCACATTTTGTATATCCTCATAAAAATTGTCGTATAGAAGTCCTACTTTTGTAAGCATGTATGCAAGACTGCTATACATAAAAACTAGCAAGGATATGTATCCAAGTATATAGCACTTTGAATCTTCATAAGGCACAACATAACTACAAAAAAAATTATCTATGTATGCAATCAACGATAAATAGTACTTTTGACCCATAATGTACAAACTTATATATTTAACATAAAGAAGGGCACACCGTGCATAGCACGGTGCGACCATCTAGTACTATATTAAAGTTGCATCTTTGGTAGTACGCTTTTTGCGACGTTTTGGTCGTCCGGCTTTAGCGACGTTTTGGTCGTCGCTATACCAAAATTTTTGTCTTTTCCCTTTTTTTTTTGGTTAGGTAAAACGAAGTCGTATGATTTGGTACGGTGTTATCACATCAACGTGTTTATCACTAGGGTTTTTATTTGAAGCATTCAATTCTTTGATTCGAGTTTCGGAAATTTTAATTGTGTTATTATGTAGTTTCTATTGGTACACTGAAACTCTGGTTTGACTTTTTGTGCACACGAAGGTGCATTTCGATCTTCGAATTTTTGGTTAAGTAAAACAAAGTCGTATGATTTGATGCGGTGCCACAAAAACTACTAGAAAATAAAATATTGTAAAAATTAGACAAGGAATGAGAATGTTCATTCGATCATGATACATAAAAGATACATAAAAATAAAAAGCGAGATCCAACTCCCATTTATCTTACTTATCCTTGGTTAATTTACTTGATAAAAGATAAGAAATGAAAATCTTCCGAACCTTTTCTTTTTTATTTCTTTTTTATTAGTATTAGTTAGGGTTAAATCGGCGTGAATAATATTCTACACTAACAATTCATTTATTCGAGTTTGGGAAATTTTAATTTTGTTATTATGTAGTTTTTATTGGTCATGTAAACTCTGGTTTGACTTTTTTTTGCACGAAGGTACATTTTGATGTTCGTGATTTTTTCCCCACAAGTAACCTTTCGCGCAACACGCATGAGATATTGTCACTACTACAGAGGATGGTTTAAATGCTTTTAAGATTGAAGTAGGTTGATATCTTTTTTATTTTTGCTAAAGTAAATTTATTGCGGACATAAAAACTATAATCTACAAGATAAAATAATAGTGACACACCGCGCAGATCGCATCATGCAGGCCCCACTAGTTTATATTGAAGAAGGGTGAATAAAATTGCAAAAAGAAAACCCACTTGCCATTTCAAAGTCGAACAATGCCTCGTTAAAATCTCTTGATAGAAAAGATCCAATAAAAAAAACCACTAAGATGAAAGAATAAAGCTGTCCAGTGTTAAGTGACCTATGAAAAAACCATTTCCTATCAATTTTAAATTTATTTATAGTGGATAGTGTAAGTTTTCCCCCCACCGGGAACCCCTTTTTTTTTTCTTTATATCCAGAATCATTTCCTAAAGATCGAGTTGGATATTCCTTAGTATCTCCTGCGCTTGGTCACATTTGTTGAGATTGCACTTCCTTTCCTATCGTAATTGAATCATTCCAAACATTTTGTGATGCACCACTGTTACAGATTTGATGTGAGCCAACTTTACACTGTATTTATCATTAATAGTACCCCGTTTATGAGCTTCATTGGACTATTCCTACCGCGAATTATGAGTTATTTGGGTTAATTACATGTTTAGCGATTATGAGCTTTTCACTTGAAAAAAAAGGTTGAATTTCCAGCTTCATTTGTTTATTTCGGCACTTGCTACTTGATTGCTTGCAATTTCAACTTTTACTTACGATTTGGGTTTTCCAGTGGAAGAGTGGCGGTGATGTGGAAGAGGAGTGGCGGTTATGAGTAATAATAGCTTTACCTTTTTTTAGCACCATTAGGACACTCCCAGCAGAAGCCCTATACGGTGCCCTATCCCTAAAATGAAGATAAAAAATAGAGTTTTGCCTCAAATAGCTCCTACAGCAAAGTCTCTATCCCTATTTATTTTTAGGGATATGAGCAGAAGATCCCTACTTGTGGGGATGCACTATTATTCGCCTCTAAACATATTTAATTGTTAAAAATTATAGGGATATGGATACTGCTGGAGTGAAATAATAAATATTTAATGTGTATAAATAGGGTTGTGAGATAGAATATGTATTATTTAATATTATTTGAAATGTTATAGGGATAAGGATAGGGATGCTCTTGTAGAGGTTTTTGAATTGAGATGTTGTAAAATAAGGATATGTATTATTTTATATTATTTTAGGGATAAAATTTAAGGCCTATGCTGGGAGTGCCCTTACATCACTAGTCAAACAAATCAACTCTATAAAACCCACTCATAATTATTACCCAATTATTTATCTCCACGTAAGGAGGTGTTGTCAGAATCATTTCAGAAAGGCATCGAGCTCTTAATCTAGTTTTGTGGCCGCAATCTGGGCAAGATGGGTTTGTCTCCCGAGTCTCGGCGTGTTTAGTTGCTTCCATGTACAGTATAACATTGATAAATAAATACTGTCAGGACTAGAAAAAAATATTCGTTTAACGAGGTTATTTATTTATCGATAAATGAATATATTATTCATTTATCGATAAATAAATATTTATTCATTTAGATAGTATTTTTACAATTTTTTAATTTTTTTTCTTATGATTAGTATTTTTACATTTAATGTACAAATGTAACTAGAGGGTAATGGTCAAAATTCTTATGAAAAACTTAATTACATTCATTTTCTTTAGACTCTAGATTAAGAATACATGCACTATACGTGTGGACTAAATACAGTTTATTATGTATTGCGACTACTAATAAGATTGTTTGTATGGAATATTTAGAGTCTAAGAAATATACTAACCTACAATACAAACTATATATAGTTCTAAAATCTTAGTTTGATGAAGAATCCATACTTGTGTATCTTTCTTAATCTTGAATTTAATGGCTTTCAATCATCAGTCAAAACCAATAACAAAAACAACTTTAACAGACCAGTTAAAGAGGGCCATATGTGAGCATAAGAAGGAATATCCAAGTAATAGCCAAAAACATATGCAAGCATGGGTGAAACAAAAGTTTGATTTGGTTACTAGCCAAACCAAAATATCAAATACTCTCAAAAGATCATCTTGATATTTGTCGGATGAGATGAAAAATAGCGATGTTAAGAGACACAAGTGTTAGATATTTTATTCACAAAGTCTATTTTTTTGTTTTGTTTTGAATGTGTTGTTGAAGTGCGAGTGTTGTGTGTTGAAAAGAAGCGGGGTTCGACCTTCCGGTCGGTCGCGGTGGGTCAGTGGGTCGAAGGGTTTGTTCTTTCATGAAGAGACAACGGTTTCTATTTATAGACCTTCCCGGTCGAATTGGTGAGTCGCGGCGAGTCAAAGTCGAGGGTGATTTTTCATTAGACAAACTAAATATACATAAAACAAAGATTTTAAACTATATAAAAGAGATAGCCGGTACATGTTCATTGGGACACATCCTTTCGCCTCACTATTTCGAAGTCGACTAACTCGATCGAAGTTACTACCCCGATACTCATCAACGTCTTACACCGAGAGCATCTTAACTTGAATGTGGTTTGTTCATGGTCATTCGTGAGACAACTTGTCATCGTTGGCTCAAGACCCACCCGCACTTCATAGTTCGACCGGGATCTAACACTAGACTACACTAATCTAAACTACCACATTCAAGCTACTATGTCGATAATAAAACACCGATGGTAGCTGGCCTCGAATTCCACGACCTAAACCCCGTCTGTTTACCTTGCGAACCTATAACCCTTTTTCCCACACCCCTCTCTCTCGAACAACTTCAAGAGTGATGTGTGTGATACAATTATTGAGTGATCGGTTCAACAAAAGTCATTAGGCATAAGTTCTAACAAAAACAACATCGAGAATCTAACAATCATAACATCAAAACACTTCAATCAACGAGCTAAGGATTCGATTTGAAGGAACCTTCCACCTCTCCACATCATTCCACAAAGTGGAGACATACGTCGTATCAAGTCTAGTTCATACCTAAGCTCGTCAACCAGGAACAAACCACTTCAAAACACAACAACATCTCCTTCTCCGTACTAGATTAGAAGAAGTTCCCATCGCTAACATCACAACTACAAAACACAAGGCCATTTATGGCAATTTCTGAACTCATATTTATATATACATGTACAACTTTTTCTTCAATTTTTTTTTTTTTTTTTTCAACACCACAAAACGATCAAAAAGGCACATAATCCACCTCCTCCGGGATATACTCATTTTTACCGACACCACTCGAAAATACGCCACTCCACCACCATCAAAAAATGTGAAAACAATAAGCTCAATCTTGCAAGGTGGTCAAGGAAACGTAGACCGTAATAAAAGCTAAGGGCATTGGTAATTAAGAGTTAGTAGCACAAAAGGTTAGTTCGGGTGGCGGTCCAACCACCCTACAAAGGCTTAGAGGGAGCGTGGATTAACATTAAGGATGGCATTTGGCTCGATCGGGTCAAAAGAAATGCCAAAAAACATCTAACCAAGACCGACCTTTCTATTTAGCCTCGAAGTTACTAATATAAGTTCTAGGTAACCGGTCATTAATAGCTACCATAATCGTTCACTAGTCAAGGTGATTCATGAAGTCGAAGCTAACGTGATAAACTATTCCATTCTCAATACAAGATCCCAACTCAAATGAAATGCATTTGTACAATCACTAGATTTTTAATCAAATCAATACTATAGGCTCAATGCATCATCAACAATGTCAAAGCCATCAAAATTTCTAAAACCGACTCATTTACACCAAAGGGATAGCAATCTCTAAGTATAACTCGTTCGACATGAAAGCGAAACATTGAAGCTAAACCAACCACCCCTACTTTGAAACCAAACACGAATGATAAGGGTAGAAAACTTAGCTTACAACCGAAAAAGCAGAAATGCGATCACGTGGCATCCGTAAAAAGTCCTCCTGTGGTACTGTGCTAATATCGAAACAACAACATCCAAGAATACACATGTATGGAGATATCGAAATGAAACTTGACGGATCACCACGCTTATCAAAACCAAAAACACCAAAAGTAGCCCCAAAACACACTTCTTCGGGTTATATTACATCAAAAATTACCCGAAGTATCAAAATACAAACTAAAGAAACACAGTGAAACACGAGGGGAGAGAAAAGCAATAAAAGTACATTCTGAGTTTATAGTCCTCAGCTCGACTTTCTACCCCCAACTAGGTCAAGGATATGTGCACTGCGAGAGGAGAGCAAACCTTTGCATCTCCCCTACCAAAATCATAGGAATTGAGCACCCCGGAAAATAAAATATGAGAAATACGGGGCTCAATCCCCACCACCACGATTTGTTCGATGAGTCCATTGCACAGAACAACGAACTCACTTTCCCCGAAGGATCCATTAACTGCAAACCAAGGAAACAACACGAACACAATCACGGTATCAAGTCACTACCACTACCGGAGTAGATGGTGTGAAACATCAACAACAACAAAATAAAACAAACTATACATAAAAAAACAAATAAGAAAAACGACCTAATCCACAAGAACTCAACTAACTTACAAGATATCAACCGAATCCCGGCACGGCGGCGGCGCCTAAAACTTGATCGGCCTTTTCTAAGTGTCCAATCTCACGGCAGTGTACCGGGTCAATCAGAGCCTAAATTGGTGAGTCAAGGTCGTATCCCACGTGAGGAATACGGTCGAGTACCAAAGTCGGGTCTCGTTCTAGTTTAGGTCAACACAAATATTGAACGTGGTGATTTGTCGATCACCGGTTCTACAAACTAAATATACATAAAACAAAGATTTTAAACTATATAAAAGAGATAGCCGAGCTATGATCCAATCAACTACTCTCTAACCCTAACTCGCTTTTCGGAAGTGTTTCGACAAACTCTAATATTCTCGGCATTGTTGAAGGGTGTCGTCTCCTATTTCGAAACTAAGCGCCAATTTCAACAACCTAGTTTCCTATGTCGAATTCAACAAATTACGACCGGATTTAATCGACCCGACACGGTCTCACGATCTATGAGACGCTCGTTAACAACGATATAAACCTCGCAGAAGAAACAAACCCGAAATCACTCGATCGAAGTTACTACCCCCGATACTCATCAACGTACTACACCGAGCATCTTAACTTGAATGTGTCAAAGCAGTAAACCGGGGCTTTACCTAATCCATGGTCATCCCGAAAGACTCCGTGAGACAACTTGTCATCGTTGGCTCAAGACCCACCCGGCACTTCATAGTTCGACCCCGGGATCTAACACTAGACTACACTAATCTAAACTACCACATTCAAGCTACTATGTCGATAATAAAACACCGATGAGCGCGGGCCTGAATTCACGACCTAAAACCCGTCTGTTTTACCTTAAGTAACCTAGAACCCTTTTTCCCACACCCTCTCTCGAACAACTCTCAAGAGTGATGTGTGTGATACAATTATTGAGTGATCAGTTCAACAAAAGTCATTAGGCATAAGTTCTAGAACAAAAACAACATCGAGAATCTAACAATCATAACATCAAAACACTTCAATCAACGAGCTAAGGATTCGATTTCGAAGGCTATCACATATCTCGGCTATAAACGGATTAGCTACTCATTAATCTAAGCAAAATACAAGGAATTAACATGAAATTGAACAAGCATAAAAGATCGAAACAAGAAATCAAAATACCGAAGTATGGAGATCGAGATGAAGAAAGTCCGTAGTGTGAAACGAAATCCAAGTGAAATAGCAATAGCCGTGAGCACCGATCTTTGGATTACAATAACATACAACTAAACTAAGCTAAACTATGTACAAAATTGATCTAAGCTAAGAAAAACAATGAAAAGTGCGAGAAAAAACGAGTTGGGGAAGAAGGTTTTGATCTAGATCCAAATGGGGATATTTAAGGTATTTTTCCCAGATCTGGACTCACAGGCGGGCACTGTGGTGACGGGCGCCCGCCCGTCCGATTTTTTCCTTAACAAATTTATCAAGCATCGGCCTGTCGACACACCTTTAGTAAATCAGTCATAACTTTGCGTGTAGACCTCCGAATCGTGATTCAAGTTGCGTTGGAAAGCTGATTCAATTGTCTACAACTTTCATGAAGATGTCCAGCCCATAAAATGCCTCTAAGGTGGATCAAAATGCAGATCAGTGGAAAGTATGGTTGTAGTACCACCACGTTTTGATCCGTTTGAACGCTTAAGCTTCGGGCACACGTTCCAATCCTCGTAACTTCGCATTCCGGCCTTCTCGAACACCTAATACCTGTACTTAATCACAACAAATACCACACGTAATCCCTACAAAATAGTAAATTCAAGAATCCCGGACTTTACGCCCTAGGTCCCGAAATGATAACCAAGGTGTAAATACATCAAAATACAACCAAATGTCTCCGGAAACACATAAAACGAGGTATAAACGGGGTATAATCACATAGTAAATGATAGTCAATTTGACTCCCATCAATGTTCAAGTTTTTTTGTCATAAGCATCATCAGTACAAAAAACGTATTGTGTCTCTAAGTTGTACTCTATTGAATCCTGAGAGAGATCTAAAACATCTCTTTAAAGAAACGATTACGTGCCTTGGGTAGTAAAACTTATAAATGTGTATTTATAGGTTATGCTAAGAATAGCACCGCATATAGATTTCTAAAGTTAGAATCTTATGATATTATTGAGTCTATTGATGCTAAATTTTTTGAGCATATGTATAAATATTCTGTTCAGAAACTTGGAGATAATGTTACTCCTAGTACTTCCAAGAGAGTTCGTGAGGAATCTCTTGATGACTCTCCTATGGAATCACAAGCGGATCCAGAAATAAGGAGAAGTAAAAGGCAAAGGAAAGAAAAAAAAAAACTTTGGTCCTGAATTTGTGACAATTTTACTTGAAGGTGATGTAAATAATATTACACATCAAACCAAGTTAATGATTGATGATAATGATCCTGTCACATATTCAGAAGCCATTTCTCTCGTGATCTTGTTTTTGGAAAGAAGCCATCAACGATGAAATGAGTTCTATCATGTCAAATCAGACATGGAAATTGGTTGATTTGCCAAGTGGTTCTAAACCAATTGGTTCTAAATGGATTTTCAAAAGAAAGTTGAACGCAGATGGTTCAATTAATAAGTATAAAGCTCGCCTAGTAGCGAAAGGTTTCAAACAACGTCAAGGAGTAGATTATTTTGATACATACGCTCTTGTGGCTAGAATTTCATATATCCCTGTGTTGTTATCTCTTGCATCCATTCACAATTTAGTTGTTCATCAAATGGATGTTAAAACGGATTTTCTAAATGGTGATTTGGATGAAGAGGTATACATGGAGCAGTCCGAGGGTTTTGTTTTATCCGAACAAGAGAAGAAAGATTGTAAACTAGTAAAATCTCTTTACGGATTAAAACAAGCCCCTATGCAATGGCATGAAAATTTTAATAAAGTGATGTTGGCTAATGGCTTCAAAGTTAATGAAGCGGATAAGTGTATCTATTCTACGTGTAGAAATGGTTCATGTATTTTGATTTGCCTATATGTGGATGATATGCTTATCTTTGGGCCAAATTTGGAATCAATAAAAGAGACCAAGCAATTGTTGGAATCTAACTTCTATATGAAGGATTTGGGGGGAAGCAAATGTAATCTTAGGGATAAAGATAATGTGGAAAGATGGATTTATATCATTAAATCAATCTCATTATCTTGAAAATATCCTTAAAAGATATGGTCATATGGATCATAAGCCAGCATCTACACCCGTTGATCCTAGTATCAAGTTAATGAAAAATACCGGTAGATGCTACGACCAGTTACAATATGCAAGTGTGATTGGAAGTCTTATGTATGCCATGCATTGCACAAGACTAGACATTGCATATGCAGTTGGATTGTTATGTCGATTTACTAGTAATCCAGGAAAAGAACATTGGAACGCAGTTTCAAGAGTTCTGAGATATTTAAAAGGAACAATCGATTACGGATTACAGTATCGTGGTTTTCCCGCTGTTCTTGAAGGATACAGCAATGCAAGTTGGAATAACATAGAATCGAATTGTAAATCCACAACGAGGTGGGTTTTTACCTTATGAGGTGCAACTGTTTCTTGGTGTTCTAAGAAACAAACTTGTGGCTCAGATTCGACTATGTTAGCAGAATTTATTGCATTTGCATATGCAAGTAAAGAAGCTGAATGGATAAGGAATTTATTAATTGACATTCCAATATGGGACAAGCCATCCCCAGCTGTAATGATTCATTGTGACAATCAGGCTACTTTATATTCAGTAGCAAGTAAGACTTACAATGGTAAGCAACGACACCTTAGTCTGAGACATCGCCTATTGGGGATTACTTAAGCAAGGAGTAATCACTGTTGACTATGTAGAGTCAAAGAGCAATCTAGCAGATCCTTTCACAAAAGGACTGTCTAGAGAGATGATTGCAATAACATCGAAAAGAATGGGATTAAGGTCTATGAAACATTAGTTAGTTTTAACGGGAACCCTACTCATGTTTTGAAAAATAAACAGAGTTCAAAGGGTACAAACAAGTTAAAGTCTAACTAGATCGAGCCGTTAGAGTATTTAATAGATCCCATTCATAAAATCTCTAGTGTGAGTAATTACTGCATGGTAAAGGTTGAAATAAGTTCTTAATAAGTTCTGTCATTGGGAAAAGTGACTCACAGTATCACTTTAAAAGAACTTACCTATGTGAGTGTGAAAGTCAGGCCGCTTTCAATGAGATTTAGCCCGTCTCTAAAGCATTCATGAATCTCAGGATGTGCGCATGGCCATTAATGCGTTGGAATGAAGAGACATTGTTTTAACGGAATAGTATGTGTGATAACTCCAGTAACATCAAGATAGGGTCCTTGGTTCAAGATTTATTCACCACAATATACGATGTGACTTTGAGTTGTTTACACTAAGTGGAAGTTCAAAGCCAAAAGCTACTTTCATTTATGTATGATTTCCTACGATGATGCTTAGTCCGTGTCTGCATGAACTACGGTGGCTTGATCCCCAAAAGGGTACGTAAGCAGTCACTTATATGATGCAGCCGCTTTTTACATACAAACTTTTTTGTGAAAAAATCGGGGGAAAATGTTAGATATTTTATTCATAAAGTCTATTTTTTTGTTTTGTTTTGAATGTGTTGTTGCACACTGAGTACGACAGGTGTCTCCGAAAAGAAACGGGGTTCGACCTGCCCGGTCAGGTCTCGGTGGGTCGAGGGGTTTTTCATTGGGACTCACCATTTCGGTGGTGCATGTTCATTGGGACACATCCTTTGAAGACGAACTGGTTTGTTCTTTCATGAAGAGGTACAGTGTGTTTTTTCGTTGTCTATTTATAGACATCAGATGCATTCGAAAATGAAAGTTTTTTTGTCATAAGCATCATCAGTACAAAAAATGTATTATGTCTATAAGTTGTACTCCATTGAATCCTGAGAGAGATCTAAAACATCTCTTTAATTGGAGAATCTTTCTATCTGTTTGTTTTATCTCATTTTTCTAACAACAAGTCAACTAAGTACCCCGGTTTAGAGAAAGCTCTATATGAATGGTTTCTTCAAAGACAAGAGAAAGTGAATATGTCAGGAGAAATTATTCTAAAGTAAAGCAAAAGACTTTTTGCGGAAAATGTATGGAATTTAATGATTATTCATTTATGTTTACACATGGACTTTAAGGACTGAATTTTTTTTAGAGAGATTGAGGGAAAAGGACAAAAAAAATTACAAAATAAAAAAATAGAACACACTCATTCTTTTAGTTGCAAAAAGGACAAACAATTTCAGACGGACAAAATTACCCCTTTATAGAAGGGACGCGCGCATATGCATATCTTCGGTACTTCCGCTGGACCTTCAGGATTGGTTTTTTTTTTTTCAAACATCCGTAACTTTTGATTTACAACTCCGATAATCGAAATTTTTTCATCAGAATTCATTTTTTTTCTCTTTAATTTGAGCCCCAATACGATACCCTTCCGACGTAAATTTTGAAAGCCGAAAAAATATTTATATTAACCGGAGCGTTTTTCTTATAAACGACCGTAACATTTGATTTAGAACACCGATCATCAAAATTGTTTCACCAAAGTTCATATTTTTTTTATCTTCATTTTGAGACCTCATTTGATACTTTTTCGACGTAGTATTTGAAAGCCAAATTTAATCGCAGCATTTACACTAACACAGTATCAGTATCAATACCAGTATCAGGCTCATTTAAGGCTTAATTCAAGTGACTACTTCAAGGCACACATATATGGTTCATAAGGCTCATTTAAGACTTAATTCAAAGGACTCAATATCATATCTAGCTCATATAAGGCTCATATAAGGCATACAATATCACTAGCAGTATCATATAAGGCATACAGTATCAGTATCAGTAAACAGTATCAGGCTCATTTAAGGCTTAATTCAAGTGACTACTTCAAGATATACATATAAGGCTCATTTAAGGCTTAATTCAAGGGACACAATATCATATCTGGCTCATATAAGGCTCATATAAGACATACAATATCACTAACAATATCATATAAGTCATAAAGTATCAGTATCAGTAAACAATATTGGTATCAGTAAACAACATCAGTATCAGTATCAGGCTCATTTAAGGCTTAATTCAAGTGACTACATGTTGATCTTTATGTTTGGGAGATACATGATCTTGTAGTGCTAAACCGATCTCATCCACTCTTGCTCTTGGAATTGGTGGTCCGTGTTGTATTTGGCCCATGAACTTTGCATAAAAAGCTTTCGAGACAACTCCTTTTGGTGTCTCTAATGTCGAAACCAGTACTAGGGACCCGGTAAATGATTCATTCTTCCTTTTAACGATGCTCTCCAGCCCAAAACTTGTTCTAAACTTCAGGCCCAAAACTTGTTCTAAACTTCAGGTCACTTATTTACAACCACATTGCTCAACTTTCCAAACTCCAGGCTAAAATGCAAACATGGCATATATTTTGAAAACCACAAGCTGCTTCAAAATCTCATTGATAATCCACTCATTTCAACTTGATCATCCTTATATGTACTCATAATCCTACTAACACTAAAGAGGACTCTAAAATAGTTATGGCTCAACAATATATTTATGGTCCCAAATAGCTTTATCAAATACCAACGCCTATCTCAGCTATACATGACAATACCTCCCATGTAAAGCTTCCATGTCCCTCATGGAAGTGGAAAAATCCGGGAACTGGGACATTCAAAAAAGTAGAGCACATCACTAGAAAATTTTGAATAGATAAAGATGGACTCAATTTTGAACAGATAAAGATGGACTTTCTTATCTTCAGCTACTTGATCTTAGTAATTTAAAGGATCTCAGTGGTACAATTCCGTCTGAACCAGAAGGATCTCACCTTCTTCCCTTTTTCACCCAGCAGTTTCCACGTCCCACTTTCTTTTCCACCTACCTCTCGTTTCCAGTGTTTAATCTATTTTTTTTTCCGAATTTGAGGTCCAATGCAACCTTTTGGCAGAGAAATGCAATCTATTAACTCGATTTTGAACCAACAATTCGATCCAACGCATGATGAATTCCTTGACCAAATTCTGTCTTCAATGCCCTCTAATTCATGGCCACCAGACCTCTCTTCCGTTACCGGCGGCAACAACGCCGGAACTTCTACTAATAAGCCCCACCAGGCTCAGGCTCCTTGGGACAATTTGTCTCAGACCCATCTCGGCGGTGCTTCTTCTCTTGAAGACCAGTCAACGACTAATTTGTTGGCTTCAAAGCTCCGTCAACACCAGATCGGAAGCTCTAAAGCTTTGATGTTTCAGGAGCAGTTAATGTTCTCTTCAGGTCCAACGCCGTAGAGAATATGGGTATATTCGTCCGGTGAAATTTATTTGTTCTTAATGCAACTAAAAATCAAGCATGATTAGACTTAATGGCGGGGGAAGTGGACTATAAACTAATTTTTCCTTTTTTTTATTCATTAATGCATTTAGCGAGGTTATTTATTTATCCCGTTTGCCCAATCGGAACTGAAGAAAATTATTCATTTGACGAGGTTATTCATTTATCGAACATTTATTTATCGATGTTATAGTGTATTTATTTTATTAATGATTAATTAATTACCGCCTGCGCGAAGATCAGTTTTCCAAATGCAATTGCGGACACCCCGTCAAAACCTGCAGAAGCGTAATTGTTCAAGGATAGTAAGAACGCTAACGTGAAGATTTATCCAATTTCACAAGCATTTTAGCTGCATCTATTCCAAGTCGAATACGTCCGAAGGAATCGCTACAACTTCGCCGGCCTTCGTTTTCCGGTAAATACATCGAAATCAAAGCTATCGGATCATCTCTGATTGCTCTCTTACAGCTATGAGCTCGCCACCACTTGCCGGAGGGGTGAGAGATTTTACACTACTGATTTAGTTTTCTTTTTCTTTTTTCCTGAATGATTTGATGATTAAATGTGAATTCAGCTGCGGATCTGCCTGCTCTGTTTCTTTACTTTATTGTGTGTGTGTGTGATGTTTTCATGGATTTGGATGGGATTCGTGTTGTAAAACAGGGCATTTTTACCGGTGGATTCACGAAGCTATGTAAGGGGCTTGCAGTAGTCCTCGTCGGAGGTCACATTGCTGTTCAGATTCTGCCATCTGTTACTTCCTATGTTGCGCTTATCCCTGCCAAGTACATGATCTTCCTCCCTTATTAGTTTTATAGTCCTTTTCTCTATCAAAAAGTAGATTACTTTTGTCCACTATTACATTGCTGTTCAAACAAAAGATTTTTAAAAGCAGAATGGCCAGGTTTATTATGTGCTGTTCAAAGTACTTAATGGCCCATAAAACTTGCAGGTGTTGCAGTTTATTAGGCATTTTTTGAGCTAAGTATAGATCTTTTAGGATGCATAATTCTATAATAATGTTAATCAGTCATTAGTTTGAGTAGAATTCTGATGTGTTACAATGAGATTTTCATCCATGGCCTATAATGTCAGGGTAGTATCTTGGCTCTTACAGCTTATGGGCAAATAGAAAGTTTCTTGATTTATGAATAGAGAAATAAAACCGAGTCCTCATCTATCAAGATTCAAGAGAAAGAGTTTTATGGTAGCTGGAGTTTTATTGAAGCTGTACATTTTATGATACAGCGGTAGTTTGATTTTCTTGTTTGTTTAATCAACAGAGCCATAATACTTTGTTTACACAATCTGGTAGTGGTTTGCAATATTGATTTAGGGTCTTAGCTTTGCCTGAAGACTCATTACATAGATTGTGAACAATACTGTAGGCATTTAATGGTAATAGAAAACTGTGGTATATAATCTGGGATTCTGACACTGGCAGTTTGGTTAAAAGGTAGTGTAGCTTCCAGTTGGGATCGTCTGCTGTGAAACCCTCTGCCGTGCGGTGCTGTAAGCCTGAAACGGTGTCATTTCGGGCCGAAACGGCGCCGTTTTGATGGGTTTTTTTTTTTTTTCAAGCTCGGAACAAAACGGCGTCGTTTGTACCCAAAACAGTACCGTTTTGCATCACAGCAGCGGCTGCTGTGATGATTTCACGGCAGAGGATCGAGGTCCGTGTAGCTTCTGCCATCTGGTATGTACTCTCCTAACCTGGATGTAGTTTTTCTTAAAGGCCTATGTCCAGTGGCGGAACCAGGATTCTGGTTCAGGGGGGGCACAACTCCTCAGATGTCACAGTGATAGTGTTTATAAAAAGAGTCGCAGTGATATAAATATTTTTTTCTCGGCTTGGATTATGGTGAAGGAAAATATTACCTACGTATATTTTTCAATATTATTGATAATAGACATGTTATTTTAGTATTTCATATCTAATTGACCCCTATGTATATCCGCTAACGCTATTATAGCCTTGGTTTTGTGTAAGCTATTGCTTATAATGTCGAATGATGATTGTGTCTTCGATGTCATATATTCAACATTATTCTTTTTATATTTGCATCTTTTAACATATCATTTATTTGAAAGACTCAAATGTCATTTTTTTCAAAGTATTTTTATATAGGTGAAATGAATGGTAACATAAATGTAATAAAATTGTAGCATAACATATATCACATGCCATTAGAAAAAAGTTAACGAATATATAAAAATAAAATTTTACTCCTTGATTTACCAAAACGAACTAACTTATACCAAGCTGAGAATTAATTTTAATTTGAAAGACTCATGTGTATTACTTACACGCAAGAAGGTAAAGAAAGGGAAAAAAAAGTGCATTGTAGCGATTTGTGATTCGACCCCGCGATCTTCCCATTAACAAAAAATAAGTGCACTACTGTGGTACCACTCCATCCAATGCTCAGTTTGGCTTACTTTGCTCAGTTTTGCTTACTAAAAGACTAAAAGTTATTTCTTAGCTGTACCAATTTAATATTAAAATAACAAGGGTATGTCATTTATGCATGAGTCTGACTCTTGGTAGTAGGATCTTCAGGTTTTCAACCCCCTTTGAAGTTTGAACAACGAACGCCATGCCTCCGTCACAATGTAATTTTATCTTGTCTATGACATCTTTATGTTCTGTGTTTTGAAGAATAAAACAGGTGTCTAGGTATCGTGTGTCTACAATAATTTAGCATGTGGCTAGAATAATTAGGCTTTAATTGTGTGATTTGATTGAGGAGTGATTCTAGTTTCCTTATTTCTTTTCTAAACTGCATATATAAGTGAACAAGAATTAAAGGGAAGTGCATTTGTAAACTGCCTATATAAATGAATAAGAATCAAAGGGAAGAGCATCAATTCAACTCTCCCTACTATGGATATTGGGGTCATTCTTGATAATGGTCATGCCAATTTCTCTGTCTAATTAGAAATTTGAGTGTTTTTTTGTGGGATGGGCGGTGGGGTGGGGCTTGGGGGTGAGTGGGTGGTGGATTGGGGTTGGCTCCACTCTATCAGGGTTCCTAAGTTGCCTTTTTCTAATGCAGAACAATACCGTTTGCTTGGAACCTTGTGACAGCTGGTTACTTTGAACAGTCTGTATATGGGGTATGTACCTTTTGGATGTTGTTTCTGTCCTTGTATCTATATTCTTTTGCAATTTCGCTCAATTTTTCGCATGCAAACTGCCCCGAACAAAATCAGTGCAACTGTTAAAGGTAAGCCTGCGCGAAAACAACCAAAACTAAATCAGTGCAACCATTATAGGTGTGCCTGCGTGCGAAACACACCAAACTAAATCTATTGAATCTTAATTAGAAAGCTTACCGGAACATTATGTTCATTCATTTTCTTCAGCAAGATTTTCCTCAAGAGTATACCTTATTTTTTCAGGTTATAATCAGCACTGTGGGTCTCCTTTTTCTGGGAAAGCTGCTTGAGCCAATATGGGGAGGGAAAGAGTTCCTGAAATTCATCTTTATTGTGAACTTTTTGACGTCTCTTTGCGTTTTCATCACTGCTATCTGCTTGTACTACATAACAAGGCTCGAAATCTATTTGTGAGTATTGTGATACAAAAGCTGTTTCTTTGTCTTCTGTTCATATTAGCAGCCTGTAGCTTCCTTTTTTGCTTATGCAATTAAATTCCTTTTATTTTATTCATAGTTTTGGATTATTGATGCACTCTAAATCTAAAAGCACATGTGAAATTTATTGCCTTCTCGAGTAACATCAATGTTAGAGATATTTTAACCTGCATTGCACATATACTTTTGTTTAGTATCATATCCCGTATCCGACATGATACGCACCCAATACTTAGGATACACCCTTGGGGCGAACTAGCATTTTTTTTTTATAGTTGGATACAGGATCCAGATATGCATATTCGTAACTCAGATATGTAAATTGAAGATTCCTGTCGAAAGTTGAAGAAAAATCCACCATAAAATTAATGAAAAGCTACCCAAAATATGAAAATAAATAAATTATATATATCGTTATATGTATGTATATATATATATATGTATATATATATATATATATATATATATATATATATATATATATATATATTATTTTATGATTTTTTATTTTCATAATTTGGTCCTTATAGTTGTATTATATAAAGTTTGGTCCGTATACATTTATTTTTACGCATCCCTCCGTGCCTTTATCCTATACTCTAAAGTATTACATCCACGTATCCGTACCCATTCAACCTAGATTTCAACCTCCCTGAATTAAGTTTTCTTGCTTTGGTCTGACATTTTGCCTGTGATTGGCTTCAATGTGTTTGTTGGTAGACTTGACTCCATCTTTGAGATACAGACGCTTTTCCTCATGTAAACATTTATCATTGTTTAGTAGTTCCTTTCGGGGTTATTGTTTTGTTTAGATGGATTGCTTCAAATATGTGAAAGCTTGTACTTATCTAGGGAGAAAATTATTTTAAGAAAATTATTTCTTTCTTTTTCCCATTAAATTGTAGGTATTTTGAGTAATCAGCATTTTTGTAGGTATCTGCCTGTTTCTGGCTTTGAGGGGGTTCTTGCAGGATTTCTGGTTGGCATAAAGCAAATTATACCTGATCAAGAGCTGCCTTTAGTGAAATTGAAAATCAAAGTATGTCTCAGAAGATGTTATTTGATTCAATTTCCGATTAAGAACAATGATTGATAAGGTGTTTCATGACTTGAACTGCATGATACTGGGGAAAAGAAAAGAAACGGAAAAAAAAAAAAAAAAGATCTTAGAAAAGTTGTTTAACATTTATGGCGTCTGGTTTGGATTATGTGCAGTGGTTGCCTTCTCTTACATTGTTGATAGCCATTGCTGTGAGCTTCTTCACTCTGGATTCAGCGTCATATCTCCCAACGATAATCTTTGGCACATACATCGGTTGGATTTACCTCAGATACTGGCAAAAGAAGCCCGAGACAAAGCATCGGGGCGATCCTAGTGATGAATTTGCTTTCTCAACCTTTTTTCCTGAATTTCTAAGGTATGCATTTCTTACACTGTTCTTAATAACAGTCTTTTTCTTTACAGCTCTGTTGTTGTTTCACCAATGAATTGTTTGCAGACCAGTTATTGATCCCGTTGCTACGATATTTGGCCGTTTATTTTGTGGGAGAAGATCTGAAACCTTTGACGAATCAAGGGATTACGCGCTTGGAGGTGAACCACTGCCTGGATCTGACTCTATCGAGGCATCTCGGAGGAGGTATATAAGTAGTTTATCATGTATTTACAGTATTTTTGTTTTCAAGATACAATCAAGGTGAACTTTTCAGCAAGAACTTCAAAAAAGCTATGCTGAAAGTAGCCAATGTTGTACTTCTTTTGGATAGTGTCAACAATGGTTCATCAGTTTTCAAACAGATTCTCTATCGTACAGTCTCAAACACCACATTTATCTCCTTTACAGAGTCTCTATTCAGATTAAAGTGCATTAGAATCTCTACAACGCATAATCTGAATGGAGATTCTATATTTTACAGATCTTAGTAGAGATATTCATTTTACAGATTTACCTTGTTTTACAGTATCTATTGCGAGTAATCTTGATAGGGGGTTGATGCAGATACGTCTTTTTAGCGCCATGATGACTCGTATCCAACTAAATAGAATTGTCGGTTAATGAACTTTTGTATTACCTTTTTAGGGAAAGGGGTGCTCGAGCACTTGAAGAAAGACTAGCTGCTGAGAGGCTGATTGCTGCTGGGAAAGCCGTTGATTTGCAAAGAGATGCCTCTGATAATGTCTAAAATCGCGATACTTAATATTCTAGAAACCCGAGGACAGCTGTGGGTCATATTTCTCTGCAGGGCTTATTGTTGTACCCTTGTGGAATCTAAATTCCAGATTGCTGATTTTATGGGTAGATTTTACTTTTGTCTTCGTTTATGCTAGCAATTTTACGCTCTGATATGATTCCTGGTTGTTGCTGTTGAATAGAATGAGAATTTTGTTCTTGCAATAGACAATTTGTCGGCAGCATACTTTCGTAGATGGAAATACCGATTTCTCATGAATTCTTCAGCTAGCTCACATTCATGTTTTTATATACTTTATCAACACAAATATCCAAAGGGGTGTGTGTGCCTGGATATTTGCTTGGCTATTGCCATTGCTGAAGCAACTTTGCTAATATGCCAAAACGGTTTGGTTTTGTTTTGTTATTGTCAGAGCAAATTTGCCCCTTTTGATATTAGCAGAAATGTTCTGGCAATCCCTCTGGAGCAAGACGCAAAGGTTGAGCCCCATCCCAAAGTTAATTTCGAACGCAAAGGTTGTGATCCATCCCATAGGTCTGACGTGCCCATAAAGTTTCGTGGATGATATAAATCGATAGTGAGATAAGTTTATATAGGGGGATCAAACTTCCACATCCAATTTTAAGTTAGGGTGTAAATGAGCCAAGCCGCTCGCTAGCGGATCGAGTTCGGTGTAATGTGATTGGAGATCGAATGAGCTCGACTCGAATAATGCTCAAGTATTAAATGTGTCGATCTCCAGCATTTTCACACTCGACTCGTTAGCTCACCAACATACTTGAATTATAAATAGAGATAAAGAGCCAAAAGTCTTTTTTTTTGGCACAAAATGAATAAATAGGACACACATATTTTTTTAGTTGCAAAAAGGACAAACAATTTCAGACGGACAAAATTACCCCTTTATGAGACGCGCGCATAGCTTCAGTGTATTGTTTTGCATATATGATATATTTGCTGTAGCTGTTTATATGCTTCTTCTTTTTTTCTTTTTTCAAACAACCGTGACTTTTGATTTACAACTCCGATCATCGAAATTTTTTCACCAAAATTCTTGTTTTTTTTTGCTCTTCAATTTGAGCCCAAATACGATACTCCTTCCGACGTATATTTTGAAAGACGAAAAAATATTTTATTAACCGGAGCGCTTTTTCTTATAAACGATCAGAAACTTTTGATTTAGAACACCGATCATCAAAATTGTTTTATCAAAGATCATATTCTTTTTTTATCTTCATATTGAGACCGCGTTTGATATCTTTTCGACGTAGTATTTGAAAGCCTAATTTAATCGCAAAGATTTACACTAACACAAGATCGTGTCGATGATCAATAAAGAATATGATAATGATATCGACGTCGATCGCGAAATAATTTGTGATATGAGGTAATCAAGATCATTTAAGGCTTAATTCAAGTGACTACTTCAAGGCACATATATCTCGCTCATTTAAGGCTTAATTCAAGGGACACAATATCATATCTCGCTCATATAAGGCTCATATAAGGCAAAGAAAAAAAACCTTCAACAAAATGCTTCTTGCATATTTTCCTCATATTTGCAGAGAAGTAAAGCTCCAATCTTTGCATATCTCTCTTAAATTATCAGCACTAATTGGCAGAAATTAAGGCACAAATAAACATAAAAAAATGGCAACCCATAATAAATGAAAGAACAGTCCAAAAAACAGCAACAATGGCAGTAGAATAAAGCTCCAATCTTTACATATTCCACTCAAATTAACACCAACAACAACATAATTCAACAACAAAAATAGCTGAAAAGTAATACCTCAAACTTTGTACATTTCCCCCCTCAAATCAGCACCCATAATAGCATAAAACAAACAAAAATGGCGAGAAAAGATCGATGATCGATATGAGATCGATAATGATAAGAAAGATGTGACGTGATAAGTAATGATGATCGAGAAACAAAGATAAGGCTCATTTAAGGCTTAATTCAAGGGACACAATATCATATCTGACTCATATAAGGCACACAATATCCAGTCCCTTATATATTACAGTTGTGGGGAGATCTTAAATGAATCAAGGAAAAATGCTAAAGACAGAAAATTTATAATCCAGAAGAGTGAACACAACAATAGTATTAGTGAAATATTTCAATAACAAACCTTAAAACCATCTTCCTCTTGTCAAGCTTACAATGTAACTAAAGCTACATCTGTATGTATAGATAAAGTTTCAGAAAATGACAAATATAGCTAAAGCTTCGACAGAATCTCTCATGAAAATATGTATTAGATGCAGCCTTCTTGCCTGGATCCCCGGGCTGTAGCAAATGAAAAATGAAATTGATCTGAAGATGTCCATTCTATGAACGTGTATAAGAAACAAATGCTTCAAGAATATCCAAGTTGGATTAAAGCTTAATATACTAGAGAAAGATGGATCTATAACTAATTTTTCCAAAGTAAAGCTATCTGGTCCCAAGTTTCAGATGGATAGCATTACTGCTTCCCTCGTGGCTGAAGCAGAGGAAAAGATCTACTTGCAACAAGAATTGGAAGATCTACTTGCAGGAAACAGTATCAGTATCAGTCTCATTTAAGGCTTAATTCAAGTGACTACTTCAAGGCACACATATCTGGCTCATATAAAGCTGATTATGTTTCTATCTTATATTGCTCAAAGGTGTTTGATAAATTAGAAACAACTTATTTAGCCTTCTCTTCAGTTGAAGATGCATCTTCTAATTTGGCTCTTGCCCTTAAAAGCTTTGCATTCAAGCTCTGTATTGAATTTCTGTTATTTTTTCTCTTCTTTTTACTTGTTCTGTTTCTTCAGATTGTCAGTCATGTTCATGCATTCAAGCTCTGTATCCAATCGTCAGTCATGTTCATGCAGTACAATTTTTAAATTGTGCTCAGAAACAATTGCACTGATGGATAGGCCAAAAAGAAAATTGCACAATCCTGACTCCCTAAGCAAGTGAGGTCGGAAAATAAACATGAAGTATAATATAAAAAAAAAAAGGAACGCAATTTGCAAAATATTCTAACTGAGGTTTTAAATGATCACCTGATACACATTTTCTACAATCGATACAAAGTATGCTACTTTGAAGCATGTTCTTTAACACTTTATCTTCTCTTTCCATCAAAGGAGAAACCTTCAATTATGTAGGCCCACATATATTTGTCTACAATAATCTACAACTTAACTGAATGAGTAACACAAACCCTGGAACAACCATGCAAACTCACAGTTACATTTCGGGCAGGGAATTCTAGGGATATAAAAGTGATCCTACTCATGCATCGCAAATGCGTATTCTTTACATAAATAGTCCTCCTCATACTCTCTTTGCCACTAGGCGATTCTCTGACTTTGACTACAAAAGCATGAACTTGTCACCAGCTGTCCAGAAAAAGAAATCCTACACAAATGACTAATGGGTCCAAGAATGAATGTGTAGTAACAGTAATGCTCAAATGGAAGAACTACTAATACATCATTACATTTTCCTTTCCAAATAATAAGGAATTGTGTATCCGATCCCCAGTGGGACAATAAAAACCGCAACCACATTGCGGTGAAACCTCAAATCCGGCTACCGGCCGGGAAGGTGGCGGAGGTAACACCGACAGAAAAATCAAGATTATCCACATTCCGTTTAACCTCCTTAATATTAAACCACAGTTTAACCACTTGGACGCTGATCCATAGATATCAAACCGGAAATGGTGGTCTTGTACTTAGGTGGTACACATTATCCAAATAAAAAATACAGGTGTCGTTCATATAGGCAGTGAACTTACCGGTGTGGGGATTCATATCATAGCCGGTAGCACCTTGAGGAAGAAGACCCATGGGGAAATTGTACAGTTGCAGAGCTTCGTAGACTGAAGGATTTTTATTAATCTCTTCAACTCCATGCCCAACAGAAGCAGATGATGATGATGTCAAAAGGGGAAGCAGAGAACTAAAATTTCTCGTAGTGTAGATAAGATACGTAGCTTCAGGGAGCTTCACAGTAGAAAATAAGGGTAATTTAGTCCAAAGAAAATTATTTGTCCTTATTGCAACTAAAAAAAGATGTGTGGATTAATGCTTAATTAAGGGAGGAAAAGTGGACTTATACCTAATTTTTCCTTATAAATACTCTAAAAAAAACATATATTGAATTAATATCTATTAGATTTTGTGTTTTAGTACTTTTTTTTTATTTCTGAGTTGAATTGATAATAAATGTTTTATTTAAAAAATAATATTATTCAAGCATATTAGCCAAAATTAATTTATATTAAGATTGTTCTTATTTTTGTAGATACTATATTTGAAATAAAAACACTTTTTTAAGGGTAAAAACACTTTTTAATTAGGTGAAAACAAGCTCGAATTAACTCGAGTTCGGCTCAAGTGTGAAGGTGCTCGTGATCGAGCTTGAGATCGACAACAATTTAAGTTCATGCTCGAACTCGAGTTTGTAAAATTTGCAGTATGCTCAACTCGGCTCGGATGGTTTATAGGCAAAATTGTGACAAACATCTCGTTTTTTTTACCACTTAGCTATGCTTTTGGGACGTTAATTTTGAAGGGAAATTCAACAAGACCCCCCAAAAAAAACTGAGGGATCAATCAGTGCAATCTACCTTATGCTCTGTTTGGTTTGAAAGAAACAACATGAAAAGAAAAGAAATGGGATGGAGGGATTTATGTTTTGTGTTTTGTATTCTGTGTTGGAAAAGAAAAGAAATGGAAAATGTGAAAACCAATAGAAATGATACAGTGTAAATAATAATAAAAATAAATAGACTTTGATATTTCCTTTCTTTTACTCTGTTCAATCCAAACACTATAAAGGGACATTAAAATCACTCATTCCCCATCCTTTCTGTCAGTAAAGTGACTTAAGCTCTACATTTGGTGGAACCAATCTGAAGACTTCAGCTGTGTGATGGACAGCTGAGAAGTGTATTCAATTATGTGCATCAGTAGGGTGGAGTCTCCATGAGGCTTCGTCGCAGGTGAAGTCTCATCGAGTAATGGAATAAAGCAGGTCCCACATCTCATTAATTTGTTATGTGACAAACTATACAAAGTGTCATTAAAAGGAGGACACGTGTAGGGGTATTTATGGCGATCGAGACAAAGATTCCTTGCGGCTAGGGTTTAGGGATTTGTACCTATAAATACAGTTGTTGTCACATTGTCTGGGTGTGTGAAATCTGTAACTCAGTGCATAATAATAAATATCTCTTTTCTGCCCGTGGTTTTTTATCTCTCTCATTTTGGAAGGGGTTTTCCACGTTAAATCTGTGTTCTTCTTGTTTTCTGTTATCTCCTTTGATTATTTGCGTTTGATTGCATCTGTTTCTTATTTCTTGCATCTGAAGTTATCTCCATCCGTCATAACAAGTGGTATCAGAGAAAGGTTCTGGAGAAAACAATCTGTACGATCAACTTCATCTTCACCAAGGCCTTCAGCAAGGTGCTAGGATATGTGATAAAGTTGTGATCTTTAGCAAGAAAAGATGTTAGTAGTAAACGTGAAAATCGATAAATTTACAGGAAGGAACAGTTTTGGTCTGTGGCAAATCAAGATGCGTGCACTGTTGAAACAACAGGGTTTGTGGAGTCCTTTATCTGACAAACCAAATATCTGACAAACCAACAGGATCATTATGTTGTGCTTATCTGATGATGTTATCACTGAGGTTGCTGAGGAAGACACCGCAGCCAAGTTGTGGAAGAAGCTTGAAAGCCTGTATATGACCAAGTCACTGACCAACAAGTTGTTGTTGAAACAGAGGTTGTTCAGTCTGAAGATGCATGAAGGGAGTCCACTGAGGGAACATCTTGATCAGCTGAACACAAAATTACTTGATTTAAGGAATATTGATGTTAAAAATGAAGATGAAGATGCAGCCCTAATCCTGTTGGTGTCATTGCCGGTATCATATGAAAACTTTGTGCAGTCTTTCATAGTTGGGAAGGATACAGTAGCTTTAGAGGATGTGAGGTCTGCCTTACATGCCAGGGAGTTAAGACACAAGGCTGCTGGGATAGATAGTCAAGCTGCTGGGCTAGTAGCTAGCAGTAATAGTGGAAAAGGATATGGACAGAAGAAGAAGGAGCAGGGACATTGGAAGTCCAATTGTCCAAGGAAGAAGAAAAGCAGAGGGAAGGCATTCGCACACGAGCCTTGGCTACCGAGCAACTCGATGAGGATCTCGGTTCTAGTTGCAGGGGACTCTACACACCATAATGATGTGTGGATACTTGATTCGGAGCATCCTACCATATTTGTCCAAACAGGAGTGGTTTTCTACTTAAGAGCAGATGGATGGTGGTCAAATCTATATGGCCAACAAAGAAGGTTTGCAAAGTTGTGGGAATTGGCTCAAGAAAGTTAAGGATGAGAGGATGGTAAATTTCAGACAATTTGAAAGATGTAAGACATGTTCCATAGATGACCAAGAATTTGGTATCTCTCGCCCATGGGACAAGAAGGGTTCAATTTCAAGGGTGAAGGTGGACAAACCGAATGTCTTCGTGAGATTCGATTGTAGTCCTCAAAGGCATCAAGAGGGAACCTTGTATATATTACAAGGATCTCATCAGATCTGCATCGATGTTGTTGCATCCTCGCTGATTCTGAGCCTCAAGCAGACTTTACTGTGGCACATGAGACTAGGTCACATGGGTGAAAGGGGTATGCAGATTCTTTCTTCAGCAGGTTTTCTTGGGGGATATAAGGTCAAGAATTTGGACTTTTGTGAACACTATGTGTTTGGGAAATTGCATAGAAGTAAGTTCTCAGCAGGGTTGCACAACACAAAGGCATCACTTGATTATATCCATTCAGACTGCTGGGGTCCATCAAAAGTTGAGTCATTGGGTGGTCACAGATATTTTGTGTCATTCATAGATGACTATTCAAGGATGACTTGGGTGGTGATGATGAAGAACAAAAGTGATGCATTCAGTAACTTCAAGCAGTGGAAGTCCCAGTGGAGAATCGTTAGGCAAGAAAATCAAGAAGCTCCGCATGAGATAATGGTCCGGAATTACTGGACGGATTTTGATTCATTTTGTGTGGTGAGGTATTGCCGGACATCATATGTAAGGAATACACCTCACAGTAATGGTGTAATGAAAGGATGAATCAAACTCTCTTTGGAGAGGGCAAGATGTATGCTTTCTCAAGTCGGGTTTATCAAGGAGATTTTGGGCAGAGGTCAGAAAAAAGCGACTTGCTACTTAATCAACAGGAGTCCTCACATAGGGATCAATCTCAAGACACCATTTGAGATGTGGTCAAGCAAAGCTCGCCGACTACTCGATTCTAAGGGTTTTGGGAGTACTGACTTACTATCATGTTAGTGAAGGGAAGTTGGAGCCAAGAGCTAAGAAGGAGTGTTTGTGGGGTATGGAGATAGAGTGAAGGGATATAGAATTTGGTCATCAAGCAGAGCTCTAGAGTAATCCTCAGCAGGATGTTGTGTTTGATGAAAATTCTATGTTAAACTCACATGGGGAAGTCACATGAATCAAACGAAGGTTGAACTGATAGTGTTGAGAAACAGTGGAGCTTCAGGTGGAGCTCTTCGATATGCAACAATCGGTGGATCCAAATCAACACTATATTGATCCGGATAACGAACCGAGGACCGATTCAAGCCCACCACCGAGACCTCGGTGGGGCGCCATACAAACATGATCAAGAGAGTCTAACGCCAAAGCAGCCTAGAAGATCTAATGTTGGGATACCTCCAAGGAGATATGGGTATGATGATTTGGTGGATATGCACTCCAAGTTGTTGAAGAAGTAGAGGTTCTTCGAACCTACTACTTACAGGAAGCAAATGACACGCTGAAGCATCCCAGTGGCATCTTTGCCATGAGAGATGAAATGGAGTCATTGTTGAAGAATCAAACTTGGAAATTGGTCAAACAACCTACTGACAAGGGAATTGTGACTTGTAAATGGATTTTCAAGAAAAAGGAAGGAATAACAAAGCGCGTAAGGGTCGTATAAGGCACGTTTGGTTGCAAGAGGATTGATCAAAAGGAAGGGGTTGACTTTGATGAAATATTTTCACCAAAGGGTCGACACACTTCAATCAAGGTGTTACTAGCAATGGTGGCACACACAGATCTAGAACTTGAGCAATTAGATGTGAAAACTGCTTTTCTACATGGTGAGGTGGATAAGGAGATATACATGACACAACCTGAGGGTTTTCAAGTTCCCGGCAATGAAAATTATGTTTGCAAGTTGAAGAAATCATTGTATGGTTTGAAGCAAGCTCCAAGGCAGTGGTATAAAAGGTTTGACAGTTTTATGCTTCAGCAGGGTTACAACAGAAGTCCTTATGACTGTTGTGTATACCACAGTCTGCTAAAAGATGGATCACATAACTATCTTGTTCTGTATGTGGATGACATGTTGGTTGCTGCTGCAAGGAAGTCTGATGTTCAAAATCTGAAGAACCTTCTCAGTGCTGAATTTGAAATGAAGGATTTGGGTGCAGCCAAAAAAATCTTGGGGATGGAGATCTGGAGAGATAGAAGTCAGAAGAAATTGTTCTTGTCCCAGCAGGGTTATGTGCAGAAGATATTAGACAAGTTTGGGATGTCTTCTACAAAACCAATAGATACTCATATGGCATCAAATGTTCATTTGTCTGTTTATCCTTCACAGTCAGCTGAAGAGAAGGAGTATATGTCAAGAGTTTCCTATGCTAGTGCAGTTGGCAGTCTGATGTATGCCATGGTATGCACTAGGCCTGATCTGGCTCAGGCAGTCAGTGTTGTCAGCAGGTTCATGACTCAACCTGGAAAAGAACACTGGAAAGCTGTTAAAAGGATATTCAGGTACCTGAGAGGTACAGCTGATGTTGGTCTCATTTATGAAGGTGATACTGGTATGGTCACAAAGTTCTTGTGATGTGATTATACAGTGATGTTGTGATGATAAAATCAATGATCGGGTATGTGTTTACATTGGGAAATGCAAGTGGTCACCGAAAGCTACTCTTCGAGGCTATAGTGAGCCTTATCAACTCATCAAGCGAGAATATATGGCTCTTATCAAGCGGCTAAGGAGAGGTATATCGGTTGAAGGGGCTAGTCGGTGATTTGGGGTTGCATCAGGATCAGGTGAGATATATTGTGACAGTCTAAGTGCAATATGTTTAGCCAAGGATCAGGTTCATCATGAGAGAACCAAGCATATTGATGTCAGGTATCATTTCTTGAGGAATGAGAAGAGGGTTTTAGTGAAGAAGATCAGCACCAAAGTTGATCCTGATGATATGTTCACTAAACCAGTTCAGCAGAGTAAGTTTCAGCTTTGCCTGTACTTGCTGAATATTCAGAGCTTATAATCTGTTTCTGGAAACTCTACTGAGGGCAGATCAGTGGAGTGGATGCTGTGGAGATAGTCTGGTACAAGTACATCTAGCATTGACGAATGCATCTGGTACAAGTACATCTGGTTATGCAACCTGTTTGACTCTGGTGAGAGTTGAAGTCAAGGTAGAGAATTGTCAGTAAAGTGATTTAAACTCTACATTTGGTGGAACCAATCTGAAGACTCAGCTGTGTGATGGACAGCTGAGAAGTGTATTCAATTTTGTGCATCAGTAGGGTGGAGTCTCATCGAGGCTTCGTCGGCAGGTGAAGTCATCGAGTAATCGAAATACAGCAGGTCCCACATCATTACTGTTATGTGATGACTATACAATGTCATTAAAAGGAGGACACGTGTAGGGGTATTTATGGCGTATCAGACAAAGATTCCTTGCGGCTAGGGTTTAGGGATTTGTACCTATAAATACAGTTGTTGTCACATTGTCTGGGTGTGTGAAATCTGTAACTCAGTGCATAATAATAAATATCTCTTTTCTGCCCGTGGTTTTTTATCTCTCTCACTTTGGAAGGGGTTTTCTACGTTAAATCTGTGTTCTTCTTGTTTTCTGTTATCTCCTTTGATTATTTGCGTTTGATTGCATCTGTTTCTTATTTCTTGCATCTGAAGTTATCTCCATCCGTCATAACACTTTCTCTTCAGTCACAATCTTCTCTTTTCTATTCGTTTTGTTTCCTTCAAACCAAACAGAGTCTAAACACAATCTTGCCTTAAAGGCGCAGCGGGAGAAATACATGGATATCTAAGAGGTTCATTCTTGAACCTTGAATGGTTCTTCCACATTTTCTATATAGTTGATATAGTAGTGGATTCATTTCTTTAGCAAGGACCAGGGTCTTTGGTAGTCTTAATTGATACTTTTAATCAAGTTCAGAACATCCCATTAGCTGCCAGTCTTGTGCCTGCAAGTTTCTGTGTTCTATCTTGTTGATATCTTCTTGCTGATCTTGCATCTTGTTGAGCCTGCTGCCTTGCTATTAAACCTGCTGAACCTGACTTGCTTGAACATCTTGTAATAGTCATTAGGCTGTAGGTTTTAGGAGCTGAACCTTGTATTCAGTCTTTAACAAGTGCAGGCTTGATAATCTGGTGTTTCACCATGATTATCACCCTTGAAGGACTGATAGTTCGGCCTTGTTGCTGTCTTGATTATTTTACTGAACCTGTAAGTCTTATTTTCTTGCTGGTTTTGTAATCTGAACTGCGGTAATAATTTATAGGCTGTTGTATTTTGTAGTTTGCTGAATCGAGCCTTTTTGTTCTTTGTTGAATTTGTAATTCATTCATTAAACTTGCTGAGTTTTGTATTCATCATCATATTTGGTTTGAAGCTGTAACCATATTGTGTTAATAGAACTAGTTGGCTGCATCTTTTTTTTGTTTGAATTGCTATAGAACCTGTACGTTAGACTGCATTATTTTTTGATCAAGTTTAAAAAAAAAAATTCAGTGTTTGTCTTTACATTGTTTTGTTTATAGCTGTCGATCTTAATCGGAAACTGAATCTGCATATTTAATTAACTCACCAAATCAAGTGTTCAGTGCTATTTGTTTTATTAAACTATTTATTAAACTTGATCTAGGTAATAATAGTTAACACGTATAACTTAGATTTAAATCCTGCTTCCAAATTATTTTTAAGTGTGTTAATTATTTGAAAACTCTGATTTTATCCGTATTGCCTGCAAAAGTGCTTAAAATTTTTAAAAAGACAATTTTTACCCACACTCTATTCACCCTCCCCTCTCAGAGTGTGTCTGCGCATTATCGATCCAACATTTAGGTCAAGTGGGAGATTGTTGATGTAGTGCCCTAAACCCAATCGGGTTGGACCGGATCAGACCGGGTCGGATCATTTCTACTACGTCTTTACGTTTATACATATGATAAATTACTTTTTCTTATTATACATTTGTTCGTTTAACAGACCAAATGCTATATTGTATATAAAAATAATGTCCATAGTGTCAAACTATGATAGAGAAATCATAATAGTGATTATGGTTGATGAGATCTCGAATCACTTTAATAATTTTGATGCTTAAATGTCTCTAGTCGTATGTAATATTAATTAGGACATTAATAGTACGATTAGACTAGTACGTATTGGATGTATTCTATCTTATGAAGATAGGAATAAATCTCGTCTATCGAAGTGTAGGGACACTTGGACTATACCTGGACGAGTATTAGATAATGCGTACGTTAAATTGACCCACTTATTTTATTAAGTGTTGCACTATGTGGCGGTTGTGTAATTATCCTATGACCAGAGTCTTCATTGCATCACGGTATGGATTGTCATGCTTTGACGCTATTGAGGTTTTCCTAATCCATGGTGCGATCATGCGGTAGTGATTGGGTGTGAAATTGAAGCATGCGTAGGATTAATGTTGGTCGTCCGGAAGTCGCATATCCTAATAGTACGAGTAAATATCCGAAAGGACCTTCTTATAAAGAATGTCTAGCTCTCGTGAATATTTGCAAAGTGGGAGTAAATGAGTTACTTCAAGAGAGCATGATATACAGATTATAAGATATGGTCGTTAATATATGACACTCTAGATACGACTGTATGGATATTATAGCAGCGATAAGATTTTATTTACACGGTAACCGTTTCACATGAAATATTGTAGTCATAGCACTTATGAAACTGAATGTTTGGGAATACAAATCTGTTATTCATCTGTGGTGTAACTGTTACATATATATGGTGTTTAGGACACTTGTCACACATACAAGATGCCACACAATACATAGAATCTAGACTAGATACTACACTCTTACTTATTACAAAATAGGTCCCTCAACATTCTATATTATCAATATACTCCAACATTGTTGATTGCCTTCCAAGACTTGAAAGTCTAGAACTTGATGGAGTTGATTTCCAGTCCGAGGAAGCTTTTGAAAAACTCATAAAGGGATGCTCAATGCTGAATAATCTGTGCCTCGATATATATAGTAATGACGATGATGGTTTTACGTATATGATATCTTCAACTTCCTTGAGACGCTTTGAGCTATGTTTCAACTTTCAAGCATAAATGCAGCCTGAAGTTAAAGGCTTGCTCACTTGAGTACATCGAGGTATTTGGTTGTATATCTGAGACTTCTGTACAAGAGAATTCGAGCTCTCTTGTTGGAGCATACTTCAGTATTCATTTGCTTAAAGATGAATATGAATTCATTCAAGACGACTTTTGCAATTCAATCATTGAAGCGATTCACGCTTTTGATCACGGAAAAGCTCTAAATTTATTAGCCGATGGTTTGCGGGTTAGCTTCAAAGATGCCTTAGACTTGTACTCTTCTTCTTTTTCTTTTGTTAACATCATTCAAAATTTGAAGATAAGCGTTGTGGCAATGCGTGATCACACAATATTTGACATGTTGCACCGGTTTATTGTAGCCCATTACTAGATTTCATTCAAAGCTGATCACACAATATCCGACAACGGTATTTGTAACGTTATTTTGTAGCCCATTACAAGATTTCATCCTGATCGTGTTTTCAACATATTGAGGAGACAGTCGCTTCGCCCGACAACATTACGATGTTTGTTCTGCAAGAAGCAGTGCTTTCAAGGGAAATTGTGGATCAGGTTCAAGTTCTTCAATCTGTGATTTGTTTTATTATTTATTTATTGAGTTTTGATGAATTTGATCATAGATCAAGAACAGAACAGGAAACTGGAATTGAAACTTGCATATTCATTGATTGAGAGTAAAACTTGAAAAGTATACAATCGAATTATTCCGTAAATATATGAACTAAACTTACTCTAACTCGCTCTTTTGGTACCTTATATAATGGTACTTTAGGCAGTTACAAGGTGATTAATCTAACTGATTTCCTAACTGACTAACTAACTCCCAAGCTTCTGGAATGATGCAGTTATTTCATCTTGTGATGTAATGCTGCAACACCCCCTCTCAAGATGAAATTAATTAGCCTTGTATATCCGTGATAGAGGATAAAAGGATAACGAAAGAAATCAAACGTGTTTCTGTCTAATAGTTTAGTAAACAGATCAGCCAGTTGTAGGTGTGCTAGAGATAGGTAGAGGTTTTAACAGTCCTGATTGATATCTATCTCTTATCACATGACAATCTATATCTATGTGCTTGGTCCTTTCATGGAATATAGGATTTTCCACTATGTATAGAGCACTTTTACTGTCACAGAACATAGGTATGGGCATTTCCTGTTTTATGTTGAATTCTTTCAGCAGGTATGTTAGCCACTGTAACTCACATAGAGCCATGGCCATGGCTCTGTACTCTGATTTAGAGGAGCTTCTAGAAGCTGTGGTTTGTTTCTTGGACCTCCAACTTATTATCCCTTTGCAACCAGACGAGCCTTGTAACGTTCTACATCCCCATTTGGTAGATACTTAATCCTGTAAACCCACCTACAGCCAATAGGAGTTTTCCCTTTAGGCAAAGATACAATGTCCCAAGTCTGAGTATGTTGTAGAGCCTCAATTTCTGCACTCATAGCATCTTTCCACTTAGAATCCTTGACAGCCTGCTGATAAGTGACTGGTTCACCTGCAACATCCACACTCAAAACAAATTTCTTATAGTTAGGTGCAAGTTGATCATATGACATGTAATCTTGAATAGGATATTTGGGAGTGATAGAGGCTTGATTGCATATGTAATCCTGCAAGTATGTGGGTGGCATGATGTTTCTGGTGGTTCTTCTAGGTGAAGCATTTGGTTGATTAAGAACAGAAGGATTAGAGTCATGTGAAGTTGAAGGAGTATTGGGTGAATTCTGGTAATAATGTGAGCTGGTATGTGGTGAGTGTTGGGGATGTTGTGGTGACTCTAGTGAATTTGGAGAATCTGGTGAGTTTGGATCTGTGTATGATGGTGAATTACAGATGAAAGATCAAAGGGAATGTGCATCTGGTTAGCAGGTAAGGGAAAAGAATAAGAACTGGGATGAATTGTTTTGTGCTGTGTGAAATGGAAAGGGAATTTGTCCTCATGAAAAAGAACATTTCTAGATACAAATATGCCCTGTGTTTCTAGATTGAGCAGGAGGTATCCTTTGACATTAGGTGGATATCCTAGAAAAGCACATGGTATACTTCTATTGTCAAATTTGGTTTTGGTGACACCAGGGTTAGTGGCAAAAGCAAGGCATCCAAAAACTCTGAGATTGGAATAGGTAGGAGGCTTGTGATGTAGTCTTTGGTAAGGTGTTTGATGCTGGATTTTAGGAGAGGGTGTAAGATTAATCAAGGTGGTGGCATGTTGAACACAAAATCCCCAGTATATTAAAGGAACCTTGGATTGAATTCTTAGAGCCCTAGCTACATTAAGTATATGTTGATGCTTTCTTTCAACTATTCGGTTTTGTTCTGGGGTATGAACACAGGATCTTTGATGAGTGATTCCATTAGTAGCATAGAACTCTGGTAGCTTGAATTCTAAACCATTATCAGACCTTATGGTTTTAATGTTTTTGTCAAAATGAGTTCTCACAAAGGCATAGAACTGTCTTATTATGGTAGGAACTTGAGATTTGGCCTTAAGAAGATAGATCCAAGTGTATCTTGTGTGATCATCTACTATAGTAAGAAAGTAATTTCATTATGCACAGTTGCCCTTTTATATGGTCCCCATATATCCATGTGTATGAGATCAAAGGCATGAAGAGCCATAGAATTGCTCAAAGGAAATGAAAGTTTTCTTTGCTTTGCAAGATAACAAACAGTGCACTTGCTACTTTCAAAAGAACATATACTGGGCTCTATAAGCCTTACATCATTTACCACTTTATTTGACATATGCCCTAACCTAAGATGCCAAACATATGCATCAGGCTTACAAGAAAACAGGACAGACTTCTCATGGTTTGATGTAGGTATAGAGTTGGATAGAGGCTGTGAATCATTATAACTGAGGAAATAGAGGCCATGGTAATGTCTAGCTGATCCAATCCTCCTCTTGGTCATAAGATCCTGAATGAAACAGTGGTTAGGAGTGAAAATAACAGATAAATTTCTGTTGTGTAAAAGCTTACTAAGTGAAAGTAAGTTGTGTTTGAATGTAGGTATGTATAAGACATCAGATAATGTGATTTCAGGTGTGAGCTTGACCATTCCTTTATGTGTGGCCTTGGTCTGATTTCCATTAGGCAATGTTACATTGGTGTGAGATATAGCAACATAAGATGAGAAAAGGTCAAGAGAAGACTCAGAATCCTGTTATAGATCTTTTGGTGTCTTCACATCCAGCCCAATCAGCATCCACATAGGCTTTTAGTTCCAGAATTCCTTGAGCAGAAAATAATATCCCTTGTTCAGGAGCATTCTTCAGGTATTTTAGAAGTCTGTGTGCAGCCTTGAGTTGTAATTTAGTGGGAGAATCAAGAAACTGACTCAGCTGTTATGTTGCTAGGGTGATATCAGGTCTGGTTATGCCAAGATACAACAATTTTCCAACTAAACTTCTATAATAACTATTTGATTCCAGTTTTGGTGAGTCTTTACTATGTAACTTCTGAGTTGTATCCATTGGGGTTTGAACTGGTTTGCAATCAGTGTATCCATAGTCTTCAAGGAGTTCCAGACAGTACTTTCTTTGTGACAACATTATTCCATCTTTGGATCTAGCAACTTCGAGCCCTAGGAAGTATTTAAGATTCCCTAGGTCTTTGATTCCAAATCTTGAGTTTAAGAATTCCTTTAAGTCTTTAATCTGCTCCAAGTTAGGACTGGTGACCAGCACATCATCAACATATACAAGCAGGGCAATGAAGTCTTCATCCTTTCTTTTTATAAACAGGCTATAGCCTTGTTTTGATCGCCCAAACCCCTCTCAAGCAAATCTTGTGTGAGCTTTATGTTCCATTGTCTACTGGCTTGTTTCAAGCCATATAAAGATTTCTTGAGTTTGCATACAGTGCCTGGTGTAGAATTACAACCCTGAGGTATAGACATGTAAACTTCTTATGATAGATCCCAATGTAGAAAAGCATTATTCACATCTAGTTGCTATGAATTCCATCCTTTAGCAGCAGCAATGGCAAGTAAAGTTCTTACTGATGTGAGTTTTGCCACAGGAGAAAAAGTATCCAGATAATCCAATCCCAGCTGTTGTGTGTAGCCCTTGGCAACAAGCCTGGCTTTAATCCTCTATACTGAACCATCAGCATGTCTTTTGATTCTATAAACCCACTTACAACCAATAGGAGTTTTTCCTTTAGGTAGAGGTACAATCTCCTATGTGCCAGTTCTTTGTAAAGAATCAACTTCATCTTGCATTGCTTTTCTCCAAGCTTCATCTTTGCATGCCTCATTGTAATGCCTAGGTTCAGTTAACACCTGTGCACTTAACACATAGTTCTTGTAAGAAGTAGATAAATGTGTTAAAGAATCAACATTCTGAATGCTATGAGGAGAGGTCCTGATCTTGGATGGATGACAGACATAGTAATTCAAGTAAGCAGGGACTTCTCTAGATCTAGATGATCTTCTTGTCATAGGGACATTTCCATTTTGGGAATTCTGTCCATTGTCAGGATCATTGTGAACTTGATCATTTACTAGTTCCTGAGCCACACTAGATTGTGCTTCTGGTTCAGGATTAGGTGAACGATCCTCTCCACTTTGCTCCTGCAAGTCTATGGCTTCAGAATGTTGTTCCTCCATAAATGGTAAAGGCAAGGAAAATTTATCAGTATCACCTGGGTTTTGAGTGTAGGGAAAAATCATTTCATGAAATGTTACATCTCTACTAATAAAAATCTGTCTAGTTTGCAGATTTAGTAAACAATATCCTTTGACATTCAAGGCATGACCTAAATAAACAGATTTTATGCTTTTCTGTGCAAATTTGTTACCATCAGTGTGTAAGTTACAAGCATAAGTCAGACAGCCAAATACTCTAATGTTCTTGTATGATGGAACAGAACCAAAAAGCAATTCATGAGGAGATTTTTCATTCAGGATTGGTGTAGGCAACACATTAATCAAAATGACAGCATGAATAACACAATAAGTCCAGTAAATTACAGGTAGACCTGATTGAAATTTCAGACTTCTTGCAACATCTAAAATATGTTGATGCTTTCTTTCTACCGCACCATTTTGTTGTAGAGTGTGAACAACTGTGGTTTGGTGAATGATGCCTTTAAGTGCATAAAAAACAGGTAAGTCAAACTCCAAACCATTATCAGATCTAGGAACCTATATTCTTTTATTTTCATGATCTTTGATTTGTTTTGTATCTTTCTATGATTTATGATGCTATTGTGTGACTAGATCGAGAGATTGGTTGCTAATTGTTGTCTAACGTAGATGAGAATCGTTGTTAGGCTAGATCACCATAGAAAGATAGGATCCTTAATCTTTAATTCATGACAAATTAATTGGTTAATTATCTAGGTTGCTAGATTCTAAAATACGAGAGTTAACTTGAATCTACACCTTCGTTTTGTATGGAAATTGGTCTCAACATTCGAGAGAGGAGAGATCAATAATTGAATTCACTAAGAGATTAGGAGTTCATAGCTTGAGAAACGGATTCACTAAGGAATTAGGAGTTCGTATCTCGTGTAAAGGTGAAACCACAATATCGAATTAAAATCATGAGATGAACTTGGATTGAAATCACTTGGTTTGTATATTGGTTGATTCCATGTATCTTTCTTCTATGTTTTTCTTAGTTGTTATAGCTTAGATTTATTTTATCTGTTCTATGTGTTTATATGTTTGTTCTTTCGTTTATTTGTTTTCATAAGTAACAATTGAAAGGAATTAATAAAACTAGATTCAACAACCCAATTCCCTGTGGATCGACCCCTTACTTATCCCGCTTTACTAGCAATTACCCGGTATTCGGCCGGTTAGGAGTTAGTTTTGCATATAGGTTAGGGTTTATAATTTGTTTTTGTTTAATGATGCAAAACCACCCAAACAGAAATCTTTATCAGCTTTGAGGATGTATAAGCCATTAGTAAAATCAGTTGTACCAATCCTCCTCAAACTGAGCATGTCCTGAATCACACAAGATTCTAGGTAAAATTTGATGTTATATGCCCTAGTCCTGATCAATCTAATAATAGATATGAGATTTAAACTAAATTCTGGTACACAGAACATTTTCAAGAATTAAATGCTGATTAATTTTGACTTGTCCTATATGTGATACCTTAGCACTTTTACCATTAGGTAGACTAATGAGACATATTATCCACTGATTTACAAGTTTCAAACAAGGCCTTATTGCAAACAAATATGGTCATTTGCACCGTAATCTACAATCCACCAAAGAAACTTAGGAATAGGTTTACCCGACCTTCTATGGATTGAAGTTTGTGGTCGAGGCCATGAATTGACATTAGAAGTCCGTAATCTGATTAGCTTGCGGTAGATTCAAAATTTGTTGATATTGTTCTTGTATAGCACTAATGGGAATAGTCTCAAATCGCTTCAGATGCATCTTGATTCCAAGAGCTCGAACCAACACAATTGGTGAGATGAAGATGACCTTCTCCTGCCTCTGCCCTTTGGTGGGAAACCATGCTTCTTGTAACAACAATCCACAGTGTGACCAGTCATTCCACAATGTGTACATTGTGGTTTCTTGCTGTTATTGTTGAAATTTCTCCTATTAGCACCTCCTTGATTTTGAACAGCAAGAACAGCCTTCTGATTTGTTTCAGAAGATCCAAAAACTGCAGCAGATTCTACCAATTTTGCTCCAGAGAAAGAACTATATAACTGCTTTTTTCTTGTTTAACAGCCATGGAAAACACTGCTTTAATCGAAGGTAATGGATCTAACATCAAAACCTGAGACTTAATTGAAGCATACTCATCATTTAGCCCTTTCAAAACCGAATGACATACTGTTTCTCCATATATCCTTGAAACCATTTCTTGCCACAATCACAATCAGGAGCAGCTGTAACAGTCATCAATTGATCCCACAGAACCTTCAATTACGTAAAATATTGAGACATAGTAAGATTACCTTGCTTGGTATTTTGAATTTCTTCCATCATGTTGGACAAAGTGTAAGTATCTCCTCCCCCAAATCTATCTTCAAGATCATCCCACATGTCTTTTGCAGTTTTGTAGGAGGCTATGCTCTGAGCTATATCTCTTGATCTTTGCATTGACCAACCAAGCATTCACCATATTGTTACATTGTCTCCAATTTGAATAATGAGTCTCATTGGGCGTAAGAGCAGGAATAGATCCATCTACGAAACCCATCTTGTTATTCGAAGACAGTGCTGTGGTCATAAACATCTTCCAGCTGTGGTAATTGCTATCATCGAGCAATGGTTGAACCAAAACAAGAGCTGGATTTTCATTAGGATGAATGACCAAATCGCAGGAACATAAACTCCTTGTTTATCCATCAAGAAGACGATTATGAAGAACAAGATGAAAAATAACCAAAGGAAGAAGAAGAGAAAAGAAACAAATGTGGATTGGAAGCTTATAGCTCCGATACCATGATGAATTTGATCATAGATCAAGAACAGAACAGGAAACTGGAATTAACACTTGCTTATTCATTGATTGAGAGTCAAACTGAAAGTATACAATCGAATTATTTCAGAAATATATGAACTAAACTTGTTACTCTAACTCTGCTCTTTTGGTACCTTATATAATGGTATTTTAGGCGTTACAATGTGATGTAATCTAAGCGATTTCCTAACCGACTAACTAACTCCCAAGCTTACGGAATGATGCGGTTATTTTATCTTGTGATGTAATGCCGCAACAAGTTTGAGATCGCTTTTGTGGCTATACGCACATGTATATTCTACTCTCCGCCCTTGATCATTCCCTTTTATTTATTTTAACATGGATCATATCTATGATATTTTTCAACTCTTGCCACCTAAGATTCAAGTTGGTTTATTCGATTGCCACAATGGTGGCACCCGAGCCCAGCTGTTAAATCATCACTAGGGAGTTGATGATGAATAAGAAGCCCATTATGGGCGATGAGCTCACACTCGAGAGTATCAGACAATGTTATGTTAACGTCCAAGACGACGAAAATCAGAAGCTTGAAACACTGTATAATCTTCTTGAATCCATGTTTTTTATCCAAAGTGTCATCTTTGTGAACACAAGGCGTAAAGTGGATTGGTTGACTATCAAAATAAGGAGTCGTGGTGGTGGGCGCTGGAACTATATTAGTTATTATGTGATCCATGGAAATATGGACAAAAACACAAGGCAGATAATGATGTGTAGATTTCGTTGCTGTGGTGGTACTTGTGTGTTCATCACAAGTAGTAGCAACCTCTTGCTGAAGAAGGAGGTATCATGTCCAAAAATTTGTCAATTTGGTGATCAACGGTAATTTTATGATGCATGAGACTGATAAGTTAATGTAATTCTCTCTACAAACTCCTATCAAGGACTCTAGTCAAATCGCCTCAAATCAGTCATAGGAGAGGTTATCTCAGTGTCCAATCGGCTTTCATCAAAGGAAGACTTATAGCAGATAACATAATTACCGTTTTTGGTATTTTTCATTCTATGAAGAGTGGAGCTACCAGATGCAATAATCATATGGCCTTTAAACTTAGATATGGCGAAGGCTTTTGACCAAGTCGAGTGGGCCTTCGTTGAGAGAAACTCATGCAGTTATGAAGTTCCCCCATCATATTATCCGGGTTATCATGAATTGCCTAGCCACAGTCTCCTATCAAGTACTGGTAAATGGAAGTCCACCCCCTCCTTACTCCAACAAGAGGAATACGCCAAGGTGATCCCTTATCACCTTTTATTTTTATTATTTACACCTCTATCTTACCACATGAAGCAGAATCAATATTAAATATTCCCCGCTATCCACAACATGATAAACTCTCTTGGCACTTTACAAACAAAGGAGTTTACAATGTCAAGTCCGGATACTCAAGAGCTATGGAAATACATGAAAACAAACCAGAAAAGCTTGCCAAGTGTCCTCAACCGGTCTTCAACCGACAACACCCAATATTTCTTTATGGATTAAAACGGAAACAAACCGTAAACTAAAAATCATTTGGACAATAATGTAATCACATTAACACCCAAAAAACTTGTGTATTTTTAAATAACACATTCAATCACAATGGAAAAAAATTACTAACATATATGATAAACAACTTTAACATCAATATAGATGATAAGTAAGTTACATCAGGGAAACGATTACTCATGCCATTTCTGTAATAAAAAAACACATAGATTTACGAGAACCAACTAACTAGTAGTATGTAAACGCAACATATGGCTCTTAGGCATGTGAAGATCTTGATTTTTTCTTGTATACTTGTGATGAAACACCAGCATTGCCTCACCATTTTGAATCAACAGTCTTCAATCACCTGGGCCAAAACCACCTGCAATGACACCTTTTACTAACAATACATTGTGATATTAACAGTATCAGTAACACAATATCATGCTCATATAAGGATCATTTAAGGCTTAATTCAAAGACTACTTCAAGGCACACATATCTGGCTCAAATAAGGCTCATATAAGGCTTAATTCAATGGACACCGTATCAATCTGGCTCATATAAGGCACACAGTATTAGTAACACAGTACCATGCTCATATAAGGCTCATTTAAGTCTTACTTCAAGGGACTACTTCAAGGAAAACATATATGGCTCATATTAAGCTCATTTAAGGCTAAATTCAAGGGACACAGTATCATATCTGGCTCATATAAGGCATATAGTATCGTGAATAAAGATCATATAACACAAGATCGTGAACACAATATCATGCTCAAAAGGACTCTCTCATTTAGTATATGGTTAATTCACATTAATTAACCATTTTTTCACATTAATTTTCTCTTAACAACACAACACTCATTGCATCTGCATCATATTATTATAAAAGGATACTTTCCTTATCCTATTATCCACAAACAAATTATTTCATACAAACAAAAAGCAGCTTCATTTATGCTTTTCCATTCGTAATTTAGATTTGCATAAGTGCTTTCGAATGCTTTCTGAGGCAACTTCTTCAAACAACTATGGACTGCACAAAATAAAGCCACTAAAGACCCCCCAAAAGTGAACATAGAAATCATCAATGAAGAATTGAATAGATTATCTATTCTATGTCAAGAGTATTACCTGCTGAAAAGGCAAAACATCTGACCGATAATTAAGCGCCCCTTTGTCACATTTGATCAATTTAGACACGTTAGGGATCAAAATGCCTCCAGGTAGCACAATATCTTGATCTTAATATGATTTCATATCAATGTCGAAGTTCATCACTTGATGCAAAAAATGAAGGCATTTTGTTGGTCCCTTGAAAAGGATTTGGTTAAGTTTAGAGCGGGGTGAATAAACTTAACACTTAAAACTTTTGGAGTTAACAAACTCAAGAACTTCAAAGACTTCTCACCGATCGCTCGATGAATCACGACACTCGGTGAGTCTGGCCGATCGTTGATATTACTGACTTTGTTGCAGCGGAATATATTCAAGTTAAGCCTTATTACTTGTTGTTAAAGTATGATACCAAGTATTAGATACTCAGTAGTGTAAGTGTGTGATTTAGTTGCTAGTTTCAGTAGATTGATGTGCTAAATATACTAAATACAAAATGTAAGTGCAGAAAGTAAGTAGGCAATTTTTATAGTGGTTCCAGGTGGCGTAATCCTGGCAGTCCACTCTTCTCCTGTGATGTTGGAGGTAATTCACCAATAAATATGGCTTCACAAACTGAACACTTGGAACAGGTAGGATTGTTGCTCCAAAGTCTTCCACTGGTCCTTGAAGGGTAGGATTTCCTCTTCACCAGCTCCACCACAAACAACAGTCCTTGACACCCTAGGATGCTTCACTGTCTTCAGCAGGTTTCTTGTAAAAGAAAGTTTGAATCAAGTAATTGATTCAGCTTTCAGCAGCTTGATCAGGATGATATGATCAGCAGCTTGGATTCTTCAAGTGTGTAAACTTGATGTAGCTTGATGACAGGTTACACTTGAAGAAGTTTACTAGATTAGTAGCTTTAAGTTCAGTAGGGTCAGCAGGGTGATTTCTTGATAAGAATCTAAAGCTCAAGATTATCTGTTATTTTTTCTCTTAAAAATCATATGTTTCTGTATCAGGGGTTATCTATTTATGAGTGAGAATTCTTGTGACTTATGTTTGAAATTCAAACATAGCCGTTTCAGATTTGTCCCTTTCATGACTTGCATTCTGTCCCTGTACATAGTACTAACACTGTCAGTTTATTTTCTGTCAAATTTCAGATTGTCCACCCTTTGACTTGTATCCATTGGATAAGCCTCTGTTTCTTTCCAACGTCCCTTTAATCTTGGCCATTGATTTGTTTGATAGAATCAGGAGCTATTATCTGTCCTTATCCTTTTAATCTTCCAATGTAACCTTTGATTAAATCGAAATATATGTTCAATGAGGTTCTGTGTAAGTAAGTCTCATTTGAAATACATATCGATCGGTGATTCAAGGTTTTTGTGTTTATAAAACACCGCAGAATCGACTTCTCTTATATCTAACTTTTTATTATGAAGTTAGATTACACCATTTTGAATATAACCAAGTTCCAATCACCACTTAACTTATGGAACTTAGACTTTGTACACAAGGTATATGTAATCGATTTAGGTCATCACAGACTTCCCTAAATTTCGATTCCATATCCTTGACTTTAAATACTAAGTTTGATCCCTTAGCCTTCAATAACTGATTTTGATCCATCAGCCTTCAGTCTTCAGCAGGTTCCTAAACTCAGGTACCCTACTGATCTAGACAAGTCTGCTGATGAAAGTCACCTGACTATTTACAGTGGTTGTTTGATCAAACATATACAAAGATCAAACTTTAATAAGCCTATACATTTGATCTAGACATCTTTTGCCTTTGCTCTATATATAACAATTTAGTCCGGCATTCATCACTAAAACTTAAAATAAGTCCAACAATTTCCCCCTTTTTGGTGATGATGCCAATACCTCCTACAAACAAAGCAAAAGTGTAAAAACAAAAACAGAACAAACTTCAGTCATTCTCATTATAATCAGTTTGTTCAAAAGTATTACAAGCTAGATTCAGCAAAAATAAAAAGCATGTGTAAGTATGTTGATTTAGTTCCTTCTATCTCTTTCTTGTCTCTCCTTCTCTTGCTGTTATTGATATTCCCTTATATCTCTTACCATTTCTCTCATCCATTGATTTTCAATAAGGGAAAAATCAATATGGGGATTCACTTCCTTCCACCATTTCCATGCCTCAGGTAGAGTAAGGTTGATTTGGTGTACTCTAAAACCTAAACGCATGTATAACTGCTTGAACTCATCCAGTGAATCTCTTGCTGATGTAGTAAGTAGACTCCTTTCACCTCTACCACCTCTGCCACCTCTTCCACCTCTGTGTGAAGATCTTAAGGCTTTAACTCTTGCTTCCCAAAACTTAAGTCCCAGAAAGGAATTTAGTCCCTCATGGAAGCCCTTGTCATGGTAAGCTCTTCTCTTGTTATAGTAAAGCTTCTTGTATTCCTTGAAAAGATCATTAGTTAGTGGAAGTCTGCCAGGTGCTGGTTCTCTGAAAGCATTGGTGTCAGCCTCCCATCTCTTTTGCGCAAAAATTCTAGCAGCGACCTTTTTTTGCTACAAATTGTCGGCTCTCTTCCCCTTATTGACATCATCAACAAAACGGGAAAGCAGACCATGAACACTCTCCTGTGTGATCACCAAGTTGTTCAGTTGACCCTCCATGATCTCAATTTTAGTGTCAACTGCAGTGATCCTTCCCTCCATTGTCTGCTCCAGTAGATTGATCCTCTCAGTAATTTTAGAATCCAACCCAGCAGGGTGAGATGTTCCAGCAGTTTCAGGTGCAGCAGGCTTAGGTGCATCAGCAAGCTTGTCTAGTTTCTGGTGAATATATGCAAACTGTTCTTTCAAAAACTTCTCCTTCAGTGTATTTCCTTGTTTAATTCCTTTTACATCTAGGGCAAGGTCAGTGAGAGCATATTGAGTGGAAGTAATGTTGGAAGCAACTATTTCAGTAGTTCTTCCTCTATTTTCCACCAAGTTCATTAAATCTTCAAACATTTTCTCTTGTCTGTCAAGTTGAGTTCTTAGTCTTGTCACTTCTGACTGCCTCAATTCATCCAACACTTGTACTGGTACCCCACCAACCATTCCTCCAGCCATATGTCCATCAGCTTCATCAGCAGGCTCTTCTACATTGTATTGTGCCCTATGTCTGCTGACAACCATGGCTCTTGTCCCTTCCAGTAGGGGCAGGTCCTTCTTCAACCATAGCACCAAGAATATCCTCCATAATTGGATCTTGTGCAGGTTCTTCAAAAATTGGTACAAATGCCTGTTGTGGATTAGCAGCAATAAGTTCTTCCTCAGGCATTTGAAACTCCTCATCACTGAAGTCATAGTCCAAAGAAATTGTTCATCTCATCATCAATACGGCGATCTGCGTGACCATCCTTCCCTTCAGTGGCCTTTTCTCCAGTAAGTTCTACTACAGCAGCCTGTTCTTCAATAATTACAGGGGTTTCCTCCAAACCCATTGGGAGTTCCAACCTTTGTCCAGGTGCTGTTTGATCCTCAGCAACCTGTACCACCAGTTCCGACCTTTGTTCAGGTGCTGTCTGTTCCTCAGCAGCCTGAACCTCCTCAAAATGTAATGGTGATCCTTCCAAACCCATCACCATATCCAACCTCTGTCCAATAACTGTTTTTTCCTCAGTGAGTAGGACTCTTTCTTCCACACAAATAAAAGGAAAAATAGCCATGTTTTCCTCTAGAAATCCTCTGACATTAGCAATCTTTCAGTAAAGTTTCAACAGATTTTGATAGAGTGTCACGAGTGTCAATCCATTCTTGATATTTAATTGAATCTTCAGAACTAACATCAGGCTCACTATGTTCAATAACATTTTCTTCATCCAAATCTTCACTCTGCTGATCATCAGGATGCATATCCACCTCCACAACCTTGAATGCATCAGATGTCCCAACCATCCTGTTACCTCCAAGGTTTATGCCATCATTCATTAGGGCTTCCAAATCATCTACGGTGAGATCTTCCAGATCCTCATCCATTTGTTCACCTTGTTGGTCCTCAGTAGACTTACCAGCACCAGTAGACTGTTCTGCTCCAGGTTCATTTAATAATGCAGTTCCACTGGCTTCTCCTTGATGTGGGGGATGATCATCATCAGAATCAGATGATGATGAATAATCACTATCTGTACCATCCCTAGGAGTCTTGAACATGATACTTCCTTCTCCCTTTTCTCTGTCTAAGATTTCCATCAACCTCATTTACAGCAGGGATGTATTGACCAGATCAAGGTGTTTTCCACTTCCAAATTTTCAAACGCCCATTCCTCAAAGTCTCATCATAGGCTCAAGAAATGGTTTTTGTTTCTTATAATAACCAAACTTCCATTGGAAGTAATCACCACCGACTTGAGTTTAGGATCAACATATCCTTATTTTCTTTTCTTTTCCTTCATTTCGAATGGCATAGAAGGTTTCCTTGCAGAAGATTGTTCAACTTGTTGTCCTCCAAAGGTTCCAACAAGTAGGTTTAAAGTTTCCTCAACAGATGCCTCTAGGTCAAGAGGTTCTTACGGTTGTAAATTTGTACCTACCACTTCCATCCTGCTCCACACTAGGTTCCCCGACTTACATGCTCATCGGCCAGGTTAGCAGCATTGCGCTTCCCCCGAACTATTGCGAAATTGCAGTGGTCTTGTACCAATGTACCTACTTCCACAGCAGGTGCAAACTCATTAGTCTGCTGTGGTTCTTCAGTAGGTTCAGCAGGTTTCTCAACAACAACCTCTCCAGTAGGTTGCTCAATAACAACCTCTTCAGTTCCAGTAGGCTTAACAATTGTTAAAGGCTCAGCTTCAATAGCCTCTTCTTCTTCTCTTTGTTCTTCAAGAATCCTCAATTGCTTCCCTTTGCCATGTTTCTTTTTATGTGTAATTTTCTTCATTCTTTTGAAAGGTCTTTCAGCTTCAATCTCAACAGCTTTCCTCTTTCTTTTATCTTCTTTATGTTGCTCTCTCAAAATTTCAACAACAGACTTCTTCTTTGTAACTACAGCTGGGTCAGTAACTTCAATTTCAACTGGACCCTAAGTAGACTCAGCAGTCTCTACTGTCTGCTTCCTTGTTTTCCTAGGTTTTAGTAACTCAGTGATTTTTTCCGTGTCAAAACAACTTTTCTTTCTCAAAGAACTTTACGGGTGCAAGAGATTTAACAACTTGCTGAACCTGCTCACCACCAGCATCATCATCTCCATTATTATCACTCTCAGTTGCTTCATCATCCACATCTTCATCATCATCCAAACCAGGGATGAGATAGCCAATCTCCTTCTTGTATCTGGACTTGTTTATTTTCTCGGTGCAACATCAAGAACCCCCAAATGATTCAAAGCAGGGCTGAACCATCAAACCCAAAAGTAAAGTCTTGGGACATCCTAGTCCCTTCTCCGTCCCTCTCGATATCACCTTCTTCATGTATTGGACAAAAATCCAGCCCAATCAAACTTCATGCTTTTACAGATGATGATCAGTAGATCAATCTTGGGTCCAGACAGTGTGTCAAGGCTTCCACTTAATCCCAAGATATTCTTTGCTATAATCTTGCTCAGCAGGTTGTATTCCATCCTAATATGCTTCACATTGATCCCCAGAGATGATTTGATGGCATCATTGGTCTTTATTCTGTCAACAAAATTCAATCTTGACAGCCCCATTTCTTTAGGATTAGTTGGAGCATTATTTCCAGGTCCAAAACCAAATGCCTCCCTCAGCAGGTTTGAGGAAATTTCAATCTCCTGGCCATTCACTGTTGTAGTAAATGCCTCTCTATTATCTCTTATCACAATGTTTCTCCAGAAACTAACAACATTTGTGTAAGATATTCTTTCCAATCTGATATTCAAAACATCTTCCAATCCTTCAAATCTTCTGATTCTACGACCAATATTGATAGCTAACTCAGTCTTGTTAGCATCAACAACGAACGCTCTTACACTTTGGCTCATACCAATACGAATATCATCATTGTCTGCCATTACTAAATAAAAAGATGAAGAAGATACCTTTCAAATCTGTGTTCACTCGGTATATTTGCAGAGAAAATCAATCTGAAGGTTGTAAGTATCTTCTGTGTATAAGTCTGTATATATATCAGAGAGTTATGGGTAGAAACTGTCAGAACACGTACTGTAGCATTAACCATGATTAAATAATGAATGAATGAAATCTTTCCACGTGTCCCATAACTGACCCATAAAGAATGGTAACCGTTCGATCGTGTAACTGTGGTTATAAAGATAGGGTAAATATCCCGATCTTTTGCTTTTTGACTTTTGTTAAAGTTTGACTGTAATGTATGTCTCAGCAGCCTTTGCCATCAGTAGACTTGGCTCAGCAGCCTGCTGACAAATATGCCTCAGCAGCCTGCTGACAAAGTCACTCTAATGATCTTCAATTCTTCTTGTTTTGTCCAAATGATAATACAAGATGAAGTTTAATACCAATGACTGATCTGTCAAGTGAGCTCACCCAACAGGAGAAAGACCAATCCCCTTGGCAACTTCATTTGCTCAATTGTCCAAACATAAATAAGTACATGGAATTGTTGATACCAATGACTAATCTGCTAAGTGGGCTCACCCAACATAGCAAAGACTAATCCTCTTGGTGAATTTCGAAGACATCATTGATCAAAGATGTATCACCAACTTTTAAAATTCCAAGTTCAGTCCTTAGTTTAGCAAATCTTTCATTAACCAATGGTTTTGTGAAGATGTCAGCAAGTTGATCTTCAGTGGGGATGTAAAGAACCACCACATCTTTCTTTTCAACATGATCTCTTATAAAATGATGTCTCACATTAATATGCTTGGTTCTTGAGTGCAAAACAGGATTTTCTGTGATTGCAATTGTACTTGTGTTGTCACACATTATAGGAATTTCTCTTTCTTCAACTGTTGTCTTAACCAAAGTATTTGTGCACAGCAACTTCCAGCAGCAATGTATTCAGCCATAGCAGTGGAAGTTGATATAGAATTCTGTGTCTTGCTAAACCAGAAAACCAGTCTATTTCCCCTCAACTGACAGGTTCTTGTGGTGCTTTTTCTACCAATCTTGCATCCAGCATAATCAGAATCTGAGTAGGATATAACCTTGAAACTTCCATCTTTTGAATACCATATTCCTACATCCAAAGTCTCCTTTAGATACTTGAGAACTCTTTTGACTGCAGCTAAATTACTTTCCTTAGGTTTTGATTGAAATCTTGCACAAACACCTACAGCAAAGGATATATGGCAGTAAGGTACAGCAGACTGCCTATCATCCTCCTGTATAAGGTCTGATCAACATCTTTGCCTTCTTTGTCTTCATCCAATCTTATGTTTGTACTCATAGGAGTTGATACCTTGGTGTTGTTTTCCATGCCAAATTTCTTCAGTAGCTCCTTGGTATACTTGGTTTGATGAATGAAGATCTCATCTTTCATCTGCTTGACTTGTAAACCCAAGAAATAGTTCATTTCTCCCATCATACTCATTTGGAATTTACTTTTCATCAGATTAGCAAACTTTTCACATAGTAATTGATTTTCAGAACCAAAGATTATGTCATCAACATAAATCTGTACCAGCAGGGTGTTGTCTCCTTCATTGATTCTGAAAAGAGTCTTGTCAATGGTTCCTTTGGTAAAACCATTGTCCACCAAGAATTGAGATAGGGTCTCATACCATGCTCTTGGTGCTTGTTTCAAACCATAAAGTGCCTTATTGAGTCTGTACACTTTATCTTCTTGGTCTTTAACTTCAAAACCAGGAGGTTGCTGAAGATAAACCTCCTCTTCCAGAATTCCATTCAAAAATGCACTCTTGACATCCATTTGATATACTTTGAAGTTTTTATAAGTAGCATATGCCAAGAATAATCTTATAGCTTCCAATCTTGCAGTGCATATGTCTCATCAAAATCTATTCCTTCCTTGAGAATAGCCTTTTGCTGCTAGTCTGGCCTTATTCCTTACAATGGTACCAGATTCATCTAATTTATTTCTGTATACCCATTTGGTTCCAATTATATTTGCATGATTAGGGCTTTCCACTAGTGTCCAAACTTGATTTCTTTCAAATTCATTCAATTCTTCTTGCATAGCAATTATCCAACTGGATCTAATATTGCTTCTTCAACAACTTTAGGTTTTATTTGAGATAGAAAACAAGTAAACATTGCTTCTAGTTGTCTTCTAGTCCTCACACTTCTGTCAGATAACGCCAATAACTTGTTCAAGCAGGTGATCCCTTAACCATTGTGGATTTTGGTTAGATTAATTATCGGGAACATCATCTTGTAGAGGTCATTTGTTTCAAAGAGGGTTCAAGAGATCCTTGAACCGCCTCGGCTTGTTGCATCGAGAGTGTTACCAACAGGGTGTTCTGCAGAGGCGAGTCATAAATCTTTAAGTCATTAATCCTTTCCAAAACATCAACACATTCTGGATCAGTGACTTGTTGATTCTCAGTAGGTTCTGAAGCTTCATCTTCCATTCCAGTGAACTTAGGTTCATCAAATACAACATGTATTGTTTCTTCATGTTTCAAATGTCCTTTGTTCAAGACTCAATGCCTTTGCCGATGTAAGAGTATCCCAAGAAGATTCCTTCATTTGATTTTGGTTGGAAGGTCTTCAATTGCTCCTTATGATTTAAAATAAAACATTTGCTTCCAATTGGATGGAAATAAGATATATTAGGTTTCCTTCCATTCCAAATTTCATAAGGTGTCTTCAGCAGCTTCTTGTTCATTGAGGTCATATTTTGTGTATAGCATGCTGTATTAACTGCCTCGGCCCAATATCTTTCAGGTAATAATGCTTCACAAATCATAGTCCTTCCTTCTTCTTTCAAAGTCATGTTTCTTCTCTCAGCAACCCCATTTTGCTGAGGTCTACCAGCAGCAGCTAGTTGATGTAGTACACCATTCTGCTCACAATATTCTCTTATAATTTTATTGAGAAATTCAGTACCCTTGTCTGATCTGATCTTCACTACTATCAAACTTTACTCATTTTGCAATCTCTTCAAAAGTTCAGGCATCTTTTGAAGTGTTTCACTTTTCTTGTTCATGAATACTACCCAAGTGTATCTTGAATAATCATCCATAACTACTAAACTGTACTTCTTTCCTGTCACACTTGTTGGTGTTACTGGTCCAAATAGATCCATGGGCATCAGCTCCAAAACTCTTTTTGTTGATTGCTTAGTCTTTGATTTGAAACTTGATTTTGTTTGTTTACCTTGCTGACAAGCATCACATATAGCATCCTTTTTGAATGTGATCTCAGGTAAGCCAATCACCAGTTTCTTCTTCACCAACTGATCGATATCATCAAAATTTAGATGATTTAAATTCTTATGCCATAACCAATTAAGTTCTGACTTGGTATGCACAATCAGGCATGTTTCTAGAACAGCAGTAGACCAATCCACAACATACATGTTTTGTTGTCTTCTTCCAGCCAACACAACTTGATCACCTCTTTCACTGATGACAATACATGTGCCTTTGTCAAAAGTGACCTTGTAACCCATGTCACAATCTTCGCCCAAAGGCTCAAGAGGTTATAGTCTAGTCCTTCCACAAATGCAATATTCCTGATTGTTAATCCATTTCTCACAAGTGTGTCATATCCTCTTGTATATCCTGGTGTGTTCTTATTGCCAAAATTCACTCTTGGACCATCCTTTGCCACAAAGTTTGACAAACAGTGCTTATTCTTTGTCATATGTCCGGAACATCCCTTTGTCAAAGTACTGCACACCCTTCAAAACAAAGTTAATGTATTTTAGGTATCCAAAACTGTTTGGGTCCATGATGGTCAGTGGTAAGCATGACCCTTGGCAAGTTTCCATAAGGTCTTCTTTGGAAGGTATCATACTTTTGTTCATACATGTATTCTACACATCCATAAGGTCTAACAGTTGAATAGAACTCACATATGATTTCTGGCCTTTTGGTATGTAATGCTGTTTAAGGTGATTTCTATTGTTAGAAGCACTAGCATAACCATAGGTTTGTTGTCTGTTAGGAATAGCTCTGTAATATGGAGTCTGCTGAGGTCCCTGTTGAGGTCTTGTATAAGTCCTCTGCTGATTCCATTGCTTAGGTTTTACCCTAGAAGCATGGTTATATCTATTGTTTCTAGCAATGGGTGTAGGAATATTCCAGTCATCATCAGTAGAGAACAGTCTACCTTTCCCCCTGAGATAAGTATCCCTTGAATGATTGACATTTTTAGGTTTAGGATTCTTATCCTTGGAATATTTCTGATTTTACATTTTTGTGGTCCAGCAGACTTGGTAGCAGGTCTGCTATTAGTAGGTCTAGAAGATGCAGCAGTCCTATTTTTAGATTTATTCTTTTTGTTAGGTGTTGTTGACCTTTTTGACTTCTGATTTTGCTTCCTTGAGTCTTCTCAAGAGGCTTCACCGCCTCAAAGAACCCTTTTGGAGTTGGATCTTGTGCAGTACAAACTTAGAACCAATTATGGTACTAGGTTCAAAGAACTCCACTGGATCCACTCTTATTAGATTGTTGAGTTCCAAATCCAAGGCCTGTTATATCACCATAAGGCTTTCCAGATTTGAATGCAGTGGAGGAACAGGATTGTTCAACAGATTCAACAGCTACAGAATGTACAGTAGACTTGTGTTGATTCTGTTCAACCTCATTTTCCTTACCCTTGAGAATTCTCAATTCAGCTTTTAACCTTTCAACTTCTGATTGAAGAACTTCTTTTTCAGCCTTCACAATCTCATAACCAAATTGTATTATCCTCAGTTGATTAAGGATGCCATCCAAAGTTTCTTTATTGTCAGAATTTTTAGGATTTAAATCACAAGTTGATTCACAATCACTTTCAGCAGGAGTGTTTATAGATACAGAATTGTATACCTCCTCTGTTTCATCCATATTTGCCATTAAAGCATAATCATCCATATCAAAGAACAAGTGCGGATCATCATGATTCATTTCCTTTTTTCGATTCAACCTCATATCCTCGATTCATCTTCAAAGAACCATAGCCTTCTTGCCGGATCTTCTTTGTTGACTTTTGCTCTTCAGTAGGTCTGGACAATCAGTCCGAAATGTCCAGGCTTCTTACAATTGAAGCAAAGATAATCCAGTTCCTTTTTCTGTTTTACTTCAGGACAGTCAGGTTTGAAGTGTCCTAGTTTCTTGCATTGATAGCACAAGTAATCATTGTCTTTCTTGGATTCATCCTTCTTCTTTTCACTAAACTTCTTTGTGAAATTCTTTGGAGAACCCTTCCATTTTTCATCATTTCGATTTTCTTGCTCAGTGGGGCAATTTGTTCTTGCATCTCATCCAGTAGATCATCTTGAGCTCCTAATGTTTCTTCTTGATGTGTAGCAGCCAATGCAGTGGTCTTTGGTTCTTCTTTTTCTGTCTCAGGTACAAGTTTCTTACTGAATTCATATGCCTTGAGATCTGAAAACAATTTGAAGGTGTCTTCTTCATGTAAACTTCTCATTTCTTCTATGGCAGTCACATTCATCTCCCAAACTTCTTTTGCAGGTAATGCTTCCAAGATTATTGAATTGATTTCTTCTTTTGAATACTTCACACTCAGTAGGGTGAGTTCATCCATGATTGCATTGAATCTTGACTCCATTTGTTCAATAGTTTCATTTGGTTTCATTTTGAACTCCTGGAACTTCTTCTTTGCCACACTGATCTTGTTCTTCTTTATTGCATCAGTGCATTCACAGATTAATTGCAACTTATCCCAAAGTTCTTTTGCAGTCTTGCAATATTTCACTTTCATATACATATTGTTATCTATGGTTCTGTATATGATATAAATAGCAATGTTGTTGAGGTTTGCTCTTTTTCTATCTTCAGCATTCCATTCTCTTTTTGGCTTTGGAATGTACTGAGTTTGATTATCCACAGTTTTAGCTTTTGTGATTTCCGGTGGTCCATCAACAAGACATCCATCATCTCATCATGTGTTGCAGCTAGAATAGTCTGCATACGATGTTTATACTCATCAAAACGATCTAAAGAACACATCAACATTGTTCTAGCATACTGGTTGTTATCCATGATGCAAAGCTTAGAAAATCAGAAACTTGAAAAAGTTTTCAAAGTATTTTCACAAGCACAACAAGTAGGATTACTTCGCAACGCAATAATCGCTCCGATACCAATTGTTGGTCCCTTGAAAAGGCTTTGGTTAAGTTTAGAGGGGGTGAATAAACTTAACACTTAAAACTTTTGGAGTTAACAAACCAAGAACTTCAAAGCAACTCTCACCGATCGCTTTCGCTCAGAGTCCGGCCGACACTCGAGAGTCTCACGATCGTTGATATTACTGACTTTGTTGCAGGGGAATATATTCAAGTTAAGCCTTATTACTTGTTGTTAAAGTATGATACCAAGTATTAGATACTCAGTAGTGTAAGTGTGTGATTGATTGCTAGTTTTGAGTAGATTGATGTGCTAAATATACTAAATGCAGAATGTAAGTCGTGAAAGTAAGTAGTAAATTTTATAGTGGTTCAGGTGGTGTAATCCTATCACCCACTCTTCTCCAAAGTGATGTTGGAGGTAATTCACTAGAGATCCTTGAGGTAGCGATTACAAAATCCCTAAGTTGTTTGTCCTTCACCAATAACTATGGCTTCACAAACTGAACACTTGGAACATGTAGGATTGCTGCTCCAAAGTCTTCCACTGGACCTTGAAGGGTAGGATTGCCTCTTCACCAGCTCCACCACAAACAACAGTCATTGACACCCTAGGATGCTTCACTGTCTTCAACAGTTTCTTGTAAAAGAAAGTTTGAATCAAGTAAGTGATTCAAATTTTCAAATTGTTTGATCAGGACGATATGATCAGCAGCTTGGATTCTTCAAGTGTGTAAACTTGATGTAGCTTGATGACTGATTACACTTGAAGAAGTTTACTGGATCAGTAGCTTTAAGTTCAGTAGGGTCAGCAGGGTGATTTCTTGATAAGAATCTGAAGCTCTAGATTATCTGTTATTTTTTCTCTTAAAAATCATCATCTATTTCTGTATCAGGGGTTATATATTTATGGGTGAGAATTCTTGTGACTTGTGTTTGAAATTCAAACATAGCCGTTTCAGATTTGTCCATTTCATGACTTGCATTATGTCCTCAGACATAGTAGTGACTTTGTCGATTTACTTTTCGTCGATTTCAGATCGGCCACCTTTGACTTGTATCCATTGGATAAGCATCTATTTCTTTCCAACGTCCCTTTAATCTTAGCCATTGATTTGTTTGATAGAATCAGGAGTTGTTATCTGTCCTTATCCTTGTAATTTCTTCCAATGTAACCTTTGATTAAATCGAAATATATGTTCAGCAGGTTCCTGTGTAAGTAAGTCTGCTGAAATACATATCAGTCAACTGATCCAAGGTTGCTGTGTTTATAAAATACTGCAGCTGACTTCTCTTATATCTAACTTTTTATTATGAAGTTAGATTACACCATTTTGAATATAACCAAGTTCCAATCACCACTTAACTTAAGGAACTTAGACCTTGTACACAAGGTATATGTAATCAGTTTAGGTCATCACAGACTTCCCTAAATTCAGATTCCATATCCTTGACTTTAAATACTAAGTTTGATCTCTTAGCCTTCAATAACTGAGTTTGAGCCCTCACACCTTCAAATCTTGGCCTTCAAAGAGTTCCTAAACTAGTCTACTGACTCAGGTACCCTACTGATCTAGACAAGTCTGCTGATAAAAGTCAGCTGACTATTTTCAGTGGTTGTTTGATCAAACCTATACAAAGATCAAACTCTAATAAGCCTATACATTTGATCTAGACATCTTTTTGTCTTTGCTCTATAACAGCTAGTCTGGCATTCATCACTAAAACTTAAAATAAGTCCAACACATTTTCTACTTTTTGTGACAAGGAAAGGAGTCCAAACCTGCTTCACTGTATACAACTCTGACTCCAATTGCTGAATGTAATTCAAAACTTGTGGAGATAAATCATCGCGTGCCAATATTTCCACATCATCAACGCAACTATTAGGACTGCTTTCGCCTATCAAAACTCCATTATCTTCATGATGCTCGGAAAGCCCGTTTTATGACTTGCTTGTAATATCTTAAGGCAAATCGAAGTTCATATTCAAGGATATCCTATATTCAGCATTCCACAAAGTGTACCCATATATACAATTTTTGGAAAATTAGGGATAAGGACACAATCTGAAATATTTTTAAGTAACAGGACAGCTACATATTTTTTATAGGGAGAATGACAATCAGTATAATTTTATAGCGAGAAGAATGACAAACAAAATGAATCCCTAAAATCGGTGAATCTCCTCAATGAATCTCGAAATCGGTGAATTTTGACAAATGAATTTTGATAATGAATCCTTAAAATTAGTGAATTTCGACGATGAATTTTGAAAATTAGTGAATTTTGACAATGAATTTCGTCATGAATTTAAGCAAATGAATTTAACACAAATGAATTTCGACAAATGAATAAATAGTTTATTCTTTACGCAAAAGTTTCAAAAACTGTCGCCCTTCTACTCAATCGATTGATAAATATTTTATTCTTCTCCTCATTCCCCTACAATTTTAATCAGCCAATCGTCCTACATATGATATATACCATTATTATCATTCACTTGAAATCATTCGAGGAACACTGAGAACGGAGACGGTACCGATGAGTTTTTGGAGATGACAGCGTCGAGTTTTTGGAGGGAGATATGTTTTGTGAGAAAATAAAGATATATTGATCCGGTAGAATATATTTGTTCTTAATATAATTAAAAATTTAAAGCTGGATTAAAAATTAAATAATCCTTCTAATTTTTTTTTTTAGAAAAATAATCCATCTAATTAATTAGGATGTGTGTCACTACTATATATGTGTGTTCCGGTTTCTAAATTTTCCTCGCTCTGCATCCCAAAAGTTGATCCTTTAATTTCATTTTGACAGTCAAGAAAAGCCCTTCTCTCTTCTCCATAAGAAAATCAATGGCGTCCTCTGACAATCAAAGTCTGGAATCAGGAGCCCAAATCACGTCTGGAGAATCCGCTCCCGTTTCTTCGAGCAACTTCAAGAATCAGAAGCATTCTTGGCCCTCAGTACCACTCTCTCCACAGCTCCGGTATGCTCTAAACCGGAAACAACCAAGAATCCCGGCGTCTCCGCCTGCGTCAAGTAGTTTTTCACCGTCACCTATAACAGTAGCAACAATTGAAAACGGTTCTTATTTCAAAGTTCCTGCAAGATGGTTACCTGATAACAGAGTATGGAGTCGCGATTTCTATCTTTCAAGAAACTCCCTATTGTTGAAGAAAATGATCCACCAAAGGGTACTGGACTGGGCATACGAAAATGAAACTGAAGAAGAAGAAAAAGAAGAATGGTGGTTGTATAATTCTGCAGCAATACTAGTTAATAGATCACCGGATGATTGCTGGTTAACTTTCCCGATTCAGCCTCCAATTAGACTAGAAAACGTGGATCCACCTCGATTTGATTCCTTATTTTATGAGGATGTTAACGAAGAAGGTTCAATTGCTTTTGTCAGCTGGGTGAAATCCACCCGGTATTCATTGAAACTGGTCGGTTACCGCCCGGAACCGCATTATGATGGCCTACCATTCCCCTGGGTAACAAATACAACAGGCACCAAAATTCTTGACCGTTGGAGCTTCAATCTTGAAGAACTTCCTGAGCATGTGGAATGCCCAGTTTGTGGTGAAATCAGGTGTCTCCAGTACGGATTCCCGAAAGATTTGACATGGTTGATATTCAATTGGGTCCAATTGGGGAAAGAATTAACGAAGAAGGAGAGGAAGTTCTACAAGCAAGTCAGTTTAGTTGCAAATGCGATGGCAAGGAGAACCCAGTTAGGCCAATTATCAGTGATCATCTGCATAAGATCAATTGGATGTTCTTGTTTTTGGGATTTGGGATTGGGTTTTGCACAATTGATCAGCTTAAGTACTACTGTATCCAGAGGAGCTTGCCGTTATCTGATAACAAGAAGAAGATTCTTTTGACTGTGTTTGATGATCTTTGCCAGCAGATTTTCTTGCGCAGAGTTGGAGCTTGAAGAAGAAGAGACAGTATTGTGTGAAGGGTTTTTTTCTTCTTCTCCTTTTCTTCTTTTCGGTCCATTGATATTGAGGTGAACATTCATTAGTACTAGTAGTGTGTTTTCTGTAGTACAGTTTTCTTTCTTGTTACTGAATCTGATGAAGAACATGTAGTTGCAGAGTCTTAGTTGCACCTTATATTCATCAGGAGTACAGTGTTCATTCATGTATATAGCAGATTCATTCTTTCTTTTAGTTGCACACCAAACCATTTCTTGTTATTCTGCAGCTATTAGTTTCTTACTTTCTTTTATTGCAGTTTCTTTTTTTGTACAATGCTATCTTAGTGAATGAAATAGTTAAAGATGCAAAGATGAAATTTTTACAGTTTTAAATGTCCATTCTCTTGTTTGATTAGGCCAAGTTTGTGCCTTTTATGTGGTCCAATAGGTCTCTCTCTCTAGTTTCATCATATACCCTTCAATTTTATGTGGTCCAACAGGTCCCTCTCTCTAGTTTCATCATATACCCTTCAATCTTAGGTTGACACAAGGCATGAGGTGTTGGAACTGAGTAGTAAACAGGGAAATGAAGACTGCATACCCCAATTTTCTTGATTATGGGGTATAACATCATAGTCCGGTTCGAATCAATCTTACATGATTTGGTTAACAAAGACTCTACCTTAGCATTGTATAAATGAAAACACGAGAAATCGTGGTATAGATTAAATGAACAAACGTAATCGATAAATAAAACAAGGTACCTTAGAAGAATTCACAAGCACCCTCTCCTAAACGATGATTCACACAATTACTCAATGCTAAAGTAAAGCTTCTTTGAATATAGAACCACAAACACAAGAAAATTGGTTGAATAAAACTAAAGTATACGAAAGTTGTGATATAATGTTGGCGGGGTATTATTATTTTTTAAAATTTGTAACTATGCCTTAATACATGGCTAAAACCGACCGAGAGTCTAACTAGGGTGATACAATAACGCGTTAGCTTACTTAGGGTTCACTTGAACAGTCTAGACCATTGGCTTTCCGGTGGGCTCCTGTGCCGGGATGCTAGCCCAAATCTGATAACTCTTCAGCTCTTCTAGGATTGAATTGTCCACTCAGCCTTCTAAGCAACTTGGTTCGAATTCTAATTGTTAAGATTATGCTCTTCGAACTTTAATCAAATTCTCGAACCCCAACTCGTCTCAATCTTCCATCCATCAATCATTTCTATCACTTCGAAAACCTTCTCGACACATACTTATCGGTCAAAGATCAAATAACACAAAAAGTAGCTTATTTTCTCGACAAATAACTTAAAAAAAGTCATTATCGCAATCACAAACCACGAAATATCATATCAACTCATTTACCTCATGAATCATATAATTAAGCTCATAATATGAGGTAAATCTGTGGTAAAATATCGAAAAGTTGATTTACATCACAATCCCAGGAGGAATCTGGTGGTTGTTCGTGTGCTTCATAATTGAAGGCCGGATGGGTGGACATCTCTTTCTTCAAACAGTCAACCGGTAGAAGATTCTATGATTTTTGATAGCAAATCTTTTTAGGAGAATTAGGGACAAAGACAACATTTGGAATATTTTAAGTAATAGGACAACCCAATATTTTTTAGGGGTTAGAGTCCAGAAGGACAAGATAAGATATAAAATGGTTGAGAAGGACAAGATAACACAATATTTTTTATAGGGAGAATGAATGCTCTCATAGTTTTTATAGCCTGAAGGACAAAACTAAAAAAAAAAATCCGACGGAACACTGCTCCATGTTTTTTTTTTCTTCAAACACTCATATCTTTTGATCTAGAGATCCAAACGCGATAAAAAATTTGCTGAATTTTTATTTTTTGATGCTTTTCGTTTTGAGACTTGGTTCAATATAATTACATCGTTTTTCGGGAAATTCACTATCAAAATTCACTCAGTGAATATCCCTAGTCAATCCCAAAAATCAGTGAATTTCGAATAATAGTGAATTTCGACAGCGGATTTTCTGAATTCACGTCGGAACATGTTGACTATGGTCTCAAAATAAAGAGCATGAAAAAAAAAATTAGTGAAAGAATTTTCAATTTAGAGTTTTAGATTGAGAGATATGAGTGTTTAAAAAAGATGGATGAGAGAGAAAATGTGTTTTTTTTTTTTTGGGAAAAATAGGCGCCTCAATATTAAAAAAAAATAGTTTTGTCATTTATGCGAAAGTTCAAAAAGCTTTCATTCTCCTTAATTGATGAAATGCCGGTGACCTTCTAACGCAGGCTTGGATCCGTCTTATGGCACTCTTGACTAGAAGGATCACCAGAAAGGTACCTACACGGTTAGTTCTGGCTACCATTCCCAGCTCAAAGATATCATAGAGGGGAAAGAGGATCAAATTTGGGATGATATCTGGCGTCTCAAAGGCCCAAGTAGTGGGAATCATTTTTTATGGAAACTTTGTCACAACGCTCTCCCAGCTCCTTTACCATCGGCAAGTGTCCAATACTAGCATATGCAACTTGTGTGCCGAAGAGGAAGAATCAGTTCTACATTCGCTACACGAGATTGCCCTGGCACAGAACAATTTGGAGGAATTTTAACGATGCAGCCTACCAACAATGAGTTCTTTCAACCGAATGAACCGGTACGGTTTTGTCTAAACACCTGCTCAAAGGCCTTGTAGATGGCGAAACACCTCATAATTGAAGTTCTTTGACGGTGCAAAGAAATCGTAGCAGAAATGGAGTTGGAGCAGTAGGGGTCAGACCCGGATTAGAGATTAGATAGAAGCACCTCCAACCCCCTTATTTGTCCCTCCTTCGAGTAGATCAGCTACATCGTTCATTCCCGAAGGGGATCTTGGGCAAAAGGACAAAAGAGAGTGCTTCCCCTCACACTTAAGGCATTGTGTTCAACGACTGGATAAATGGCTTAAATTACTGCTTATTCAACGCTTCTCTGTCACTTCTGACGAGCGGGGCATGTATCGAAAGTAAATGAGCGAGCGAGTTGTTTTGGCAGTACTTCTTGGTGCTTAAGGCTATCTTTCTGGCTCCGATTTTGTGTAACCTCAATTACAGGGTTCTCTCTTGCCTTATCTATACATGAGAACGAATCGGATCGACTCGACTAATATGATAGATGGAATGGTAGTTTGTGTTATGATTGAGTTAGGACCTTGTCTCCATTTCGTTATCTTCCGCTCTCCTTGTATAGGTTGGGAAAGGGCCGGGTGGATTACCTTTGGGAGCTAAGTCGAAGATCTCAGTGGTCTTGTGATTTGTAACCCTAGTGGACGGTTTCCCGTCGAGTCAGCGTTTTTCCAGTGCGTGGAGCCCCAACGAGGAAGGTGTTAGTGGTTTATCTTTGAGTCAATAATACTAATCCTTCTTTTTGTGCTACTCCTAGCGCGGAAAGTAGATAAGAAAAGTCTTTTCTAATGCAATAAAGTTACGTAGTGTCTATCTATCTTTGATAAACTATCTTTGATAAAGGATAAAGGGGAATTTCTATGGGTTTGCCTTGGTATCGTGTATAGATCAATTGAAAGGGATGTAGCGCTGATGACAGTTAAAATATACCTATTTATGTCATCAATTATAACCTTAAATCGGAGTTAATTATATATATTTCATATTAAATCACGTGTTTATATTTATTATTTAATGATAAGTGATTATTAATATGATAATTGGTATTTAGCTATTTTTATTATAAAAGAGCAATTAATTGTGTGATAAATGCTGATTTTGCAGATCATGATAAATCGCGAAGATAATTATCATACAATCGGGAGATCTCAATATAAAAGAGGATAAAATCGGAGCATTGAAGAAAAGATTAATCAGATCAGTTCAAAAGCATGGAGTGGGGAACAAGTCAGACGAACCGAGTTTGAAAACGCGTAAAGAGGGAGGCTCGGTCGACCGAGCCATACCATCCGGTCGACCGAGCGTGTACGTTCGGTCACCCGAGCCTAAGTTGATAAATGCATGTCAATCTTCTGGATTCTCCCTATGTCGGCTACAACTCCTATATAAACAGCAGCTACGGAATTGAGAAGACACACCACTACAACACAAAACAATTCATACAATTTTAGTTTTAAGTTTTAGTTTTCTTTTATTTATGTTCGTACATTGTGGATTCGCCGGATTCTCCAATTAGGGGCGCATTAAGGAGTGGGAGTCACTCTGCGTCTTCGAGAGGTATGACTATTCAATTATGCAATCTTTATTTGTAGATCTCGATGTATTTTATTATGGAGTAGTTTTTATTTGTATTGATTGCGTGATGTAGATTTATTTACGAACCCATGTGTTTAGGTTAGAAGCGTTAAGAAGTAATCATGATATGTTACCGCGCAGAATCGTGTTCGGTCGACTAAGCGTGTCACTCGGTCGCCGAGCAGCACGCTGCTCGGTCGATCGACGGCGTGGTGATGTGTGTAGGCAATATTATGATCGGCCGACCACGTCGATTCTCTGGATTGGAATTAAAACGAGTAATTAAACTCCGATCAACTTAGTTATTCGTCATCATAATTTAACATGAAACCTAAAAAGTGATTGTTACTTAGGATATAGATTGAATCGGCATCTAAGAAGTACGCCTTACCCAGGAATGTTGCTTAGATGAGGTTACGGTTTATACCGGCATCCCTAGTCTCGTAATTGTGTCAGAAGTTATATGAGATGGAGGCATTAAAAAGCGAAGTCACGTAATGGAGGCACGATGATTTAGATGGCCTAACCTGAGCTAAATCTACCTTGGGGATGACTCCCGTAGTCATAATAATCAATCTTTAACGTTTGTTTTATCTCGTAATCATCCTAATTCACATGGGGAAGTTATAATCTACTAGCGTAATCAATACTATTTGTTTAGATAATATCAACCGTATTATCCGTGTTTTAGTAGTCTTTAGTCTGTTTTTGTGTTTCTTTTGTGTCTTGTGGTTGTCACTATTTTATTTACTGCATTTAGTTGGTCGTAGACCGCCCTTTCAATTTAGTTCTAATAGGATAAAGTTGTGTTTTATTTGTGCCGAGTCTCTGTGGGATCGACCTCGACTCTATCTAGCTATACTACAATTGAACCTAGTTCTCTTGCTAGTGTGTTAGTAGGCATCGAATTAATAATTTAACTTGACCTCCATTAAGCGCAGCTTGGGTAAAGGTAAAAAATGTCACGGGTTCAAATCATGTCATCCCTACCTTGGACAGACATATTTTAATTTAATGTTACTACACCAATCTCTACATATCTATGTAGGTACGTAGTCGCTCGAACGAACTCTTAGTCTCTACATGGTATACTATGTTGGAATGTGAGTAGGTACTTACGTTCGAGTCTATTTCATAACCTCGACTTATCATTCGAGCGGCTTACGCACCTCTCACATGCGTTCGAGCATTAAATCCTCGTAAGGTGCTGCTCTTCGCGAATCCCAGCCCCGGATGCTTACCTATACCCGTAGTCTCAGCCACCCCTACTCGCTTTTAGCCCTTTACCAACATAGATATGGGATGCCCAATATCTTAGCTGAGTGGTTTGACGGAATGAGCAATAGCCTTGTAGCTAGGAATGCATACCCTTCCGGAAGAGAGTGATGCGCTGTTTACTGCTAGAGCAACTTCAGAGTCCCAGGCTGACAACTCACAAGCAGCCAGTGGGATTGGTGAAGGAAGCCCTAACAGCAGCACTCCCCAACCCAATTCGGTGGGTGAAATTGAGCAAGACGCTCTTTTTGCTGCGGCCGAAGCCCAGGAAAACGCTAACTTGACTGCTGAAATGCAGTCAAAGGAATGGCGTTCTACTGATCGCCATTTAACCCTCTTGTGAAGAGAATAAAAGGGGGATCATCATAAATCCAATCCGAATAATAAAAAAAAGGCAATTTCATTATGGTGGTATACCCGGCCTACTGCTCGCGCAACTTCCAGTTCCAATCGAAGCATATAGATCCGTAAATATATTTGTATGTATTGCCACTTCAGTCGTGCTCGTCGTTTCTCGAAAGTGTCTCTTTTCTAGGAACATGGTCAACCAGAAATTCTTATGTTCGCGATTTTTCATCCACCCATGCAGAAAATGGTAAAATTTTCCATTCTCATATGAGGCCGGAAACTGGATTGGCAAGAGGTTGGCACGAAATGATTCATCATGCTCAAACATGAGCCGATCGTTCGTTAGGAACGGTTTATAGATCATCAAATTCCCACAAATTCTCATTCCCCAAAAAAATTATATTATACACATAATTATGTGTATGTATGCTCATATTTGTTTATCTAAGAGATATATACCATAACAGAAAATTCTATGATGGTCAATGACTACCAAACTTAATGAACAAATGTCACAACAGAATAATTGTGTGCATATATGTGAATTTCTCATACATTAAAATGAAGATTGAATTTGGTGATACTGGAGTTAGTTTCAACGGATTAACAAGTCGGTAGTTGTTAAAAGAAAGATGATATGGTATCGTGTGATAAAAATTAACTCATTATATTTTTACATGGTTAATTACAATATAAATTTAATTTATTGATATCGATTTTTACTAATTACAAGAAATCTTTTCACACCTACAAGTTATTTATTCTGACCAAATTTAACGTGTTTCTTTTCTTTTTTGCTTAGAAGCTTCTACGATTAAAAAGCAGGAACATCTTGATTCATTCCGAAATCATAGGAATATCATCTTCTTCTTCTTCTTCTTTTTTTTTTTTTTTTTTTTTTTTTTTTTTTGAGCAAAAATCCCAGGAATATCATGCAATGCAGGGAAATTTTGATCCTTCCTTTGAAGACTCATGTTGCCTAAAAATTAATAGCAAAATCAATCATACGATGATTGAAATTCTTGAATATCCCATCAACTCCAATCAACATAAGAGGGGAGATCATATATATTCCGTGAGTTCTTCGTTGGTGTTTGGAGGTGTTAAATTGTGCTACACATTTCTAGAAAAGAAAATAAATATCAAGATTGTATGAAAACTCTAGAAATACATTTCTAGAATAGAAGCTTCTAGATATGTAAAACTCTAGAATAAATATCTAAATAATTGGCTAGTGTAGAAGCTTCTAGGTGTATGTAAGAGTCTAGATAAATATTGCTACACTAGAATGGAAGCTACTAGAAACATGTAGGTTGTAGCAGTGATTGTTAAAAATTAAGAAATATCTAGAAAACTCCATAAGGGCCTTGAGCCATCATATGGAGACTATATATATAGCACTACCCCATGTACTTGAACCAAGCAATCAAGCAATTAATACAATAAAATTTATTTCTCCAATTTCTCCAACTTATCAATTCTTTTCTATCTCACACTCATCATCCTAGCCTTCTCCATTCAACCTTCTACAAAAACTCTAACAAGTGGTATCGGAGCTCGGTTTCGACACAACTACAACTGGGCGAAATCAACATCATGGCAGATTACACACTCCGCTCATCCATTCCGGTTCCAATTTTCCGAGGTGAAAATTTCGACTATTGGTTCATTAAAATGAGAACCTACTTTTGTGCTCAAGATTTATGGGATATCGTAAGTAAGGGATTTAGCATCCCGACGACATCTCAAATTTATCTACCGCACAAAAGAAAGAACTCAGGAGAATCAACGAGAAAGATGCTCAAGTATTATTAGCCCTTCGGTTAAGCTTGAGTGATGAATTGTTTCCAAGAATCATGAGTGCCAAGACGGCTAAAGAAGCGATGGAAAAGTTGCAGGAGGAGTTTCAAGGCAATGAAAAGGTACGAGTCTCAAAACTCCATTCATTGAGGAGAAATTTCGAGAATTTAAAAATGAAAGATTCGGAGAATGCTAAAGACTACTACACAAGAGTAGATTCATTAGCAAATCAATTGCGTGCGAATGAGAAGACATCCCGAGAGAAGAAAATTGTGGAAAAATATTAATTACATGTGAGAAAAATATGATCCAATCATTACGGCTATTGAGCGAGTCAAAAGATTTGGAAAAATTATGCCTTGTAATTGATGGGGTCTTTAGAAGCTCATGAACATAGATTGGAAAGGCGTCACGAAGGCACAACTGAAAATGCTTTTCAATCTAAGTTCAAAACTCCGTCACAAAAATCAAAACAAAATGATCGGAGATCAAATGAAGGTTCTAAAAATACAGAGCCTCCAAACAAAACATTTTCTCCTTGCGGTATATGCAAGAGAAAAAGCCATTTGGAGAAAGACTGTTGGTTTAAAGGAAAACCACAATGCAAAAATTGCAAGAAATTTGGTCACGTCGAGAAGGTATGTCGATCAAAACGGAATCATCAAGCTAACTTTTCTGAAGAAAAGGACGTCGAAGACAATCTCATCTATGCTGTTGCCAAGTAGCAACAAAGGAAAAGAAAGATACATGGTATCTTGGCGGTGGTTGCAAACAATCACATGACAAAAGATGAATCTATATTTTGCCATCTTGAAAATTCAAGACAAATATTAAGATAGAAACGGCGACTTTATGGAGGCTTTGGAAAAGGCACTATTGTCATTAACACAAAGAAGGGCAAGAGATACATAAATGAGGTGCTCTTGGTCCCGAGTATAGATCAAAATCTATTGAGTGTCGGGCAAATGATGGAGAAAGGATACTCGTTGCATTTTGAAGGAGATTCTTGTACAATATATGATAAGAAAGATAAATCCCTTCAAATTGCAAAAATAAAAATGAAGGAAAAACGATGCTTTCCGATCCAATGGAGTTATGCAAGTGATGTCGCAATGAAGGCACAAGTTGACGACTCGTGGATATGGCACAGAAGGCTTGGTCACTTCAATTTCAATGGATTAAAAATACTACATCAGAAGAACATGATGAAAGATCTCCCGACTATAAAGGCACCTGATCGTGTTTGCGAAGGATGCATGCTCGGGAAACAACACCGACAACCATTTCCTATCGGAAAAGCTTGGAGAGTGAATGAGCCATTAGAATTGGTGCACACGGATGTTTGTGGCCCAATGCGCACTCCTTCACATGAACAAAATAGGTACTTCATTCTCTTCATTGATGATTTTACCAGAATGACATGGGTTTATTTTATGCGTGAAAGATCGCAAGTATATGAAATATTTAAAAAATATAAGGCCTATGTCGAGAAACAAAGTGGTCACTACATGAAGATCATAAGAAGTGATCGAGGCAAAGAATACACATCTAAAGAATTCAACAAGTTACTGTGAAGATGAAGGCGTGGAGCATCAATTGTGATTGGATACGCTCGAGAACAAAATGGTGTGTCGAACGTAAAAATAGAAACGATTATGGAGACAAAGCAAGAGCTATGCTAATGGAGAAAGGTCTTCCGAAAACATTTTGGGCAGAGCGGTGCATATTGAAGTCTACTTGCTAAAGCAGATGCCCAACCAAAGCCGTTCAGACAAAACACCATTCAAGCCTGGAGCGGCGAAAGCCATCAAGAAAGCATCTTAGAGTCTTCGGCTCCATCTCATTATGTTCACATTCCAAAAGAGAAAAGGAGCAAGCTGGATGAAAAGACAGAGAAATGTATTTTCTTAGGCTATAGTACACAATCAAAAGGTTACCGTACATAGCATAAGAACAAGAAAGCTTATTGTCGATCGAGACGTTGAATTTGACGAGGAAGCAAGCTTCAATTGGGAAACAGAGGAAGTTGAAAGGAAAACTATTAATATGGCACCGCGCTTCTACGAACCAACGAAGAAGACAACCGTCAAGCAGAATCACCAACTCGCTATCATTGAAGAAACATCACAAGATGAAGGTTCTTCTCAGAGACACCACCAAGGAAGACAAAATCTTTGAGTGAGATATATGAGAGATGCAATCTCACCTTGATAGAACCAAGAAGTTATGAAGAAGCTTCCAAAGAAGAAGTTTGGAGAAAAGCAATGGAAGAAGAAATTAAGATGATAAACAAGAATGAAAGCGTGGGAGCTAGTAAGTCCACCTCCAGGACAAAAGAGGTCATCGGTGTTAAGTGGGTCTATAAAACAAAGCTTAATCTCGATGGCTCAATCCAAAAGCACAAAGCAAGGCTTGTAGCCAAAGGCTACCCTCAATGATTTGGAGTGGATTACAACGAGACATTTGCACTGTTGCACGATTGGATACGATACGTGCATTAATTGCCCTCTCGCACAAAATGGATGGAAAATCCATCGGTGGATGTTAAATCAAGCATTTCTCAATGGATACCTTGAGGAAGAAATTTACGTTGAGCAGCCTCAAGGATTTATCATGAAAGGAGAAGAAGACAAAGTACTAAAGTTAAAGAAAGCTTTATACGGGCTCAAGCAAGCCCCACGGGCTTGGTATATTAGAATTGATAACTACTTCATCACGCAAGGTTTCGGGAGGAGCAAAAGCGAGCCTACACTTTACATTAAGACACGAGATGAAGTAGCGGACTTATTGTTTCCTTATACGTTGATGATCTCATCTTTATAGAAACAATGAGGACATGATAAAGAGTTTCGAGACAAGACATGATGAAGGCGTTTGAAATGACGGACTTGGGATTAATGCACTACTTCCTTGGAATCGAGGTAAACCAAAAAGAAAATGGGATTTTCATTTCCCAAAAGAAATATCTGAGATAGTCTTCTTGAAAATTCAAGATGAAAGGGTGCAAGAGTGTTGCAACTCCACTTGAAAGCAAAGCACTCAAGAGCGAAGATGGCACGCCAAGAGCAGATTATACGGTCTATCGGCGTCTCATTGGAAGCTTACTCTATCTAACAACTACAAGACGACATTATGTTTGCAACAAGTTATTTCTCCAGGTTCATGCAATGCCCAAGTCAAGTTCACTTCGATTTGCTAAAAGAGTGCTAAGGTATCGCAAGGCACAAAGGATTATGGCATTTGGTATGGATCGAGTCGACTCAAAATTGATTGGGTACACCGATAGCGATTAGGCGGGATCATCGGATGATAAAAGCACATCCGGCTATGCATTCACTTTGGGCTCGGGAATATTCTCTTGGGCAACAAAAAGCAAGACACAATAGCACTATCAACAAAGAAGCGAGAATATGTAGCGGCAACATTGACAACATGCCAAGCTATATGGCTCAAACGCATACTGAGGACATGGGGAGCCTCAAGATGAAGCAACATTGATCTACTGTGATGACAATTCGGCAATTTCAATGGCGAAAAACCCAGATTTCACAACAAGACTAAGCACATAAGAATCAAGTACCACTTCATCGCAGGTTGTGGCCAATAAAGAAATAGAGGTCATGCATTGCAGGAGTGAAGAAAGCGATTAGCCGACATATTCACAAAAGCACTACCAAGAGACAAGTTCGAGCTATTACGAGAAAATATTGGTGTCACCGAAATGTATACCAAGGAGGAGTGTTAAATTGTCTTACTGCATTTTAGAAAAGAAAATAAATATCAAGATTGTATGAAAACTCAGAAATACATTTACAGAATAGAAGCTACAGATATGTAAAACTCAGAATAAATATCTAAATAATTGGCTAGTGTAGGAAACACAGGTGTATGTAAGAGTCACAGATAAATATTCTTACACTAGAATGGAAAGCTACTAGAAACATGTAGGTTGTAGTAGTGATTGTTAAAAATTAAGAAATATCTGAAAACTCCATAAGGGCTTGAGCCATCATATGGAGACTATATATATAAGACTACCCCATGTATCTTGAACCAAAAAGAATCAAGAATTAATCTGATAAAATTTCTTTCTCCAATTTCTCCAACTTATCAATTCTTTTCTATCTCACACTCATCATCCTAGCCTTCTCCATTCAACCTTCTACAAAAACTCTAACAGGAGGCCGGATGGCTGGGTTCTTGTTGGAGAATCGTCCAGTTCAAACATTGAGATCCATATTCACACAAGCTTGGGCAGGCTTACTGTGGTATTATTGGGTATGAGTTTATGCACATAACAAATTTAACCAACTTTTTTAATCTGTGTGAAAACACCCAAATGAATTTATATTTGGGACGGAGATAGTATTATCTAACAGATGGTGTTTTTTTTTTAGTGTAACAATTGACATAAAACACTTATATCATAATCAATCATATAAAAATATTTTATATCAATTATTGTGACACGAGACACTAAGTAACTTTTATCTTATATGAATTGGAGGTTAAGTTAGTTGTTCTCGTTCATAAAGTTGGTTAAATATATAAGTTGAGCAACCACTCGTATTTTGTCCACTCAATTTTGCTGTGAGAAATTAAATGAATATTTTTCAATTTTAAAGGCTGTATATGATGTTTCTCTCCCTTTCCTTTTCCTAGACATATTTTCAAAAGTTTTACACACAAAAAAGGACAAACCTTATATAAAAAATAAAAAATAAAAAATAAAAACATAATAGCTCTCCCTTTTCACTATTTTCAAACGCTTATAAATCTTAGTGTATAATTTCAAAAATGCTAATTACTTTATCTTTTTTTTTTTTTTTTGAATTTTTCGAGTGCTCTTGATTTTATCTTCAACTGCCACGTTAGAGGATAATAATTTATTATTACTTCCGTCTGAAAAAAAGTACCATTGTATATTTCAGGATATGGACGGCGTTTGATCAAACCAGACACGCTCGTAATATTCACTGATGATGCTTCTGGTTTTCGTGAATTTCATGCTTACAATATAATGTTTTTTTATAGGCAAAAGTTTGTCACATCCGAATCAATTAATGTACACATTTACGAAACATAACAATAATCTCACTTTGACTTTGTTGAGGTACATCCAAGGGCGGCTCTACTAAGAAGGAAATGGTTGTTAAGGGTGATTTTATACGTTTTATAAGGATATATTTTATATCAATTCTCTCGATATTCAGTATGTTTCTCATAGAAATCGAAACTTTATATTGAAATATTGAAGCGAAATGGGTTTTAAAAGTTTTTAAGTGTAAACTTGAGCTAATTTCGTGATTTTATTTGTAGTTATCATGGTTTTACACTTTGCGTGTTCTTATGGTTTTGAAGGTACATTTACATGTCATGGAGAGGGATGAAAGGAGCTTAAAAGATGTTCAAGTGAGGATTTGCATGGAAGGAAAGAGACAGAGATGAAGTTAGAATGAAGATCAAGATGAATTTGGAAGAAAAAGGTATTGAGCAGCGCCCAAGTCCGTCCAGTGGGTGGCGTCGAGAATATTGGGTGGCGTCCAGGAGAAGAAATTTGATCTGAGAGAGTTTTGGACGCGACACTGGACGGACGTCTGAAGGAAGTCGGAAAAGAATGGACGGCGTCGAGAAAGACCAGACGGCGCCCACGGCCGACTTAGCCTGGCCGACTTAAAACCCTATAAATATCATTGCGCCCCAACCCTAATCACATGATTTTCACACATTATTGACTCTTATTGATACATACTCATTAGAGAAAAACCCTAGCGGCTGACCCCACTTTGGGGAGGGCTGGGGTTGGGATTAGTTAGGTTTTATTTTCGTTTTCTATTCTTGTTCGATTCATGGTGTCGTCTGAAGTTGTGAACTTGGAGCGACCATGGAAACTCTTCCGGTGACGTTTTACTTTCTTTCCTTTGGATATTTTGTGAGTTTAATTTAGAGTTTGTATCTTTCCTTTGTTTATTTGTTTATGCAATCGATATCGGAAGATGTATTGCTATTTGATGTTTACCGTATGATGGAAGTCGGTGTAAACCTTAGATCACCATAGGAAAGATTAGACTTTTAACCTTGACATAACGGAAGTTGATAGGTTAGATTTCAGGTTGTTAGATCTAATAAATCTTGCACCTTGTTTTGAGAGCGTTAATCTCATAGATCGGAAGATGATGAGATTGATAGGCGGATTTCTTACGAAGTAGGAATTCATACCTTTGATTAGGTGAACCACAACTTTGATTGAATCATCATAAGATAATCTAGGGAAGAATTAAGGGTTGCGGGATGGTGGATCATGTTTGTTCTATGTTGATTTGCTTGATCATGAGTTAGTTTTATTATTTTCTTAGTTGTAGTTTTATTTTATTTGCTTTTGTTATAGCGATATTTTCCTGGCTTTGGGTGACAATCCTCTGTCGGGTTTATTTTCCGTTTTAGTTTAGGTTTAGGAATAATTGTATCAACCTTAGGAGAATTAAATGAACTAGATACCCGATTCCTGTGACCGACTCCGGTATTAATCATTGTATTACGATCCTACACTTGGGAATACCGGATTTATAAATTTTATTACTTGTTTGTTTTGTTAGATAAAATCCGTGACAATGGTTCAAGTGATCTCCTAAAAAATTCTCTGTAGTTTTTTTCTTCACACAATTTAAAAATTTTATACACCAATATCTACTAATTGTCCCTCTAATTTGATTAAATTTTGACCATTGACTCGTAATTATATTTAGATTTGTAAAATTAATGCTTATAAACTTATAATACGATGTATCGTTCTTGATTTCTGACCCGTATCATAAAATTCCAGCAGCTGCCCTTGGATACATCCATATAGCTGGTGTTGTTTAGGTTTCCGGGTGGATCTCCTTTTCGTTGCATCAATATTTATTTGAACGAATACTCGAATGCATACGATCACTAAAATACGCAAATTGTAAAGAAAAAAAATATCTTACAAACAAGACAGAGAACATTTAGCTAAAAGGGCTTGTAATAATTTTAATTGTTTAAATAATTTAAAACCATAGCCGCTAACAAAGATCGAATGAAATGAATCATGAAATAATATGTTGAATAACCAAATAACACTTTATTTGCTAAATTAGTTATTATACTTATGAAGTGAAATATTATGTTTGATATGAAATAATATTTTGACTTGATTTTAGTAAAGTAGAGGTGAAATTTTATATGGTTTGTAGTGGGTGTCATGTAGAATAAAGTAAATATGATTATTAGGACATAACTACGGCCTACGATATATTGATATATATGCTGGACATGTTTGGGGCCACGTCAGGGCAGGCTAGACATGATATTGTAAAGGCGGGAATGAAGGCCAAGATGGAAAAGAAACAATGTCTAATCACTCATGTTGTGAATATGATAAATTACTTTACTGATGTCGAAACCCATGGGTCCATTATCGATGAGGGGACCCAAGTGAGCATCATAGTTGGGCTCACTACGGACTTCATCCCTTCCAACAAATATTATGTTATGAATAAGCTCAAATTTAGTCTGGTCGACTTCATTAATGAACTTCCAAAGTTTGAGGCCATATCCATTGGAAAAGGCTAGGGATGGAGAGGCAAATGTAGCTCCACCGTCTGGAATCAAGTCCAGACTAAACCCGGTTTGTTTGAGAAAACAACTAAGCTTTGTGGATGTGGTTGACTGGGGAAACAAGAGTGATGAGTGGAGGCTACATAAGGCTTCCAATCGGCCGTGGTCAAAATGGGCACCCGGGTCGCGAAGCGCTAAAGCCGAAGATACCATGGATGAAAAAAATTAGTGATGAAAATGAGGTATTCCTTCATGCCTCACGTGAGGTAAAGAGAGTGAGGAGGAGACGATGTAGAGTTCGAGCTAGGGAGTGGACTGAGAAGTCATACCAGGGTGGACATGCTCCACCCATAATGGCTTCAATGCCGGAGATATCGAAGAGAATTCTATATTTGTTTTTAGAACGGGTAGAGTGGAGTGCGCGCAATATAATGCTCTCTGGCTTGTTTAAATGTAGTTTTCAATTTTGAGGATTTTGTTTTAAATAATTGTCAATAGTCAAACCGATCTGGATAAGATTTTGTGTATTTATGATGACTTACTTTATTTATGAGCTTATTTACAATGCATGTGATGTCACGTGACGTTTGTTAAATACAGTTGTCCGTAGCATCATAAGGAGGATGATATGAGCATCATAAGGAGGATGATATGAATCAAGATACAGTATTTTGAGTATTATTATTATATATTTTTATGTCTTATTTAGTAATTTAAAGGCTGATATTCAAGACATTATGGGCACCATTTTGGGAATGAATTCAAGGCATGGAATTATCAAGATACATTGAACTTAGAAGATTCAGAAATTGGAGGCTGAAACGCAGCTTCTGTATTTCATAATTTTGACCCTTATAACTTATCCGTATGAAATTAAGTCCTTGATGAAAGTTGTAGATCTTTTTAGGACTATAAAATGCATATATGGTTTGCATTTATTGGACAATGGAAGCTCTGGATATAGATCGAATACAGAAGGCTGCTTTGAAGAAGATATCATTTCGTTTGGTGCATTCAGAGATACATAAAGATACATTGAATCTAGATTCAATGAATCTAGCTAGTCTTGCATATGGACGAAAATTAGCATCCATGTATCTGAATTTGAAGTGTTTTTCTTATGTATCTAGCTTCTTATAATGTATCCTTGAAGCCTATAAATAGCCTACTACTTGTAACTTGTAATTCAGTTTTTTTATCAATATAACTATTTGAGTTTTCTCCAAAGTGTTTACTTTTGGTGTGTGTTTCTGGATAGAACACTAAACTTAGGATTTATCAACAAACTTGAGCAAGTTGTTGTGGCATCCAAATCGATCCAAGGTCCTTAGAAACAAGATTTCTAAGCTTCCAAGGACATTTCCAAGAATCCCTAGAAACAGGATTTCTAGGCTTTTCAAGGAAGCTCTTATCTTTGTTTTACTAACTTATCTTTTTATTCAAAACAACTTTACATCAATCCGATCCATATTCTTCATAGTTTAAATTCTTATCAGAGGACCTCCCTTTCGAGGCCGCTAAGGAAAGAGTACGGCATCCTTCCGTTTATCTACTTTTTTCTTCTATCTTTTTTTCACAAAGCTTTTTTTTCAGAAACAAAAAAGATTTCAGTCGCTACAAATGTATGATCATTATATTACATTTTGGCTGATTTTTTAAATTGTGATAATGCAAAGTGAGGAGGTGGTTTGTATTTATCTACTTATTTATTCATACCCGGGAGCTGGGATAATCGTGTTTAATCCTAAACCCCTAAAAAACCAACGAGTCACACACTAAGCATAGCAATTTTATCAAAAGGTCAATCGAATTTTTATTTAACCAACCATTTCTTTATTTTCCGGTCGCCTGGAAGGGACAAAAGAAAAATCTGGCCCTTTCTTCAACAATTTTGGATCTCTAGGATCCACACAAGGAAAAGCACTTGCCATTCGTTGGTTATTAGCGGCATCCCGAAAATGTCCGGGTCGAAATATGGCTTTAAAATTAAGTTCCGAATTAGTGGATGTTGCAAAAGGGAGTGGCGATGCCATACGCAAAAAGGATCGGTTGATTGAAATCACAGGATGCATAGATATTACCGACGATGAATCGATGAATAGATATTACCAGGGAAGAAACTTTTTTCTAAGAAGCTTTATTTATACCACACCAAACATACTGTGCACCGCCCGAATCGAATCGACTTCTGAAAAATCGATTCTTGATTCAAGAATCAGCATATGCTGAACGGCTTTCCGAAAGTCGATTCAGTGTGGTGCCTCAGTAAAATAGAAGTGGTGCAAATAAAAGGCCCTTTTTGTGGTTCATAAATAAGAACCTTCTTCTTTCTCTTTGTGGTTCATAAATAAGAATCTTCTTCTTTGAAGATCCTTTTTTTAATTATTGCATTTATACCTAATTAATAAAACTTTATCTGAATAAAACCATTAATTAACTGCTTGGCATAGGCTTGTTTTCCAAAAATGATCTGCAAAGAATAAATGCTTGACGAGGGCGATGAAGTGGCACCTCGTGTCCTGCTCCGTTTACTGTTACAAAGGTTAAACCTTTGTATGCCAGCTCCATCCACCAACCTATACATAACAAGACATGAGCAAACCGTATACAGAGTTCAGCACGGTGCATTAAAGCATATACTGTCTATACAGGGTCTGGGGAATGAGCTTAGCAAGATGCATGAAAACATACAGCCTATATATGTTGGGTTCGGGGAATGTCAGATCGTTTAGTAGGGCCCCGATTACACAGAGTCAAGGACCCTAGTAAAAATACTTGGCTTAGGGCCCCCGATCACACAGAGTTGGCCTTATCTGGAAGGGTCAGATCATTTAGGCCTACTGTGAGACTATTAAACTAAAGGGATAGCAGAGTATCCCTCAACTTAATACTGTCAAAGTGAAAGAAGCATTAAATAGTTGAGCAATTATCAAAAGTGAAAAAAGACTTACCCTTTGATTATCATACCAAGGGTACCAATTAGTAGTAGTGGGAAGTTTCAAAGCATCAATTGAATATCTCGTGGCGGTCAATGGAACAACTGAATCGGTATCTCCACTGAAAGAAAGCCAAAAATAAAACATGCTCAGATGAAACAAACTATGTAAAAGACGGGTCGATTTGGACATGAATTAATCCCTTAGGCTAGAGATTCAAATTAAGATCAAATGTGTTGAATAAAAACCTTCAGACAAAAAGTAAACAAACTAGTCATGTACCTGAATACCCATATCCTCAGACCAGCTGCTATAAGTTCATGATAAATTGGTAGCATGGATAATGGAGCATCACCCCAGTAGTTTCCCACGATATCGCTGTAATGCAATAGTCACTTTCAATATAAAGTAGATAATGCATTAACAGGCATAGAAGCTAAAATATTGATACACACCTGCATGTTGACCATGGATAAGAGATACCCGTAACATTCGCGTGCATTGCCTTTTGAACATCTGGATGATTGTAGTACTGTGTAGAATACCTTTCTGTACATGGATCATACGCTCTCGGCATCCATGGCTAATGTTAAAAAGGGCAATGGTCAGAACAGGTGGAAAAGACTATAATGTCCATTGTACTTTGTACAAAAGAATCTTTCTTTAAGATACCAACATGCTTATATACCCCAAAAATGTAAAAATAAGGAGATAAGAATGCTTACATAATGTCCCCTTAAGCGTCGTCGAGTCAATGAACTATCGTTGCAAGGAGGAGTATATATACTATAGGGATCTATGTGCCCTGTCTCTCTTTCAGCAAGAAGGAGAGTCTTATTGCATTCATCTGAGGGGTGTGTTGTAGATCCAAGCTCACATATTACACGGAGGCTTTTATACGTGGCATCCGAGATCAAACCATGTGTCCACCAGTATTCAAATGTTCCAATGTAATCATGGTAATCATCTGTGACAGCATTACCTACCTAAATGAGCAGTTTCAGTAATATTATGTTAGAAGTGATTTAAGATGTATGCATATTGGTTCGAAATTTGTTCTACAATACCATGAAACCCTTGAAGTTGATGACTGGATTCTCGATTCCTTTGTTCTTCTCGTACACGATTTGAGATAGCTGTGGAACATAATGACCTGAATGAATAAGCTGAAAACTGAATTAGTCTATGGATTATTCTCATTTAGAAATGGAATAAAAAAGGAAAAACTTTCTGACCTGCATAACTTTCTCCAGCAATATAAAAGTCTCTATGCTTGTATTGAGGAAACCTTTCAAACCACTCAGTAAGAAAGATATATGCATCTTCAGCTACAAATGTGCAAAACAGAGATCCAATTAGTCAAAATTAAGGATCTCAAGGATTTGTCCAAATCTTGACTAAAGTCAACACACAAGAAATTATAAATCAATAACCAACAATCAAATTAAAGCCAGTGATTACAAGAATTACCTGTTCTACGGTCACCTGCAGTGTACAAATCAGAGGAAGTATTCGAATACGAAAAACCAACACCAGCTGGTGATTCAAGAAAGAGTAAATTTGCCACTGCCAAAATCAAAGTTCTTTACATCAAATAAGTAAAAACACACCCAAAAAGTTAAAGATAACAGAAAAACAAGAAACTTACATTTGTTCCAAGAGTATGAATTGAGATATAAAGACTTCCCATCAGGCTTAATCCTAAAAGGTCCAATCTCTTCTGAAGCTCCATAAGCGACAGAAGAACAACCAGGCCCTCCATTAAGCCATAAAAGCAATGGTCTTGAATCAGGATTTCTGCTTTCTGGTGTCTCAGTAAGCCAGTAAAACAGTGCTCTCCCTGCTTGCTTATTCACAGTTACGTAACCAGAATACTGCTTAAAATCTACATCTGGCTGCCCAGGTAAAGATATAATCCTATCTTTTTCTTGATCTACATTGTACAAAGAATAACAAGTTCCAAGAAACAACAATGGCAGACAAAGTACTAACTGAAAATGGTAAACCATGATGGGATCTATCCAAAAAAAAAATGAAAAATAAAACTAACCCAGAATAGCAAATCCCAAAAGAAATTCTGGGCTTACAAGAAATTCACCTAAAGATTCAAAATCATTAATGGGCTTAGAATTTGCGAAGTTTGTAATGACTTATCTTTATAGTGTGGTGGAGCAGTTCAGATACTGTTACAGGTGATGACAGTGATGATGACAGACTAAAATCAGTAGAGAAAACACATTCAGAAGCAGACAAATTTTGATTAACGAAAATTCCACAGAATTTGGTTTGATTCTTTTAGCTATATGGTATGGACGAGATAGTGGGACAACCGCACGAGAATTTAATGCGGAGTGAAAATGACCCATGTGAAATCAGTTACTACGAAAGATCCAAACTTTACCAATCAAAAACAAGCAGAATATACGTAGAATTGTGTGGTTTTCATGGATATTTACTGAAAGATGCTATAAACTGAAACGGGACTAATAAAGCAATCAGTTTTCTTGATTCTTCCCCACAAAATGCGCGCTGATTCTTTGGGTAACGCACAAGTTTTGCTGAACTAGAGAATGAAGAGAAGAAATTTGATATAAATTATTTACTCCCTCCGTTTTTATTTATATGTCGCAGAGAGAAAAATCACACAGATTAAAAAAGTAATTAATATGTTTAAAATATAGTATTGAAAATGTATTTTTTTATTGGAGGTGTAAATACTTTGTTGATCGAGTTTTTAGTATTGAAAATGTATTTTTTTAATTGCAGATATAAACATTTTATTGGTAAAGGAGAAAAAATAATAAATGATGTATTGAAAATGTATGATAAATAAACAAAAAAAAAAATCTAAAATGTGACAGATAAAAAAACCGAAAAGAGTAGTAAATAGAAGATAGATGATGATACATCCACTATACAAAATGTGTAGTATATACATCATTATACAATCTTGGCCATTCATTTCATAAAAAATACACTTTAGAGGATGTGAAAGTAGTGTATGTGCACATTTTCCATAGAAGATTACTTTTTGCCCCTAAAAAGAATTAAATTACTTTTTGAGTAGCTGCGATATTAGCTAGCTGTCATTGACCAAATATGAAAAGCCTGTTTTTCTAACAATATGTGCCAGTCATGTCAAACTTCTCCTTCAACTACTACATTCTACATTTCCTTGGGAAATTCTTACTCCAACAGTCTTTGCGTTAGCGTCCGTTGAATGCACAACATGTATATAGAAAACAAATATATGCAAGGATAATACGGGTAACGTTGTAAGTTGAGGGTGTGAAGATGATCCATAATGCTTTGAATTCCTGCAAAAGAAGAGATTTGGATCCTCTCCGTTTTACGATAAATCGTTGTCCTTCTTAAATTATTCGACCCTATACTTTGTTCCGGGTATCACGAATATTTAAGTGAGATAAAAGCGAGAAACAACCTTTAAACTCGGACAAGATATTAAAGAGCACTTAGAAGTGTTGAGTTATATAGAATGACTAACAAGGATGCTTACAATTGTTGTTCTTATGTTTAACAATGTAAACTTGCTTATATATAGCACTTGGATGCGAAAAGGAGCAAATGAATACGTCCTTTAAGTGATAGACACCAAAAGAAAAGGTACCATTTGGTTGTTGTACTCCACTTAAAAGCGGCCAAAAGACACCAAAAATCGGTTTTGGACCCGGTGTGCCCATCCAAATGCGGATGCGATTATCATCCGGACGGATAAATCGCGATATCAAAATTTTACTGATTTTGACCTTTCATCCGTGCGGATAGATTCTTATCCGTGACGGATAACTCTCATCCGTCACGGATAGATTCTTATCCGCACGGATAGCTCTCAATCGAGAAAATTTGGATTTTCATTTCACATTCGTACACTCGTAAACACGTATATAGCGTGCACTCCGCACCTCCATACTTATATTTTAGCTTTACGAGCATAACCACCTTTGTACTAAACCCCGATAACCTCAATGGCTTGTGATTATACTTAAATCACCAACATTCCTCCCCCATTTAAGTGTAATCCTTGGTTTAGTATAAACAACAATCATAATATAAAACCAACTCGTGCTTCAATGAAAATATCACGAAGATTGAATTTCCACCTAGTATTATTACACGCAAATATTCGAGTATTGGGGTGTGACTAAGCATTGAACCCCTTTACACATTTTGAATACATGTACATAACAATACACATGAATTGAGACTACTTCAAAGTATTATTCTTGACACCATTTATTGAAATCCGGCCTTGTGTCCATATCCATTCTTGAGTATATAGAAAGTCAACCCAACTTTCCTTGAAGCGGCCATACCTCAAACTCATATAGGTGAATCTTTAATTTACCGTGCACCTGCATTAGCACTCTCAAAAGATTCATTAAGAAGGTAAACTTCAACCTAACGTCACGGAGTTTATTGCACATACCGCCGGGATTAATACATGTGCTCAAGTTTCCAATAATGAGGCTTACCACATTGAATTTAGCCTAAGGCATTGTACCAAAAGGAAATTGGGCGTCCCATTATCAGAAACTTATACAGGTTGTAGACCCATCCCGACAACCGACTTTTGTAATAAGTCCTTAGCTAATCCTTTTGTCAAATGATCAGCTAAATTCCTTTGAGATCTCACATACACAACCAATATCACCCCGTGAGAGATCAACTCACTTACCGCGCTATGTCTAACGCCTAAGTGTCGTGACTTACCATTATACATATGACTATACGCTTTAGACAGTGTAGATGAGCTATCACAATGGATAGATATCGGTGATATTGGTTTAGGCCATAAAAGAATTTCATGAATCAAATTCCTAAGCCATTCTGCCTCTTTTCCGGCTGTTGCCAAGGCAATAAACTCCGACTCCATAGTCGAGCTAGATATACATGTTTGTTTCTTAGAAGCCCAAGAAATGGCACCTCCACCTAAAACAAACACCCATCCACTAGTAGAAGAATGATCTTCTACATTAGATATCCAACTAGCATCCGAATATCCTTCAATCACCGAAGGATATGCAACATAAGTCAAACCAAAGTCTTTGGTAGACTTAAGATACCTTAATACACGAACAACCGCTCTCCAATGACAGTTACCAGGGTTACTCGTATATCTACTTAGTTTCCCAACCGCATAGGCAATATCCGGTCGTGTACTAGTCATTGCATACATCAAACAACCAATGACTCGTGAATATTCAAGTTGATTCACGGTTTCACCTTTATTAGGTCAAAGTTTCTCATGAGGCTCCATGGGAGAATTTGTCGGAGTACAATTTTCACAATTAAATTTCTTCAACACTTTCTCAATATAATGAGACTGTGTTTGTGAAAATCCTCCCTGATTTCTCTTAATTTTAATACCAAGAATGACATCCGCCTCCCCCATGTCTTTCATAGAGAATCTAGAAGATAAGAGTTCTTTACACTTATCAACCTGATTTTGGTTTGTACCAAAAATTAACATGTCATCGACATATAGACAGATTATCACACCGTTTCCGGTATCATCAAATCTACTATAAATACATTTGTCCGACCGATTGAGTTTAAACCCACTAGCCAAGACAACCTCATCAAATTTTTGATGCCATTGTTTAGGAGCTTGTTTAAGTCCATACAATGATATAACAAGTTTACATACCTTATGCTCGTTACCGGGCAAAATAAATCCTTCCGGTTGCTTCATGTATATTTCCTCATCCAAATCTCCATTTAGAAACGTTGTTTTAACATCCATTTGATGGATCACCAAGTTATGAATTGCGGCTAAGGCAATCAATAACCTGATTGAGGAGATTCTAGCAACGGGAGCATAAGTATCGAAATAATCGATACCTTCCTTTTGCCTAAAGCCTTATATAACTAACCGGGCTTTATATCGGTCAAATGTACCGTCGACTCTCATTTTCCTTTTGAAAATCCATTTGCAACCTAACGGTTTGCAACCACGTGGTAAATCCGTAAGAATCCACGTATTATTCTTGTGGAAATATTACTCAAACAAACTCGATCTGCTTTGAGGAGCCACAGGTGCTCGTGATGATTGCTTTGAGCCCTTAGATTTCGTGCATAATATTTTGTACACCTTATTTAATTGTAAAATTAATTGTAAAAGACATATTAATTGTGAGTCATATAAACAATTAATATGTCAAACTCTAGTTTACTTTATGTCATAGACATAACTTTTACTTTTACTTTTGCATGCTTGCCGCCCACATCTACATACTCAGTGGCGCCAAGCTAGCTAGCTAGTCTCTCTATCTCAATTGTATCTATTTATACATCTTTTACTCAATGAATAAACTAAGTTGAAGTTTACTCTTGTGTTTATCACATTCTCAAACTCTTTTCATGGTATCAGAGACTACTGAGTTCTAATATTCCGCTGCAAAACTCAGTATTTTTTTTATCAATGTCAGTAAGGTGACTTAAACTCTACATCTGGTGGAACCAATCCGAAGACTCAGCTGTGTGATGGACAGCTGAGAAGTGTATTCCATTCTGTGCTTCAGTAGGGTGGAGTCTACTGAGCTTCAGCAGGGTAGCTTCAGCAGGGTAATAGGCTGCTGAGTACTTGAATACACGAGGTCCCACATCATTAATTACTTTATGTGTGACTATCTGATGTCATTAAAAAAGGAGGACACGTGTAGGGGTATTTATGGTGCATCGAGACAAAGATTCCTTGCGGCTAGGGTTTGGGATTTGTGCCTATAAATACAATTGTTGTCTCATTATCTGTGGGTGTTGAAATCAGTAAAATTCAAGTGCATAATAAAATATCTCTTTTACGCCCGTGGTTTTTACCTCTCCACCGAGGGGTTTTCCACGTTAAATCTGTGTTCTTCTTGTTTCAATTATCTCCTTTGATTGTCTATGTTTGATTGCTTTTGTTTTGTTTCTTGCATCCGAAGTTATCTCCATCCGCTTTATAACAAGTGGTATCAGAGCAAGGTTCTGGAGAAAACAATGCACGATCAACTTCGTCTTCACCAAGGCCTTGACAAGGTGCTAGGATCTGCGTGACAAAGTTGTGATCTTTAGCAAGGAAAGATGTCGGCGAGAAGCGTAAAAATCGATAAATTTACTGAGGAAGGAGCAGTTTTGGTGCTGTGGCAAATCAAGATCGTGCAATCGTTGAAATAGCGAGGGGTTTGTGGAATCCTTTATCGACAAACCAAATCTGGTGCAGCAGATTATGCCGGATCTGGAAGAGAAAGCACATTCAACCATCATGTTGTGCTTATCTCGATGATGTTATCATCGAGGTTCTTTGAGGAAGACACCGCTGACAAAGTTGTGGAAGAAGCTTGAAAGCTTTGTATATGACCAAGTCAGCGACCAACAAGTTGTTGTTGAAGCAGAGGTTGTTCGGTTTGAAGATGCATGAAGGAGTCCACTAAGGGAACATCTGGACCCGGTGAACACAATATTGCTTGATTTGAGGAATATTGATGTTAAAATTGAAGATGAAGATGCAGCCCTAATCTGTTGGTGTCATTACCGGCATCATATGAAAACTTTGTGCGATCTTTCATAGTTGGAAAGGATCTGATAGCTTTGGAGGATGTGAGGTGCACTTACATGCCAGGGAGCTTAGACACAAGGCTGCTGGAGCAGACGATCATTTCTTTGGGCTAGTAGCTAGCGACAATAGTGGAAAAGGATATGGACGGAAGAAGAAAAAAAAGTCGGGGTCCAAAGGTCCGAAGTCTACCGATGTCTGTAATCATCTTTGTAAGGAGCGGGGACATTGGAAGTCCAATTGTCAAGGAAGAAGAAAGCAGCGCAGGAAGGCAGTGCAGCGCAGCCTTGGCTCTTGAGCAATCGATGAGGATCTGGTTCTAGTTGCGAGGGGATTCTACACACCACAATGATGTGTGGATACTTGATTCTGGAGCATCCTACCATATTTGTCCAAGCAGGAGTGGTTTTCTACTTATGAAGCGAGATGGATGGTGGTCAAATCTATATGGCCAATGACAAGGTTTGCAAAGTTGTGGGAATTGGCTCAAGTAAAGTTAAGGACGAGAGGATGGTAAGTTTTGTACAACTTTGAGAGATGTAAGACATGTTCCACAGATGACCAAGAATTTGGTATCTCTTAGTCTACCTGGATGACAAGGGTTCAATTTCAAGGGTGAAGGTGGGCGGTGAATGTCTTCAAAGATTCGATTGTAGTCCTCAAAGGCATCAAGAGGAAACCTTGTATATATTACAAGGATTCATCAGATCCTGCTTCTTCTTTGTTGCATCCTCAAGTAGATTCACTGATCCTCAGAGACTTCGGTGTGGCACATGAGACTAGGTCACATAGGTGAAAGGGTATCTGATTCTTTCTTCATTGAGTTTTCTTGGGGGATATAAGGTCAAGAATCTGGACTTTTGTGAACATTGTGTGTTTGGGAAATTGCATAGAAGTAAGTTCTCAGCAGGGTTGCACAATACAAAGGCAACACTTGATTATATCCATTCAGACTGCTGGGGTCCATCAAGAGTTGAGTCATTGGGTGGTCACAGATATTTTGTGTCATTCATAGATGACTATTCAAGGATGACTTGGGTGGTGATGATGAAGAACAAAAGTGATGCATTCAATAACTTCAAGCAGTGGAAGGCCCTAGTGGAGAATCAGTTAGGCAAGAAAATCAAGAAGCTTCGCATGATAATGGTGCGGAATTACCTGGATGGATTTTGATTCATTTTGTGCTTGGTGAGGTATTGCCGGACATTATATTGTAAGGAATACACCTCGTGAGAATGGTGTGGCTGAAAGGATGAATCAAACTCTACTGGAGAGGGCAAGATGTATGCTTTCTCAAGCTGGTTTATCAAGGAGATTTTGGGCAGAGGCTGTTAAGACAGCTTGCTACTTAATCAACAGGAGCCCTCACACAGGGATCAATCTCAAGACACCATTTGAGATGTGGTGAGCAAGCTCTTGACTACTCGATTCTAAGGGTTTTGGGAGTCTGACTTACTATCATGTTAGTGAAGGGAAGTTGGAGCCAAGAGCCAAGAAGGAGTGTTTGTGGGGTATGGTGATGGAGTGAAAGGATATAGGATTTGGTCATCAGCAGAGTCCAGTAGTAATCCTCGGCCAGGACGTTGTGTTTGATGAAAATTCTATGTTAAACTCATCGATGGGGAGAGTCCACCGAGTGCGAAACCGATCTTTGAATCGATAGTGTTGAGAAGCAGGTGGAGCTTGGTGGAGTCTCTTGATATGCAACAATCGGTGGATCCAAATCAACACTATCTCGATCCGGATAATGAACGAGAATCCGATCAAGCCGACTACTTTGAGACCTCGTGAGGCGTCATACAAACATTGATCGTGAGTCTAGTCTGCCGCCCAGTCTAGAAGATCTAATGTTGGGATACCTCCAAGGAGATATGGATATGATGATTTGGTGGATATGCACTCCAAGTTCTTTGAAGAAGTAGAGGTTCTTGAACCTACTACTTACAGGAAGCGATGACATGTCTGAAGCATCTCGGTGGCATGCGACCATGGGAGATGAAATGGAGTCATTATTGAAGAATCAGACTTGGGAATTGGTCAAGCGACCCTACCGACAAGGGGTTGTGACTTGTAAATGGATCTTCAAGAAAAAGGAAGGAATAACAAAAGCGAAAGGGTCGGGTATAAGGCACGTTTGGTTGCAAGAGGATTCGATCAAAAGGAAGGGTTGACTTTGATGAAATATTTTCACCAAAGTGGTCGACATACTTCAATCAGGGTGTTACTAGCAATGGTGGCACTGGCGAGGATCTCGGAACTTGAGCAATTAGATGTGAAAAGCGCAAGCTACATGGTGAGGTGGATAAGGAGATATACATGACACACGACTGAGGGTTTTCAAGTTTTCGGCAAAGAAAACTATGTTTGCAAGTTGAAGAAATCATTGTATGGTTTGAAGCAAGCTCCAAGGCAGTGGTATAAAAGGTTTGTGATTTCATGCTTCAACGAGGTTATATAGAAGTCCATATGGATTGTTGTGTTTACTACTGATCTCTTTGAAAGATGGATCATATATCTATCTTGTCCTCAGATGTGGATGACATCCGATAAATGCAGTGACAAGGAAGTCGATGTTCAAAATCCCGAAGAACCTTCTCGATCTTGAATTTGAAATGAAGGATTTGGGTCTTTGCCAAGAAAATCTTGGGGATGGAGATCGGAGAGATAAGAAGTCGAAGAAGTTGTTCTTGTCTCGGCGAGGTTATGTGCGTGAAGATATTGGCCAAGTTTGGGATGTCTCTTGCCAAAACCAATAGATACTCCTATGGCATCAAATGTTCATTTGTATCGCATTTATGCTTCACGATCACCAAGAGAAGGAGTATATGTCAAAGTTCCCTATGCTAGTGCGGTTAGCGATCGATGTATGCCATGGTATGCACTAGGCACGATCCAAGCTCGAGCAAATCGGTGTTGTCGTGAGTTTATGGCTCAACCTGGAAAGGAACACTGGAAAGTGTTTAAAGGATATTCGGTGTACACGAGAGGTACGGTGATGTTGGTCTCATTTATGGTGGTGATCTGTGCAGTCACGAGTTACTATGATCTTGATTATGCAGGATGATGTTTGTGAGAAAATCAATGATGGTTATGTGTTTACATTGGGAAATGCAAAGTGGTCATTTGAAAGCTACTCTTGAGGCTCTGAGAGCCTTATCAACTCATCAAGCGAGAATATATGGCTCTTCTTCAAGCAACTAAGGAGGTGTCGGTTGAAGGGCTAGTCGGTGATTTGGGGTTGCATCAGGATCAGGCTGATATATATTGTGACAGTCTAAGTGCAATATGTTTAGCCAAGGATCAGGTTCATCATGAGAGAACCAAGCATATTGATGTCAGGTATCATTTTCTGAGAAATGAGAAGAGGGTTGTAGTGAAGAAGATTGGCACAAAGGAGAATCCTGCTGATATGTTCACTAAACCGATTCGTGAGAGTAAGTTTCACTTTGCCTGGACTTCATGAATATTCAAAGCTTGTAATCTGCTTTTGGAAACTCACTGAGGCGGATCGGTGGAGTGGATCTTTGTGGAGATAGTCCGGTACAAGTACATCCGGCATTGACGAATGCATCCGGTACAAGTACATCCGGTTATGCAATCTGTTTGACTACAGTGAGAGTTGAAGTCAAAGTGGAGATTTGTCGATAAGGTGACTTAAACTCTACATCACGGTGGAACCAATCCAAGACTCAATTTGTGTGATGGGCCGGTGAGAAGTGTATTCCATTTACGTGCTTGAAGGGGTGAGTCTCTCGAGCTTCAGCGAGGTAGCTTCAAAGAGGTAATAGGCTGCTGAGTACTTGAATCAACGAGGTCCCACATGCATTAATTCTGTTATGTGGCATACTATCTGGTGTCATTAAAAGGAGGACACGTATAGGGGTATTTATGGTGCATCGATAAAAGATTCCTTACGGCTAGGGTTTAGGGATTTGTGCCTATAAATACAATTGTTGTCTCATTATCTGTGGGTGTTGAAATCAGTAAAATTCGGTGCATAATAAAATATCTCTTTTACGCCCGTGGTTTTTACCTCTCCCATCTGAGGGGTTTCCACGTTAAATCTGTGTTCTTCTTGTTTCTATTATCTCCTTTGATTGTCTATGTTTGATTGCTTCTGTTTCTGTTTCTTGCATCTGAAGTTATCTCCATCCGTTTTATAACAATCAAGAATGTCTTCATCTGAAGCATCCTACTCATCAAGTAAATCTCAGCAGACTGAGGTTACTGACTCCACTCCATATACAAATCACAGACTTGATTACAACAATAATCTTGGGTTGTCAAGATCTATGAAAAAGTATAACTCAGGACAAAGCAAGATGGAAGACTTGCGAGTCCAAACACTCTCGAGAAAGCTGGAATCACTTTGGTGATATTATGGATTCTCGATTAGCTCTCTTCAAAGAGTTTCTCAAATGGCGGAAGGCGATAACTCTCTCACGAGCATTGCCACTCATACCAAGACAGTATATCTTATTCCCAACTCGAGAATGCTTTGGATAGTTGATTAGGGCCTCATCTCATATGACAGAAATAAAGCACTGTTATATAACCTCAAACCACAATCACAGACTCATAAAATTAAAATTGATGGGTCTATTTCATATGCTCAAGGTTTTGGAATTGTTCAACTTATCGATAAGGTTTATCTTAAAGATGTCTGTTTGTGCCAAAGCTAGAGGCTGTAATCTTATATCTCACATTAAACTCACTAAGGACCTTAATTGACAAATCACTTTTAAAGACAATCGGTGTATTTTCCAAGATACTTATTCACAAGAAGTAATGGAAAGAGCCAAAACTTGCTCAGATCATTTATTGTTCACCTACTTGAAGAAGAAAGATCAAGATCGAATCGCCTCAATGACTGCACTCAAAACCTAGACAATATCATGTTATGGCATTATAGACTAGGACATCCCGATTTTAGTTATTTAAAGTCTATAGATCTGAATTGTTTAAAGGTTGTAATTTGAATGATCTTCAATGTGATATTTGTCATTTGCTAAACTCACCAAATCTGTGTATGCAAAATTACCTTACTTACCATCCACACCATTCACCTTAATTCACAAAGTGACGTATGGGGACCTCAAGAGTAAAAAGCATAACAGGAAAGAGGTGGTTTGTTACCTTCATAGATGACCACACCGAGAACCACTTGGTTATTTTTAATGAAGGATAAGTCCGAAGTTGGACCCATCTTTCAAGAATTTTACAACATGGTCTCCACTCGTTTGACACTAAGATCAAAATCTTGAAGACCCGACAATGCTCTTGAATATTATGAGTCTCATCTCGGTAATTTCTTGATGGATAAAGGGATTATCCATATCAGTAGTTGTGTTGAAACCCCTCAAAGCAAAATGGGGTTCTTTGAGAGAAAAAACAGCATCCGCTTGAAATGGCTAGGTCTATTATGTTTACCACAAATGTTCCAAAATATATGTGGGTGAAGCCATATTGACTTCCACATACTTAATCAACAGACTTCCCAAAGCAGGTACTAGGCTTCAAAACTCCTATCAAAACCCTCACTGGACACACACTCACGCCCCATCTTATTTCCCGATTACCTCCAAAAATCTTTGGTTGTCTTGTGTTTGTCTATATCCATGCCCAAAAGAAGCAAACTTGATCCCAAAGCTCACAAGTGCATTTTCCTAGGATATGCAAAGGGCGAGGAAAGGTTACAAATGCTACTCTCCTTACGAAAAGAGATTTTACAATTCTATGGATGTAAATTTTTTGAAAGGACTCCTACTACAAGCAAGTCCACTTTGAGGCGATCAACGATGGAAACTGATAGAAATTGACCTAAACCCCTTCCTTCAAACAAACTCTTAACCTCAAAGGCAACTCATCGATCCTCAAGATGATCGAGAGTACCTCTTGACTCGACTCACAACCTCTCGATCCCAAAGAACCAAGCGACTCAGAGCCTGCTGATCCTGAGCCCACTGACACTCAAAGAATCTGCAAATCCTCGGCTGATCTCATCGACATTGGTGCAGACTATTGCTCTAAGGAAAGGGAAAGATCATGCACCGATCATTCTATTCATACTTATTTATCTTATGATCGGTTGTCTCCTGTCTTTGCCATGTTTACACAGGACACGGACTCTCACTCTATCCCTAGAAATATTCGGTGAGGCCCTTCAAAATGATAAGTGGAAGGTCTGCTTTGTTAAAAGCGAGATGATTGCTCTCTGGATAATCATATTTGGGACCTCACAACTCTTCCCAAAGGCAAGAAGACAGATTAGCTGCAGATGGTTATTCACTATCAAATACAATGCTGATGGTACAATTGACAAGTACAAAGCCAGATTGGTAGCAAGGGGATTCACTCAAACTTATGGTATTGACTATAAGGAAACTTTTGCACCAGTGGCAAAACTCAACACTGTCAGGGTTCTGATCTCTCTAGCTGTCCAACTGGAGTGGCCTCTACACCAATTGGATATCAAAAATGCTTTTCTCAATGGTGATCTCACTGAGGAAGTCTATATGAATGTACCTCCTGGTTTTGTCAATCCCCACACTCGGGGCAAGGTATGCAAACTCGGAAATCTCTATATGGCACAAGCAATCCCCAAGAGCCTGGTTTGGAAAACTCACTCGTGGTTAAAGCTGCTTTGGATATCATCAATGCAACTCGATCACACCATGTTTGTCAAGACAACCAACCGAGGAGGAGGTCCATTCTAATTGTATATGTGGATGATATCATCCCTTCTTGGGAAGACTCTCATCGAGATCCGTAACTTGAAGACTCTACTTGGCAAAGGTGTTCCAAGTTAAAGATCCAGGCTACCTCAAGTACTTTCTTGGTATGGAAGTAGCTAGAAACACCAATGGCATTTCAGCTCTCCCAAAGGAAGTATGTCTGGACTCATGAAGGAAAGCGGCATCTTTGGGATGCAAACCTCTTTGTATCTCCGTAGACCCCCAGTCATACCTCTCGCATGGTGACATTCTTTGTCGAGGAAAGAACAATATCAAAGGCTTGTAGGCAAACTCATATACCTTTCTCACACAAGACTCGATATTGCATATGGGGTCGATCCAGTCGGTCAATTCATGCATTGCCCTCTTGAGCAACATTGGGATGCGATGAATAGGATCTCGAGGTATTTAAAATCCACTCTGGCCAAGGCCACGCACTTCACCAAGTCTACTTGATAGATCAATCAAGGTCTACACCGATCTTGATTGAAATTTGGATGTCACATTGATGAGAGGTCTACCACAGGCTATTGCTCATATATATGGGGAACCTGGTTACTTGGAGGAGCAAGAAACAACTCATCGTGTCAAGAAGCGATCTTTGAAAGTGAACTAAGGGCACTTGTACTTGGCATTTGTGAAGCTCTATGGCTAAAAAAAAGTACTTGACCGAACTTCAAAGAACAGTATCAAAGAACCTATCACACTCTGTTGTGATAATAATTCAGCCTTATGCATGGCGAGAAGATCCATCCATCATGATAAAACCAAGCATGTGGACATTGTGACACACTTCGAAGGAGAAGATTGATGCCAAGATTATTCAACTCGGTATGTTCCTCAAGCAGATCGAATCGTCGATATTCTTACCAAGGCTATTCCACCTCTTATGTTCAAAGAGACTAAGTAGCAAACTTGGTTGCATCAACATATCTGACCAGATTTGAGGGGGTGTGGAAATATTACTCAACAAACTCATCTGAGGAACGAGAGCTTGACAGGTGCTCAGCAGATTGCTGAGCCCTTAGGATTTCGTGCATAATATTTTGTACACCTTATTTAATTGTAAAATTAATTGTAAAAGACATATTAATTGTGAGTCATATAAACAATTAATATGTCAAACTCTAGTTTACTTTATGTCATAGACATAACTTTTACTTTTACTTTTGCATGCTTGCCGCCCACATCTACATACTCAAGTGGCGCCAAGCTAGCTAGCTAGTCTCTCTATCTCAATTGTATCTATTTATACATCTTTTTACTCAATGAATAAACTAAGTTGAAGTTTACTCTTGTGTTTATCACATTCTCAAACTCTCTTCAGTTACCCATTATGGAATCCATCTCGTCATTGATGGCTTCTTTCCAAAATGATACATCCTGAGATCCCATTGACTCAGAAAATGTTCTTGGATCATCCTCAATATTGTAACAATATGAGTATTGATATCCAACTTCATTTCTCGAACCTTCCACCAAATAAGTTACATAATCCGGTGGAAATGTCTTCGCTATTCTAGCCCTCTTACTTCTTCGAAGTTCAGAAGACTCGACTTGAGAATCATTGTTCTCCACATTCTCCACTCCAACTATTGTAGGAGCAATGCTCTTTGGTCTAGGAATAGATGTAAATCTATTCTCATCAAATATGGCATCACGTGATTCTATTACCGAATGTACAGCCACAGAATCACTAGGTTCTATAACATAAAACCTATAAGCCTTGGAATGACTAGCATATCCAATGAAAATGCAATCGATGCCTCTTTCTCCTAAAGTTTTAATTTTAGGATCGGGAAGTCTAACAACCGCCCTGCAGCCCCAAACTTTTAAGTAATTCAAGTTTGGTTTCTTTTTGAACCAAAGTTCATACGGGGTAGCAGAATTCCTTTTATTATGAATTTCATTTAGTAGATAACAAAGCCGTTAACATGGCCTCACCCCAAAATCCACTGCTCAATCCCGAGTAGGATAACATGGAATTTACCATCTCTTTTAAAGTACGGTTCTTCCTCTCCGCAATGCCATTTTGTTGTGGCGTATACAGTGCAGTCACCTCGTGTATAATACCACACGACCCGAAGTAGGTTGGATCATAGTATTCTCTACCTCTATCGGTACGAAAACGTTTAATACTAGAATTTAATTGCAATTCTACTTCACTTTTATAAATCTTGAATTTATCAAGTGCCTCATCTTTAGTATTAAGTAAATACACATAACAAAAACGAGTACTATCATCTATCAAAGTAATCACATACTTCTTATTTCCCAAAGACGGTGATGTATTAAAATCACATAAATCACTATGGATAAGTTCTAAAATTGTAGACGATCTTTCCACACCACGAAATGGCTGTCTTACAATTTTATTAAGCATACAAGTAGTACACTTATCCATATTGATATCAAACGGGGGAATCAAAGCATTTTTAGACATAACATGCATACGTTTATAATGCACGTGTCCTAACCGAGCATGCCACAACTTTGAGACATTAACATCAGAAATATGCATAACTTGATTAACTTTATTATTAACAATATTAAGCATAAACATATTATTACACAAATAACCAAAACCTACAAATACACCATGTTTAGATAATATATACATATCGGACTCATATACTTGTTTATAGCCCGATTTACATAATAGTGCACCGGATACAAGGTTCTTCCGGATGCACGGAACAAATAAAACATCAAATAGTTTTACAAATTTTCCAGAACTGATATTTAAAAAAACCATCATTCACCGTCAAAGACTTCAAACCAGCGTTGATCTTTGCATACATGTCTTGTTGCTCCTGAGTCGATCCACCACGAAACATCATCATCCTTGATGTTTGGGTGGTCCTTGGTCTTTCGACCCCTGTTCTGGACCTTTGTTCTTTCCGTTCTTCCGCACTCGGCAATCAGCCTTGTAGTGCCCTGTTTTTCCACAAATCCAACAGGCACCCTTTGGCCTTTTTCCGGATTCTCTGTCGCCAGACTTGATTGGTTTCTTTTTCTTACCATTTCCTTTTCCCTTGTTTGTTTTGGAACACTCCCCGGCCTCCATTACATGAATGGATGTCGATTCATCGATTTCCTTTCCCTTGGATTTTACACCCTCCTGCGCCCTGAGGGATTCCTCAATACGCAGATGGCTACCAAGTTCAACCAAGGAGAGTTCTTCCTTTTTGTGTTTTAACATATGTTTAAAATCTTTCCATGATGGTGGTAGTTTATCAATGATACTAGAAATAGAAATAGATTCATCCATTTCCATTTTGTGTTGTGCAAACTGGCCTAAAATGCGTTGAAGTTCATTGAATTGTTCAATTACAGACCGTGTATCTACCATCATGTATTTCATGAAATTACCAACTAGAAACTTTTTAGCAGATGCATCTTCATTTAAGTATTTAGTTTCTAGTGCATCCAATAATTATTTTGCAGATGCAAAGTTTTGATAAATATCAAACAACGAATCAGACATACCATTTACAATGTGACCACGACAGATATAGTCATCATTTTCCCACTTGTTCCGCCTTCGTAATTCCTCCAAAGGTGCATCATCATTGACTTCTGGTATCTCAGTGCTAAGAACATATACCACTTTCAATGTTGTGAGAAGGAAATGCATCTTCCTTTGCCACCTCCGAAATCAACGCCTTCAAACTTGTCTAGTTTCACGAAATTCATCATCAAATCCTTTGCATTCACCATTGTGATCGAACAATAATAATTTAAGAAGAATGTTGTAAGTTGAGGGTGTGAAGATGATCGACAATGCTTTGAATTCCTGCAAAAGAAGAGGTTTGGATCCTCTCCGTTTCACGATAAATCGTTGTCCTTCTTAAATTATTCGACCCTATAGTTTGTCCCGGGTATCACGAATATTTAAGTGAGATAAAACTGAGAGAACAACCTTTAAACTCTGGACAAGAGATTAAAGAGCACTTAGAAGTGTTGAGTTATATAGAATGACTAACAAGGATGCTTACAATTGTTGTTCTTATGTTTAACAATGTAAACTTGCTTATATATAGCACTTGGATCTGAAAAGGAGCAAAGGAATACTTCCTTTAAGTGATAGACACCAAAAGAAAATGTACCATTTGGTTGTACCCACTTAAAACGGCCAAAAGACACCAAAAATAAGTTTTCGGACCACAGGTGCCCATCCGTACGGATGCGGTTATCATCCGGACGGATAAATCACAGTATCAAAATTTTACAGTTTCAGCCTTTCATCCGTATGGATAGATTCTTATCCGTACGGATAACTCTCATCCGTACGGATAGATTCTTATCCGTACGGATAGCTCTCAATCAGAAAATTTGGATTTTCATTTCACATTCGTACACTCGTAAACACTTATATAAGCGTGCACTCCGCACCTCCATACTTATATTTTAGCTTTACGAGCATAACCACCCTTGTACTAAGCCCCGATAACCTCAATGGCTTGTGATTATACTTAAATCACCAACAGGTAAGAATTTCCCGGTTTGGTTTACGTGGGAGGCCGGATCCTCTGCTGTGTGCATTACACAGCAGGGGCTGTTGTGATGGTTAAACGACGTCGATTTGGTTCTGAGCATAAAAAAAAACAAAAAAACCTCAAAACGGCATCGTTTTGAGTACAAAGCGGCACCATTTTGGTTCACAGCACCGCACAACAGGGGTTCGCCACAGCAGACGATCCCAATTCGTTTACTGGTATCTTGACAGTTGACACCATGCGGAGACGGTATTTTACAATTATAAATAATGGTTTTTTTAATGTTTCTATTGTTTTTAATTAAAACACGGGTATTTATAACCGTAATAAATGTTTTCGCACGCAATTGAGCCACCATAGAAAAAGAAATACAACAATATTAAAGTTGATACATAATAGACTTCGTAACTTGCATGAATCATTTCAGATCAAACGAAAACAATGGACCAAATTACTTGATGGATTAATTATGCATTAAATAACGTCGTTAGGTCCAAAGTGTTGCCGGTGGGAAAAAATACATATCCCCCTTTAAAATATAATAAATTTAGTAATTTGGACTAACTATTTAAAACCAAACGAGAGCGATAGACCTAATCAGTTATTTAACGATCCGATTTGAAAACCGAGTAATTAACGGATTTGGACGTTTGGTCATGACCCGAAAGATATCATTTTCCCAAAACCATGAAGCCTCGTATGGTGCGCTAAAGAGTTGAATGCGGAAGTTGAAAAGATTGAAAGATTCGGCTCTACAAATATCAAACATAAAAATTACAACAAAAAAAAGCATCCATATTTGCTTACAATCAAACTACTTAACACATATCAATAAGGTATCGCCCTAGTGGTTAGTACTAGGATATAACCGACAAGTGATCAGGATTAGCTCCACGTTAGGAGCAAAAAGGTGCGTGTGTAAAACCTTTTGTTTCCGTAAAATAAAAAACTACTACTACTTAATACTTCAACGTAAATACAACTTGAATGTTTTTCTCACTTATATACTAGCTACAAAGTACATAATTCTAACAACTTGGTAACATTGTTAAGCAACGTAATAACATTAATCATATATTTTCTGGGTCATAAGATTTCTGAATCTTATCTTTTTGTGTACCTTGTGTGGTTCATGAGTACGACGTCACGCTTAGTAGAACCTATTATGGAGAGCTTAGATGTTCTGACATTTGACAAAGCCGGATGTCCATAATTACAGCCCATTGAAAGAGTCAACTGATCGGCTGGGCCTGTGCTTACAATGCTTGTTGGCCCGTAAGTGAGAAACTGATGCCGGAAAACCTTGAGGATTCATTGTCTTTTAGAAAGTAGTATCTTATTCTTTTTTAAGTAATATGCATCATTACGTATTGGCGTCATACGCATATCACACTATTTATCTGTTAGGTGTAGTGTCCGAAAGACAATTATATAATTGTTTTAGGACAGAATTAATAATTCATCTTATTATATGCATGTATGCTTATAATTAAGACACTATTGAAAACCCTAAGTACCTCATTTATGTAATCACATAACTCAGTGTATGGCTATACACAAGAGGATTGAGTTAGTGAGATGTACTTAAAATTAACTTAGTCCGTAGCGTTGATTAATCTGAGCACGGGTCTCATGATTAATATGCTAATAATGCGCCTGAGAACACTTTACGGTGTGTGGTCTTATCCGGACTTATCGGTAATAGGGTACTAGTGGGGCATTTATATATGATGATAATCATATAGGGCTGGACCGATTTGATTTGAGTTCTCGATATAATTCCGTAATCGAGAAGTCTTATCAAATCACAAGATGATCATATATGGATTAATTTCAATCCTGAGGTGATCACAGACGACTGCTTAGACTAGGGTAGAGTTTGATGTGTTAGTAAGGATCACTTCTCTGTATGTGGTCCAACACTTCTCGTTGGCTCTATTCTAGAATGAGTGAGTAGTCTGTGCTATCACAGACATGAAATTCATTCCTTCCCTTGGGAAGTAGACAGACAGTTCCCTTATTGGTTAATCTTAGAAACTGATCGATGAGCTCAGTTCATATTATATTAGTTATGAACTATTTGATCACTAGGGGGTTAATGGTAAATAAGGATAAGAGGTTTCGAGAAGGGTTTACGGAAATATCCCGAATCGAAACGAACAGTCTATGGAGGATTTATCCGTATGTAATGTAATATCAGTGGACGCTTATCAACTCATAGTTGAGTATAAGTTATCTATATTCGGCAGAGTTCAGTTTCGGGTTTATGGTGGTGTAATCCCGGAATTAATAGATTGAATATTATTGTTCGGTCTGACGAATAATTTTATTTAATTTATTGTAATTTCTTGAATATGGGTCCATGGTCCCGACGTGGCTCCTAATATAGCATATACGATTTCTCATTGTTTCAACTCAATTATAATTAAATAGTTGGATTGGACTATTTAATTGATATGTGGATTAATTGTTTAGTTGGACTAGATAATTAGATACATGGAAAAGAAATTTTTCGTGGACTCAACCCAATGTGTCGGAAAAATGCGCATGGACCTTTATTTAATTAAGGTGGGGCGCATTTTGTGTTATGTAATTATTAAGGAATTAGTTTTCTTGGATAATTATTTAACATGTGATTTATCTTTTATTTGTTAAATGATAATTCATGAAATATTAGATAATAATATTATTTATCCTAATTTATTTGGGATAATTATTTTATTTATCTTTTATTTGAAATAAGGATTAATCTAATAATTATCTCTTAATTATTAAATCCTTGGAGGACAAGGATTACTCTTCTATATAAAGAGAGTTCTCACAAACCTTTAGACACACAATTAATTTTCAAAATATTGAATGGAAAATAGCTTAGAATTTTCGGCTATTTTCTTTGGGTTCGAGTTTTAGAAAAACTTCGGGTTTTTCTAAGGTAGCATGTCGAGGAGGTCTGGCGGCTTGAAACACCATCCACCTGGTGGTGCTTGGAGACACACGTTGGAAGACTTTGGCTTCTCAATTGGGCTCTCAACTAGCTTGGATTGATCTTTTGTTCTTGGCGTTTTGCACCATAAAAAGGTTTGTAATCTAAACCCCCTCGTAGGTTTAGATCTATTATTTTATGTATTTTGGTTGACTAGATCTAGATCTATACTATTCCGCTGCGTAATCGGGTGGATCTTAATCCATCCGGCGATATTACATCCTTCAAGTGGTATCAGAGACTTTGATCTATCAATCAAAGTATATAATTTTAGATCTAATGAGTGGAATAGCATGTGTAGATTACTTTATTTTCTTTTTTTATGAATCGAAAATATCATGATTGTATGCTTGTGATTGTTGTGGTTGAAGAGATAGATTGGGGTTGGTATTGTTTACCCGTAGATCTATTTTGTAGCTCTCTTGTTTAGTAACAATTGAGCATAGGATTTGTATTTTAATTTATGTGTCATTCGAAATTTATATGAAAAATAGCATCTTTGTTGTAATTTTATATATTCCGGGCTCGAAATATGAAGATCTTGGTGAAAAGATGAAGATCAAGGCGAAACTCAAGGTATGAATGAGGAGAAACGGTTAAAAACCTGTTTTTTAAAATAAAAACTGCTACAAGACTTTTTGCGATGCTGAAAAGCGTCGCAATAAGTCTGTTTTTTTTATATCCCTCGGCTAGGCTTCATCTTTTCCAGCGGCTGTATGATTTTTTTTTAATCAGATTTTCTTATGCAATCTGCTGTATTGGCAGAAAATAAAAAAAACAAAAAAAAATTCTGGAATAAATTTTTTTTCAGCCGCATATCAAAAAAAAAGTTTTAATTATAATAAATTGGATTTATTTAATTTAAAAAGCCTTTCTCTTTTCGGGTGTCCGTGGTTCGTGATCCGGTGGTTCGAGCTCAAGATTCGAAGCTCAAGACTCGAAGATTAGATTAAGTTTTACTTTTCCTTAGAAAATAGGTTAGTCGGGGGTACCAACGATCCATCTCGGCGTTTATTTTTCCGTTATTTTTTCGTGTATGATCGAAAATTGTATGATATAACCGGAAATTGCCATGACATGCATCTTCATGATTCCACTCCAATGCATACACGTAGATATTTAATTTCGAATTAAATTAGGCGTGTATAACTCGATTAATTAGTTAGCATACTTGTTTTAATTAGTATGTGGTAGTTAATTAAAATTAAGTAACTAATTATAAAAACAGAAGACCCGGGTTTTATCAATCGTTACGATTTTAGTGATGGATTCTCGATGAATCCCACTTAGATAAATTGTTGAGTTTTCGGTGATGCCTTCTCGGTGAACCCACCTTAAATGTAAAACGAGATTACGCTTTGGTTGACAATTTAGAGATCGGAAAATCTTAGTACATGGGTTCGGAATGGTCTAACCATGGTTGGGCGAGTTCAACCGAGCTTCGCTCAATCGACTCCCTCGCGTGTGATATGCGTTACATGTGGTTCGACAAGACTTAGCATAGCCGATAAGCCTTCGGGCTAAATGAGGCTTTATTACCGGATCATCCGAATCATCACATATGTTCCAACGAATAAGACGGCGTAAAGCACCTACATAACCGACCCTGTTCGGAGTACTTTGATTTATTGTTTCTTATTGTCAAGACCGAAACCGTAATTAGTAAACCCATCACTTTTTCAAATTATTGAGTGGGAGCGGGAAGGCGCGTCGTAACCCCACGGCCTCTACTATAGATGCAAGCACGTGAGAGAAGGGTGACGCCTCGAGCTGCTTTGATTTCGCCCCTACGGATGGTGTTCACCCCTATCAAAATTCAAGGCTTGGTCTCCAGAAAGGATAGGATTTTGGGTACTCGTTGAGTCATCGACCGACCTACGGCGGCATACTCAAGGCGTACTTTGAGATCTGATATAGTAGGTCACACTCTTTATGGATATTTTTGAAATATCTAGGCTAGAAAAAGGAAGGTAATCGATGATTAAGGTCCGGGATGTCTGATTCCCGTGAGATGCTCGATTCTCGAAGCTTAATCATTGAGAGAGATTTTCTCAGTTTAACCATCACCTCTTTGACCTACCCTACGGCGGCACTGAGGTGCGAGGTTAAATCCTTGGAATGGTAGGATAAACTTTAAACAAGTTTATTATTCCTAAAATAAAAATCTAGTAGTGAAATTTTAATTTTGAATTTAACTTTCTGTCATGTTTATTTACAACTTTAATCTCTAGGCTACTAAACTGTTAGCAATAGGACTTCATTAAAAATGTGGAAGTAACAAGTACGTTGTAATTATCAAAAGAATGCAGTTAATTTTTCGGAAGAGATTTTTCCCTTGAGCCTTTAAAAACTTAAATGACCATAGTATAGGTATGTCACGGATGTCGCTCGTGTAAAACGAGAAACGACTGTACTTAGTTTACAAAAGATAATATATGACTATCAGACAAATTCATTTAGTGAATTTTAAAAGTGTAATTACACATCAAATTTATAAATTGAAACATTGGATAATCATATACATAAGGCGTTGCTAGTTAGACGGTATTTGGAACCGATAAACTAGTGGGAGCCTTAGTCTTATGATTTGTTGTTTTTCTGAATCAATAGAAATGTGTAATAGACTGCACATGAGTTTCTCTTTTCATTGAAAAAAACAAGAATAAAGCGTTGCTAGTTAGACAGTATTTGGAACTGATAAACTAGTGGGAGCTTAGCTCTGGAGTTTTTTCCAATCTTTTGAAACATCATGAACAAAGCATTGCTAGTTAGACAATATTTGGAACTGATAAACTAGTGGGAGCTTAGTTCTGGGGGATTTTCTAATCTTTGAAAAATCATAAATACAAAGTGTTGCTAGTTAGACGGTATTTGGAACCGATAAACTAGTGGGAGCTTTGGTCTTATGATTTGACGATTAAAAAAAATCGATAGTCCAAGCAAGTAACACTCAACATCCCACAGTTCAAGAGTAGTGTCTACTCAAACGAACTGCTAGTTCAAGACTGTTTCCATCTAAGGAAAGTCGAGAATGGGAAAGAACGTTTATACGTGTTAGTCATCTAAACTAAGTAGTTTTAAGGCTAAACCGGAAAATTAATAAATTGGAAATTAGAGGATAAGGAAAGTGATTTCGGATCACTGACCAATGCATCCTTAGCAATTTTCTCGAAAGCTAAAGTTCTTTAGAAGAACTAGGTAGCTTTGCATTAAACGATAAATAAAATAGACAACGGGCAGTTATTTCAGATAGACTAGTGGGAGTGATATATGGAAATGAATCTCGGATTCAATTCTTGAGTATCACAGAAAATTCATTTTATGTTTTCGGATTCGTTGGAACGAACGTATTCATTTTCAATATGATAATTTGTTTGTCTTATTGACGATAAATATAACATTCGTAGCACGAACTCAAGACTCGGAATTTTGTTTGATAAAGTCAGAACCACTAAGAAATGCTGAATAGGTATATGTAACACATCTTAAACTATATAAACGCAAATGGTTTCCATATTTCGATAAACGCTTCTTTCTATTCTATTAATTAGTGCATATTCCCTAAAGACAAGATCTGAAGACTGGCTTAGGGTGATTCCTATCTCCCAGTCAAAGGAACACTGTCTCAAAGGAACAATGCCTAAGTTTCCTTTCAATCGGGAAAAGGTAATAGATTTAAAGAAGTTACATAGCATGTTCATATCGACCTTCGAGGTCATATGAAAGATACAAGCTAGTGGGAGCTTCTGAGTAGTGACATATTGTCTGATAACTACTCGAAACTCCGGTAAGTTTATCCAAAATATTTGGAGGAAATCTCTGATTTCACCAGAGATAGAGTATTCTATACTCAGAAATAGGTTATTGCGTAGTCTTGAGATCGATGCTCCGCCCGCCTCCCAGGTGAAATGTTTTCACTAAGGGATACACCATAAATTTGCCTTATATAGTTATTGATGTGCTACGATCTGACTCACTTTGAACTCATTTAAAATATTGGTTGCAAAATAACGGTTGTAATGAAAAACCGAGAAGTCTACCTACAAGATGCCTACGCATTTGTGGATAAGGAGTGAATTCGGTTCACCCCACTTCCGTAAATATAGACATTTAGCATTTAGTGCTTGAAGGTAGGACTGGAAATTTTGCATACATGTTCAGGTCGTGAAATATCTTAATTCATTGAGTAAAGGTTGGTTATAAAACTCGTAAAATCAGAGAATGACGGTTATACTGTCAAACTCGGTCTGATAGAGTCTATAAATAACAAACTTATATCTTGAAGTATTTGTACTCAAGATGTTACTAACTGATTTGTTCAGTCCACATCCAACACCGGCAGTTGGTGATAACACTAATAAAAACTACTAAACTAGATCAGTATATCAATCCACCCCGAATGCAGTGGGAGTATGGTTTTTCCATTACCTATTGCAGGACCTTACGGTCTATAGGGTAGATTGATGACCTATAGTCCTTCGTGGGCTGTGTAGGATCCTGATTATAGAGGTTGGTTTAAATGCCATAACCCTGTGAATGAAGTTTGATACTCTAGTTCTGTTTAAACTCTTGTAGAACCACCTGGGTATCTCAAGCCCAGTGGGAGTAATTGGAACTACACGGAGAAGATTCAAATGAATAGGAAAGTTTAACTTTCAACACAAAGCTGAGTAATTTAGGGGTGATTCCTTAAAAGGTGATTGAGATAAGGTTCACCCTTCAAAAACAATTTATAAAGACTCGAAACAGTGGGCAAACTAACTCTCTAACCGGCAGTGTACCGGGTCGATTGCTAGAATAGCTACAGGAGTACGAGGTTGAACCCAAGAGAAAAGTGTTTGTGAGTACCAAAGCGAACGTGTTACTTAGTCTAGGTGATCAATGTTTTTAAAGTGCTTGTTTACTACAACGACAATAAAGTGATTCTTACTAACGAGTCTAAAGATAGAAAAAAAAAAGAAAGAAGATTAAACTACTAGCTTTTAAAGATAGATTAAGGGACAAAGCTGAACCATGATCAAAATAGCTAGTTTCAACCCCAAGGATAGACAAAACCGGGAGTGTGCATTAAACAAACGAACTCTCATATTCAATTTCACGGGTGCGTACTCCTAATCCCGGTGCTAAGGTCTGAACAACTCTCTCCTAACACCTTATGCCATGTTAACTACCCTTCCCTAAAGAAGATTCACTAACAAGACATGTTATGCACTAGATCCGCTTAAACGTTAAATCGAGTAACCTCACTTTGGGCTCGGGCTTAACAACTAAGCCGAGTCTACGCCGTGATCTTAGAACCTATTTTCCCACATCTCTCTATCTAAACAACTCTTTAGAGTGATGTGTGTGATTTTGACCTAGGTGATCAATCTAGCCCAAATCTGTTATAACAAGTTCTAAGACATGAAACATGCAAGATACAACAATAAAAAGCACTACCCACTCCCAATTTCATCACCCAAAGGGTGATTTCACCAAATTTCACATGATTTGACTATGAAAAGGGATTAGCTACTCATTATACTAATCAAAACATACATAAAACGGTAAATGAAAGCCATATTAAGTAAAAGAGGAGAGAAATTTACCATTAATTTGAAGAAATTCGAGTTTGAGATCCAAAAGTACAAAATAAAGAACTAATTAAAAGGTGGATGCTTTGAAGTTGGAATGAGAATTTGAGCTTGGAAATGGAATAATTAAGCTATGTTTATGCTAATCTATGCTAAGAGAAAGTGGAATAATCCATTACAAAATTCGTGCTAAAGAGTGGGTATAGTTTAGCTAAGAGAGGGAAGAATATTGATAACGGAAAAATTCACATTTATTTTTATAACTTTTGACCCCATTTCTGATATCATTTCGAACACTTTTATATCAATTAAAGTCATTAATTCCTAAGTTTCATAAAAATATATAAGTAGTAACTATTATGTAAAATATCGTGTTTTTATGTGTTTTTATTAGTTTTTTGTACCGGTTTAGTGACCGGAGTGTCGTGTCGGATTTCGTTTGGTATTTTGGTGGTTTATTGCGAGAATTATAGGTTGACCAAAATCCGAGTAACGACACGTTTGAGGCCTAAAAGAGGTGTTTTTAGGGATAAAAGAGTGTGCCACTAACTTAAGTGGTCAAGTGGATCGGTGGTTAGTGAGTACACTAACGATTTATATCTTCGACGAACAAATGGCCCTTCAAAACGGCATTTTCTGAAGAAGTGGCATTAATGAAAGTTATAGATCTTCAAATAATATTTCCAACGCATTTTGAATCAAGTCAATCGGACTTCTACAACTCAAATGGTGGTCAAGTGGCTAATCGATTCGTATCAGTGAAAATCCCGAAAACGACACGTAATGGGAATGACCCATCAAAAAGGCGTTTTCTGAAGAAGTGTCCTTCATGAAAGTTGTAGAGTTTTCTGAGAGCTTTCTAATGACGTTTAAATCATGATTTTTGGAGGTCTACAACTCAAGATATGAATTTTAGAAGTTTTATTCCAAAAAATATAATTATTCGAAGGATCCAGAATAATGGTGAGTCGTCTAGCAATGATGACACCGGATCGGTCCGGCTCCTTCAAGGACCGGTCCGGCCTTCAACTTATTTTCTATAAATAGGGGATCAGAGCAGATGAATCGTTTGCCCCTTCTTTCCCCATCCCTTCTTCATCTTTTCTTTCATTTTTCTTTTGGGGCCTATATATATATATATATATATATATATATATATATATATATATATATATATATATATATATATATATATATATATATATATATAGTTGTAATTTCGTTATAATTTGAATAATTATCGTTATAATATAGTTTCCGTTTTAGTTCTTTCTTTCTTGTTTTCTTTCATTTTGTTATATATATATATATATATATATATATATATATATATATATAAGTATCGAGAATCTGTCAAAATGATTGGATTAAGGTTTTAATTTGGTTTTAATAGAATTCAGCATTGATGAAGGCTATATATGTAAAACTTCCATACGTGTAATCCATGACATTTTGACAGTAGATCGATTACTTGTAATATCTATATATCTACATATATATATATATGAGTAAGCTAAACTTATTATAGTCGAATCATGTAAAATTTGGTGAAATTAACCCTTGGAAAATGAAATAGGGAGTGTGTAGTGCTTTTTATTGTTATATCTCACATTTTGCACGTCTTAGAACTTGTTATAACGGATTTGGGCTAGATTGACAACCTAGGTCAAAAATCACACACATCACTCTTGAGAGTTGTTCAAAGAGAGTGGTGTGGGAAAAAGGGTTCTAAGATCGGGAGGTAAAACATACTGGGTTTTAGGTCGTGAATTCAGGCCCGCGCTCATCGATGTATTTTTATCAACGTAATAACTTGAATGTGGTAGTTTAGATTAGTGTAATTTAGTGTTAGACCCCGGGGTTGAACTATGAAGTGCCGGGTGGTTCTTGAGCCAACGATGACAAGTTGTTTCACGGAGTCTTTCGGGCGAGACCATGGATTAGGTAAAGCTTGGTTTCTTTGCTTTGACACATTCTCGTTAAGATGTTCGGTGTAGTACATTGGTGAGTATCGGGGTAGTAACGTCGACCGAGTGATTTGGACTTGTTTCTTAACGAGGTTTTTTGCGGGAAACGGAGCGTCTCACAAAGACTTAATCATGTTAGGTTAATCGGTTTTCTAAAGGAGAATTAGTTAACCTCACATAGGATGTTGAAGGAGAGTTGTTGATTTTAGCATCGAACAGAGCACGCACCCGTGAGATTGAATGTGAGAGTTCATTTGTTATAATGCACACTTCCGCTTTGTCTATCCGTAGGGTTGAAATTAACTATTTTGATCATGGTTCGGCTATGTCTTTTAAAAACAAGTAGTTTAATTTTCTTTCTTTTCTATCTTTAGTATAAACAAACCAACAACTTTGATCGCCTAGACTAAGAAACACGTTCGCTTTGGTACTCACAACCACATTTCTCTTGGGATCGACCTCGTACTCCTGTAGCTATCCTAACAATCGACCTGGTACTCTGCCAGTTAGAGAGTTAGTTTACCCTGATTCTATGAGTCTTTATAAATGTATTTTTGAGGGGTAAATTTTAGCTCATCAAAATTGGCGCCGTTGCCGGGGACCAATATTTTAGTGGGTGTATTTTTTTCTCTCATCAAAATTGGCGCCGTTGCGGGACATGTGTGATATTGTTGTGATATCTTGTAAGTGAACCGAAGGCTTAGGCCTAGGTTTTTATTTTTATTTTACTTTCGATAAGAGTCTTGGGATCTTTGAAGTGATATTGTCCTGAACTCGGTTTGAATACGACTTTGGTACTCAACCCAATCTCTTTACTGGGGTTGTTATATTAGGTTGATATCTTGTAAGTCCAAGCTAGAATCGAGGCTTAGGGCCTTCGGCTACCATAAAAAAATAAATAAAAAAAAAACGAAAAAAAAAAAAAAAAAAATTATTGTTTTCGTGTTGTTTTCTGAGATCTTGCAGATTGAGCTTAAATGGATGGATTTTTCAATCAATACTACTCACCTGAACAACAATACTCCTACCAACCTCGGGCACACGAACAATGTTATCAACAACAGTTCGTGCTTGACCTCAATATCAACGGCAGAGAATAACCAAGGTTCATGGGATTATCGATTGCTCGAGTGCATACCAGGATCAGAATTATGGTTATTCGAGTTATGAGCCACAATATTACGAGGGTTGTCGAGCCCCTATGCTTATCAGGATTATGGTTCTCATACTCAAAGACGTTGATAGCTTCAACCATATTCGACCACCGATCGATTGTCCGGAATGGCAAGAGGACTACTACTCACCTCCAATGAATCAAAGTCAATACGATCGTTTTCCCCATGCCACAAGAAGACTTCACCGGCAGGTCAAACAGAGCAACTAGAGCGATTGGACCGAGATCTTGCAAGAGCGATTGTTGGACATGCAGGAGTTCAAGGTAAATCTTGACTCGCTTATAAGAAATCTTCAAGTCAAGGTGGGGAATTGATTGAATTAGTGAGGTATGTGAAAGAAGGCAGACATGTGAGGTGGATGGGAAAGATGAAGTGCTCATTGAAGAAGTTCGAGTTGAGAATAAGGTTGAGGATTGATTTGCTATAATGGGATTTTGAGTTAGAAGAGCGAGGAGAGTGATCGGCCATCTTTGGTAGAACCACCGGGAGAGTTGGTAATATTTGATATGACAATCCCGGATTATTACATTCGTCCACTCTGTGAGGATGAATTTTCTACGGTCCAATTTGTATACTCCACGATGGATGAGCTTTATGGTGATTTTCAAAAGAAGATGGTTCGACGGTGATAAAGAAGATTCTCTGGTCGGGAGGAGATAACATCGAGGGCAAAGCGAGTGCGTTTAGACAATTTAATTTCGATGGTTCTCGCATTGTTAATTTTTCTTAAGCTATTGATCTTCTTGAGTTCGGATTTTGGTTGATTGAGTCTGTTTAGAGTCACTGTCGAGCAAACGACGTTAAACAAAAGCGCTACCGGAGGCGACCCGTTAAATAATAATAATTTGGATAAGCCTAGTGCGAATGAAATGTAGAATCAGTATGAAAGATGAACACAAAGCACAACCAAGTCTTAGGATGAATGTTTGAATGTCATTAAAGGGAGCGATTAGGTGGTTATCCGAAAATCCCGATGGAGAAAAAGAAAACATTCAAATACATCATTTCTTGGACTTAGGTTGTTGAACCCTCGAGGATACGGGTATAAAAGACTCAATACTCTTTCATACATTTCATTTTATGATCTAGTCTGTTTCAAATTTCAGTCGTTGTAGTATAGTGGTGAGTATTTCACTGTGTGTAATAAAAGGAATCTAGGAATAGTTGACTATGAATTGATGTTTTATGCTTGTTGCTTAGATGTTACAGTACTTAACTGTGAAGGTGATTTTTCCATCTAAAGCTATTATGTGACGTGCTATATATTGCTTATCGAATTTTTTCGACGTGACAGGCCATTTTCTTATTATTCCCATATCCTATTGTATATTTTGGCACGAGGACCATGTCCCGTGTTTGCTTTGTGTTGGTTGTTTTGTTTTGGTATAGGGATTCGGATCGTGCTTTTTCATGGTCATTACGGGATTCGATAGCACCTTTCTGCCATTTATCGGCTTAAGTCTTTCTATATCTCTGGGAATAATGCAAAATCGTAAGTGGGGGTAGAGTATGGTTGGTATAGAAATGGCAGTAAGTGTTTAAACCCTTAGTTTTTGATTCTTTTTAGAGCATTATTTAGTTGATTAAAATAATTTGTATAAGGTATATATTTCATGGATTTAAAGATGTAATGATCAATTTGGATATGTATAACCAATGTGAACCGTAAGTGCATTTTACCCTAAATTTATTTGTGTAACATGAATTCCTTCACATAAGCCTTTGATATTGAAGCGAAAATTTTAAATCTGTACCCATTCAGTATTCTAGTGATGTATTCTAGAAATAGCGAGTAACTTAGTACCTAACCACGAACATGTATTGTGAATATCGAAGGTTTGAATGTGATAGAAAGAATGTCAAAATAAGATAAACTATATATATGTCGGTTGTAGCTACCAATGATTTGAGTGCGGTAGAGGCGTTATCAATAAACGCGTCTATACCACTATGAGGCTTAAAAGCTCCCATTGATTGCTGATGATAGTAGTCGGCTAGGGTGTTATCACGAAACATCCTATTGCTGGGAATGAGGGCATATGCTACACATAAATAAAAATAAAATAAAATAAAAAAAGAAAAAAAAGAGTTAGATACGTATTAATGTATTCGATCTCACCTCATGACGCTTGCAAGATAGTCGATTTTGGCAATGAGTTCGGATATGTTAGTGTCCTATGAAAAAAAAAAAAAAAAAAAAACAACAACCTAGTTAACTTCTGACTATCCCCAGTATAAACTAAATGATATGCATTAGGAATTATCCTAATAAGTACACGGGAGGACGTTGTGTGGAATTGTTACTACCTATGCCTAGGAAAGTCATTAGACTGTATCTGCGAATGGATATTTGTGCGTTTGCTTGATTTATTCAAGAGTGGGCGTTGGAAATTGAAAGGCTTGTCACACACTCACTCTGTTATACATTTATATTGCGGTTAACGTGTAGTTATGATTCGAATGGTTGCATTATCTCGATTGTCATTCATATTATATAAATCAGAATTTTTCCTCATTCATTTTATTTTATCGCTTATTTTGCTCGATGACGACCAAAAGCTAAGTGGGGGGTTGTGATAACGGAAAAATTCACGATTATTTTTATAACTTTTGACCCCATTTTTCGATATCATTTCGAGCACTTTTATATCAATTAAAGTCATTAATTCCTAAGTTTCATAAAAATATATAAGTAGTAACTATTATGTAAAATATCGTGTTTTTATGTGTGTTTTATTAGTTTTGTACCGGTTTAGTGACCGGAGTGTAAGTGTCGGATTTACGTTTGGTATTTTGGTGGTTTATTACAGAATTATAGATTGACCAAAATCCCGAGTAGCGACACGCGTTTGAGGCCTAAAAGAGGTGTTTTTAGGGATAAAAAGTGTGCCACTAACTTAAGTGGTCGAAAGTGGATCGATGGTTAGTTAGTGCACCACTAACGATTTATATCTTCGACGAACAAATGGCCCTTCAAAACGGCATTTTCTGAAGAAGTGGCCTTAATGAAAGTTATAGATATTCAAATAATCTTTCCAACTCATTTTGAATCAAGTCAATCGGACTTCTACAACTCAAATGGTGGTCAGTAATTTAATCGATTCGTATCGGTGAAAATCCGAAAACGACATGTAATGGGAATGACCCATCAAAAAGGCGTTTTCTGAAGAAGTGTCCTTCATGAAAGTTGTAGAGTTTTCTGAGAGCTTTCTAATGACGTTTAAATCATGATTTTTGGAGGTCTACAACTCAAGATATGAATTTTAGAAGTTTTATTCCAAAAATATAATTATTCGAAGGATCCAGAATAATGGTGAGTCGTCTAGCAATGATGACACCGGACCGTCCGGCTCCTTCTGAGACCGGTCCGGCCTTCAACTTATTTTCTATAAATAGAGGATCAGAGCAGATGAATCGTTTGCCCCTTCTTTCCCCATCCCTTCTTCATCTTTTCTTTCATTTTTCTTTTGGGGCCTATATATCTATATATAATATATAGAGGAGGGGATTTAACCCGTTTTCGTTAATTACCCGACCCAAACCCGGTAAAAAAAATATTGGGTATTAATTAGTTGCCATAAAAAAAACAATAAAATATTCCATCTTTATATACATGCCAAATATACATGAGAACCCAAAATCATGCCAACCCATTTATATATACATTTCTTATTCCATCTTTTTTTTTTCATTTCGCATTTCTCCAAGAACCTTTCTGCATCTTTTTTTTTCATTTCCCATTTCTCCAAGAACCCTTTCTGCCGCATTTTTCCAGGTACATTTCTTATTCCTTGCTTTTTTTTTTTCTTTGGTAGGTTAAATATATATCATTTACCTTCTTTAATTTTCTTTGGTAGGTTATCTCTAGAATCGTATCTCACACTTTTGACTTTGATTTAAACCTTTTTGGCAATTGAAAAAGGTAAACCGATGTTCAACCGTATTTAATCGTGTTATGGTTGGTGTTTTATTGTTGTTTTTTTTTTATAATTCTTTTGTATCGTACATGTTTTCTTCATCCTACTTTTGGCTTTGATTCAAACCTTTTGGCAATTGAAAAAGGTAAATATGTGTTCAACCGTATTTAATCGTGTTATGATTGGTGTTTTATTATTGTTTCTTTTTATAATTCTTTTTGTATAAATACATGTTTCTCATATTTTTTTTAAAGGCAAGCTTTTTGAAGAAACCTAAGGTTGAGAAATAAGACTAAACTGAGTTTGTATTTTCACTTTTCCTTATTTTCAAAATAAGAAAGTTTTTTTTATTAATCGACTACATGATATCTATAGTATATAATAATAATTGATAAATATGAAAATCAATCATAATAGACAATCAAGCAATATATTTTTACTTATCAAATAATTTTTTTCCTAATTACAATAATTTTGTGTAAAATAAAATGACATATTTGAAAAAAATAAATATAGAAAAAATAATAATAAAGTCGAAAATAAAATCCATAATTGATTATTGATTAATGATCTTTCAAAAAAACCGTTATTTTTTTCTTGAACAATTGACGCTTAGACTATGTGTCGACCACCAAAATTACAAAGGAAATCCCTATAGTTATTGGTTGAGTGATTCCATTAATGATTTTTCATATTTTGTTTTTTTGTTGTTAGATTTGGTGAGTAGTTTTCATTCTGAAGATTTCTTCATTATGCAATATCATTTCTTTGGTTTTGCAGCCAATGATGTATGGAAGGGGAGCATAATAATGTGTTCATATTACATTAAAAAAACAATTATTGCCTAAAAATAATTTTAAAAATTACAAATAATTAAAAAAACCAATAATAGAAAGAATATATGCAATAATATAGAATACACATAATAAATGTGTTCATATTATCGCCTAAAAATGTGTTCATATTATATTAATACAATGTATACACCTCTCACAAGATCAATTACGATTTAATATGTATCGTAATTATTAAATAGATAAAAAAAATGCAATATTAATACATAATATACACCAATAAATGTATTCATATTATGTCATCACCTTTTTATTGACATTTTTTCTCATGTATTTACATCAATGGGTATGCTTAGATGGCTGAGAAATAAAATCAAAACCGTTACTTTTTTTTTCTTGAACAATTGATGCTTAGACTATGTGTTGACCACCAAAAATTACAAAGGAAATCCCTATAGTTATTGGTTGAGGGATTCCATTAATGATTTTTCATTTTTTTACTTTTATTTATGACTTTCAAATTTTTTTTGGATACTAAATTCTTTTTTTATATTAGTAATAAGAAACTAAATTCCAAACATTAAAACTGTGTAATTTTGATTTACATTTTATGCTATAATAGTTATATGAGTTGTTAAGTTTTATATGTCATACTATTATTTTATTTATTAAATTTTTAATATCATATTGCTATTATGAAGATATAATACACGTCATATAAAAAATCGATTATAAACTACAATTACTTTGACGTATAAAAATAATCATACCATATTTATAATACATCTCAATTAATACCAATCATTCTTAAATTACATTACATTTTGAAATATCTCTTGAGAACTACATGTCAAATATAATGTCAAATAATGCATAATAGCCTAACAATAATTGCCTACAATAATATCAAACATTCTTAGATTACATTATATTTTGAAAAATAAATAAATCAATTATAAATTACTCATGCCACTTAATGCAGAATATTTTTTCTTGCTTAATACAATTATGATAAAGAAAATCATTTATTTAATGCGAAATATCCAGCCATTAAATGCATCCCTATAATTTTGCCACCCAAATAATTCCAGATATTCTTAAATTAATGACACTTAATGCAGAATATCTTTTCTTGCTTAATACAATTATGATAAAGAAAATCATTTCCTACAAATTAATACCAAAAATTCTTAAATTATATTACATTAATGAAATATAACCAATTTTAATTATAAATTATCCATCCCAGTATAATAATGTCAAATACTCATAACATTGTGACACTTAATGCGAAATATTTTTCATTTACTTATAGTATTTAAAAAATTTATAAATTTAGTGTTTGCAATTATTGCAGAGTATTCTAACATTAAATTGTATTTTAAAAAATATCTAAACACAAATATATCATTTAATGCGAAATATTCAGCCATTAATTGCATCCCTATAATTTTGCCACCCAAATAATTCCAGATATTCTTAAATTAATGACACTTAATGCAGAATATCTTTTATGATAAAGAAAATCATTTCCTACAAATTAATACCATACATTCTTAAATTACATTACATTAATGAAATATAACCAATTTAATATAGTATATAATAATAATGAATTAAAATCAGAATCAAACATAATTATTAGTCATCCCAATTAATTACAAATATTCTTAAATTTATTGCATTTAATACGGAAATATCTTATTAAGTTGTAATATTTAAAAATGATAAATTTAATTTTTCCAATCAATGCAAAATATTCTTACATTAGATTACATTTTGAAAATATCTAAAATTAAATACATAATTTAATGAAAAATATTTATGCATTAAGTAAAAGTATTCTGCCGCATTTTTTAAAAAAAACCGTGTGTCACCGATTTACTAAAAATATTCTCGCAGCATTTAAACAAAAATATTCTCACAGCATTACAACCTATTAGTTTCTAAAATATTATTATTCCACATAAAACACAATAACTCTCCTAATAACTAAAAAAATAACTCTCCTAATATTCTCGCCACATTTGTTAAACAAAACAACGTGTGCCGCATTTTAAAAAAACGCGTGTATCTGCGATTTACTAAAAATATTCTCGCTAAATAAAATCCATCATTGATTATTTTTAGAACATTGATTGATTATTGATTAAATAATCATTATTAATAAATGAAAATATAAAAAAACAAAATTAAATAAAAAAAATCAACAAGATCCTCATCAAAATCCTTGATTTTTTATTGATTAAATAAAAATAATAAAAAAACTAAATTTAAAATTAAAAACGTAAATACTCACAATCAATGAAATCAATGATTGAATAATAATTAATGAATCATCAATAATTATTAATAATATATAAACGAAAATAAATTATAAATATAAAATGAAAATATAAAACAAGAATCAATGATTTAAGTAAAAATATACAAACTAAATAAAATTCATGATTGATTAATTTTTTTAGGAACATTGATTGATTATTTATTAAATAATCATTATTGATTAAATAATCATACCGCCAACGCTTAGATCCGGCTCTACCCAACTTTTCTGGTTCACCTCAAGATTCCCACCGTCCGATTCTTCGAAAGCGCTTTTGGATATCAAAAGGACCTCCCGAAAAATGAAAATATAAATAAAAAACCTTGATTTAAATAAAAATATAAAAACTAACTAAAATCCTAAGAATCTATATATAATCATTGATTGAATAGTGATTAATTAATCATCATTAATTTAATAAGTAACAAATAAAAAACCAAAAAAAATAAAAAAATCAACAAGATCTTAATCAAAATCCTTGATTGATTATTGATTAAATAAATATAAAAAACTAAATTTAAAATTAAAAACGTAAATAATCAAAATCAATGAAATCAATGATTGAATAATAATTAATAAAGTGTATGGTAGGGTGGGGTGGTAGGTAGGGTATGGTAAGGTGATGGGTAAGGTGGGATAGGGTGGGTGGTGGGTAAGGGTAAGGTAGAGGTAGCGGAGGGTAAGGTAGGGTATGGTAAGGTGGTGGGTAAGGTAGGGTAAGGGTGGGGTGGTGGGTAAGGTAGGGTAGTGGTAATGAGGGTAAGGTAGGGTAGGTTGGGTAGGGTAGGGTTGTTTAAGGTGGTGGGTAGGGTAAGGTAAGGTGGTGTGGTGGGTAAAGTAGGGTAGATTGGAATGTAGGGGTAGGGTAGGAGTGGGTCGAATAGCGTAGGAGTAGGCAGAGTAGTGGGTAAGGTAGGGTAGGGTTGGGTTGTGGGTAGAGGCGGGATGGGGGTAAGGCACGTAGGGTAAGGTAAGGTGATGTTGTGGGTAGGGTAGGGTAGTGTGGTGAGTAAGCTATGGTGGTATGATGAGTAAGGTAGGTAGGTAGAGTTTGGTGGGTAGGGTAGGGGTAGGTGATGGTGTGTAGGGTAGAGGTGGGTGATGGTGGAGCAGAGTAGGTAATGTGTAAGGTAGGTAAGATGTGTATGGCACGTTATTGTGAGATAAGGTGGGGTAGGATAGGGTGGTGGGTAAGGTAGGGTGGGGTTGTAGGTAAGGTAGGGTGGGGTTGTGGGTAGGCGGGGGTGGGAAGAGAGGTAGGGTGCGATGGGGTATGACGTGAGGCTACCCCACCCCACTCTACCTCACCCCACCCGACCCAACCCAACCCCTTCCACCATATCCTAATTTATAACCATAACATACCCTACTCCAGCCACCTTAATTCACTACCCTACCTTACTCATCACTCAATGTGTCACCTTTTATATAAATTGTTTCATTTCATTTTCTCACGTTCCCAACGCAGTAATAGAATTAACTTATTTCATTTCATTCCTATTATTTTATTACATTCCATTTCATTCCCGCGTAACAAAAATGCCAAATAAAGTCTTGATTCTTCAAAAAAAAAACCTTCTTTTCAAAATGTATATTTTACCGTGCAATGCTAAAAGCAGAAATATAATCATATTTATTGTATCAGCATAACTTTTAGACATATTGTGTTGTCATTGTTTTGTAGCACATATTATGCATTTTAATTGAATTAATCACATTTTCATATATCTCCGTGCAATGCACGGGATTCAGACTAGTATGTATATATATATATATATATATATATATATATATAGTTGTAATTTCGTTATAATTTCGAATAATTATCGTTATAATATAGTTTCCGTTTTTCGTTCTTTCTTTCTTGTTTTCTTTCATTTTGTTATATAGATATATATATATATATATAAGTATCGAGAATCTGTCAAAATGATTGGATTAAGGTTTTAATTTGGTTTTAATAGAATTCTGGCATTGACAGAAGGCTATTATGTAAAACTTCCCGCCGTGTAATCCATGACATTTTGACAGAGTCTGATTACTTGTAATATCTATATATCTACATATATATATGAGTAGCTAAACTTATTATAGTCGAATCATGTAAAATTTGGTGAAATTAACCCTTGGAAAATGAAATAGGGAGTGTGTAGTGCTTTTTATTGTTATATCTCACATTTTGCACGTCTTAGAACTTGTTATAACGGATTTGGGCTAGATTGACAACCTAGGTCAAAAATCACACACATCACTCTTGAGAGTTGTTCAAAGAGAGTGGTGTGGGAAAAAGGGTTCTAAGATCGGGAGGTAAAACATACTGGGTTTTAGGTCGTGAATTCAGCCCGCGCCATCGATGTATTTTTATCAACGTAATAACTTGAATGTGGTAGTTTAGATTAGTGTAATTTAGTGTTAGACCCGGGGTTGAACTATGAAGTGCCGGGTGGTTCTTGAGCCAACGATGACAAGTTGTTTCACGGAGTCTTTCGGGCGAGACCATGGATTGTAAAGCTTCGTTTATCGCTTTGACACATTCTCGTTAAGATGTTCGGTGTAGTACATTGGTGAGTATCGGGGGTAGTAACGTCGACCGAGTGATTTCGGACTTGTTTCCTTAACGAGGTTTTTCTGTGGAAACGGAGCATCTCACAGCACTTAATCATGTTAGGTTAATCGGTTTTCTAAAGGGAGAATTAGTTAACCTCACATAGGATGTTGAAGGAGAGTTGTTCAGATTTTAGCATCAGAACTAGGAGCACGCACCCGTGAGATTGAATGTGAGAGTTCATTTGTTATAATGCACACTTCCAGTTTTGTCTATCCGTAGGGTTGAAATTAACTATTTTGATCATGGTTCGGCTATGTCTTTTAAAACCAAGTAGTTTAATTTTCTTTCTTTTCTATCTTTAGTATAAACAAACCAACAACTTTGATCGCCTAGACTAAGAAACACGTTCGCTTTGGTACTCACAACCACATTTCTCTTGGGATCGACCTCGTACTCCTGTAGCTATCCTAACAATCGACCTGGTACTCTTCCAGTTAGAGAGTTAGTTTACCCACAGTTGCGAGTCTTTATAAATGTATTTTTGAGGGGTAAATTTTAGCTCATCAAATATCCAATGAAATTCGATGGAAATGGGTATTTATAGGGACAAAAATCTACAGAAAATGGCCCCAAACGCGCGTTTGAGAGGTCCTTAAACGCGCGTTTCGCTTCATGTACTCGCTGTTCAAAAATTAGCAGTTGAAACGCGCGTTTGAAACCTCCAAACGCGCGTTTGAGATTTGGCAGTTTTCTGGCTGCAGTAAAACCATGATATCTTCACCTGTAGAACTCCAATTGGAGTGATTCAAAATTCTTTGGAAGGCTCTTTCAATTATCTACAAATTTCATGAAGAGTCCATGACCAGAAAATGCCTCCATCATAGGTCAAATTGCTGATGAACAGAACGTAGCGTGAAGATACCAACTATTTTTCTTCCTTTTCTTCATTTTTCTTCTTCCTTGGCTCATTCTTGCACCTTGATCATACTTCTCGTCATAAATATTCGCCTTCTGGGTTCTCGTGACACATAGACCCTACAATCTCATGAACAAACAACACACACAAACGATTCCGGAGGGTAAAAGTGCTCGGGAATGGGTTAATATCACTAAAAAGAGGTAGTAAACCATCAAAGCGACGGATTTACTCCCCGTGCTATAAAATCACGATATTACCCGAAAACGGTCTAAAAACACCGAGAATGTGCTAAAAGTGGGATAAACGGGGGTGGAAAATGCACCGGAATCACGTAAAGTTGACTCTCATCAACCACCCCACACTTAGCCTTTGCTCGCCCTCGAGTAAATTAAGCGTTTTAAAACCAACCAAGGGATTCAACTTTGTGATGTAGGTGCTACTACTCACACTCTCGAGGTAACCACAAAGTAAGAAACACGAACATATACACACCGGTATAACATTATCAAGAAAATGGAGTGTGTGTGGTGCCAAGCTAAAGCCCAGTGCTCAAAGTGATTGTCGGGTCTTGAATCCCGACCAAAAATCTACCAACCGTTTCATACCCACTAGCCTCTCCACTAATCAAGGTCACTAAGTTTGGACACGATCGGGTAGGACTTGAAAGGTTATAATGTTAGGCTAGGGTGATTCCGGTTAATCGAAAAGGATATTTTGGGAACCGGAGAAAAAAATGCAGTGAACCTAATCAACAAGTGTACCACTTCATCTCTACCATACAAACTGTCTCGGATTTTATAGCACAGCAAAACAAACAAGTAATAAATAAATCCGGTTTACCCCAAGTGCAAGGATCGTAGTATAGCGATTAAAAACGGAGTCGATCCACAGGAATCGAGGTTGGTTTAGTTCTTAATTTTTCAAAGTTTGTCACGGAAAATAAAACAAAACGTAATTAAAAACGAAAGCAATAAAGCGGATGGAGGGTTGTCAATCCAAAGCCAGGAAAGATAGTTACGAACCGGATTAACTAATATAATTCTATTTTATAACTACAACTACAATAAACTTACTACAGTCACTACGATGAAAACGAAGCAAGACAGCACAAACGATTTTTCTCAATTAATTTAACAGCGAACAAGCAATGATCCACCGATTCCCGCAACCCTCAATTTCTACTTTAGATTATCTTGTGGTGATTTAACGAAAATTGTGATTCACCTAACAAAGGTATGAACTCCTAATCTCTTAGAAAAGTTCGTCTATCAATCTTTTATCTTTCGATTTTGAAGATTAACGCTTTCATAACAAGGTGTGAAATCTCTCAATTTCGCAATCTAGATATTCAACCTAACAACTCTCGTTAATTAGATTAAAAATCCAATCTCGACTATGGTGATCTAAGTTTAACAACGACTCTCGTCAAACGTTAAACATCAAACAGCAATAATCCATCGATATAAATTGCATAACAACAATAAAAACATAGGAAAGATACAACTTTTATTAAAACTCACAAGATAATCCAAATTCGAAATCGAGATGTTGCTAAGAATCGGCTTCACAAGGCTCGTTCTAACGTGCTTTAGCTTCTCATCATCGTTTTATTACAACTTTATTTATACATACAAGCATATACATATACATACATAGACATATGCATACATATATGGGCCCAAAACTAAAAAGAAAGAAGAAAGAAGCTTGCATATATGCTTACATATAGATATACATAGACATATATGTATATATACATACACACATCTTCAAGTCTTCATCAAGGAAAAGTGAAAAGAGTGGAGAAATCAAGAGAGAGAGAGCGGCCAAGAAGAGTGACCAAGGAGGGGGCCTTGTTTCAAGTGAATTTGGGGTAGTATATATAGGAGAAGGGTGTATATGAGAAGATGTATATGAGGGAGGTGTATTTGGGGAGGTATTATCCATTTTTTTAGCATGTGGGATAATGGGAGAATATTTGCCATCATTAGTCTTCACATGGAGTAACATGCAACCATTTGAGATCAAAAAAAAATCTGCATTTTGAGCAAAAATCCGATTTCTTCATGCACCGGTTCGTCCCGAAATTCAAAGATTCGGTAAAAAATCATAACTTGAGTTGTAGACCTCGATTGACGTGATTCAAAATGCGTCGGAAAGCTTATTTTAGTATCTACAACTTTCATCAAGAACTCTTCCCTGAAAATGCCTCTAAGTCGGGTCAAATTTCCATCGAAAACAGGTTACGGTAGAAGTGCGTTGGAAAAAAAATATGATCCGTTTAACTCGTAAACTCGTGGCATCTTCTTCTTTTCCTCAAAATCCATCTTTTAAGCTCCAAAACGTATTATTTGGCTTGGCCTTGGGTTCCAAGTTTGGGAGTCGATTCGAATCAGCCCATTCTTGATTCGAATCGAGCTTTCTTCAGTCAGGCAAAACTCTCATCTCGTGATTCAGTCTTTTGTTCCGTTTCCGCAGTAAATCTTATCTTTTTTTATCTGAACACAAAGAAACGAACCGCGAGTAAATCGACAACAAAGTTAAGAAAGCTGCGTTGAATTTTATCGACTCTTTTCAAGTTAATATTACGATCTCTAGTCATGATATTTTTAGATCTATCATACTAGCGGTAAATAAAACCTTTATAAAATATAGTAATTTTCAACACGACAGTCCGATTATTAAATCTATAAAAAAAAACTTATAAAAATATAATAAAAACACGATAGTTTATATAATAATTACTACTCATACATTTCGATAAAACTTAGTACTTATGACTTGATTTGATACATAAATGCTCAAAATCCGAACCTTATCGTCTTTTAATCATCTTTTAGATCGAAAATATGTATCTACAAGACATCAAAACATTGCAAAGTGTAATCACATTCATAAAAATAAGAAATACACATAATTCGACCAACTTTGCAAATAAATCATTTAAAACCCCGCTTGCTCAATAAACCGATTAAACGCTCATTTTCTATGCAAATTATATAAATGTGGAGGAAATCATTATAAAATATATCATTAGAAATCGTATAAAATCACCCTTAACACAAACCATCCAAACTCCTCTTTGATTAATTTAAACACTTTGGGAACCATAGGATACTAACATACCCGAACTCATTGCCACACTCAACTATGTTTCAAGTGTTATGAGGCGAGATCGAATATATTAGCACCTATCTAACTATCCCAACTCCAACATCATCAAAATCACTTCCAAGCTCATTCCTTTGATTCCAACCTTTTATTTCTATAAACTCCAAGCTTTTATTCATTGAGAACTTCTCAATTTATTTTGAAGTTTGATTGATTGATTTTTTTTCTCTTTTTTTTTAGAAGGAAGGAATTACACATATTTTTCTTCTTCTTGGGCCAAACCCAAACACTAGGCCCAGTTGAGCTTTTCTTCTCCTTATAGCTCAAAAACCTAGAAAACACCAACCCATCACAAGACATCTTTTCCCCCACCCCACACTTGCTTTAGCAAGTGTGGCCTAACAAAAGGCTAAGTCCACTCGTAGGGTATAAATAAAGGAAATGTAACCATAATTAAGGCTCAAGGTAGGTTTCTGACTATGTAACAAAAACGGCTATAAAACAAATGGTGGTCAGACCATTCTATCAAGGCTGAGAGGGGCTACGAAGGTCTAATGTTTGGGATTAGGCTTATTTGGCTTTGGTAGGGTCAAAGATACGCTAGGACCGTCATCCCGTATCCTACTTAGGTAAACCTTTCTACTTCGCCTCGAGACTAGTGGTATGTGAGGTGGTAGTAATCAAATTGTGCACAAAGTGTAGCTTACGTGAGATTAATAAACTTCATTCTCAAGATAATATCAAACCACAGTGTACACGTTCGGGGCCCTACTAAGGTGGTCACCACTCGAATATGAAAATAACACACACAACACGGTGTTGAAAACCCTTGAAATTTTTTAAAAATTACCCGAAAATCGACTCGAGCCCGATCATAGGCTAAGCATGCCACATATCAAGCACATTTAACAACGAAAACAAGAAAACGGCTAAGTCTCCCACCCCACACTTAAACGAAACACTGTCCTCAGTGTGTGAGAGATAAAAAGAGTAAAAGACTTACCCGTTTGACCAAAAAACCGGCAGAAAGGCTCACTAGTAGCCCACGTGACATCTTCTAGTAAGCTCCATTTCGAGTATCTAAAACCATAGAAACAAAAACCAAGGAAAACACATGCACGGAAAAAGTCCACGTGCCAAAAGATGGTGATAGATACGAGATATATAAAGATAGAAGCCATGCCACAAACAAAGTATCAAAGTATATCAACCATACTAGACGGGAATCGCACTGGATGTAAAGATAATCAAAAGAAACACAGAGCATCCATGCATAAAATAAGGCCACAGAGGCTCACATAAAAACATCCCCGTCTACGTACAAGAGCCGGAACCAAAAGGAAATTCTCACCCCAACCTCTCTTTTAATACAAAACTCTCCCCTTTTGCACCCAAAGAGCACTCCAAACACATTATTACTACCAAAAAGGTGGGTTGCCTCCCCCAAGCGCCTTTGTTTTGTGTCGTTGGCTCGACGGGATGACTTATACAGTGCCAATTTTTTCAAAGTTATACTATTGACACAGGCGAGGAAAGGTAGAAGTGCTTTGTTTAACGTCGTTAGCATCGACTTAATGGCACCAAACAGACTCATACCACAAAAGACTCAAGACAACGACCCGAACCACAAAGCATCACAAAGCACCTTAACACATAGCATATCAATCATAAGTATATTCATGAGAGACACCGCGAAGGGGGTTTTAAAGGGGTGGAGTTAACACATGGGGTACCTCTTCTAGCTCGTGAAGTTACCTCTTGCCAAACACTCAATATTTTCTTTTCTGGTTCCCGCTCCGGTTTCTCTTTAAGGTGCACATTGCTTAGGGTTCCCTTTTTCTTCAACTTGACTTTAAATCCAATTCCCGGGTCTATGACGAGTGGCTTATGGTCCGGATGAGACAATGATGGTGAGACGGGCGATCCCGGTTTATCCTTGGTCTTGATCTTCACTCCATCAACGACTTTTTGTGCATCCACCGTGTCTTCTACAGTTAACTCCTTATTAACCTGTGGGTTAGTGGTAGCAACAACACAAGCAAAAGTAGATTCGATAGAATGACAAGCAAGAGATTTAGACTTATAAACATTCAATGTCACACTCTCCTTACCCACATGAAAAGTAATATCACCACTATTCACATCTATGCTAGCATCACTCATAGTCAAGAAAGGACGACCAAGCAAAACCGAAGTCTTAGAATCCATCGCCATGTCTAAGACGACAAAATTTATGGGAAAGGTAAATTTATCTATTTGCACAAGAACATCCTCCGCTACCCACATAGGTGTCCTAACCGACCTATCCGTCATTTGTAAGGTCATCCCCGTGGGTTCTAGCTCACCCAACCCTAACTTTTCATACAAGGCCATAGGCATTAAGCTCACAGAAGCTCCTAGGTCACACAACACATTTTCAATCACAATATCGCCAATAGTAATAGGGATGGTGAACCCACCTCGATCTCTCATTTTCGGGGGTATCTTACTATCAAAAATCTCCGAACATTCTTCATTCAAACATACCAAACCTTCTATTTTACTCTTATCATTTAACAAGCCTTTTAAGACTTTACGATAAGCAGGCATTTTTGCAAGTGCTTTAAGAAAGGGAATGGTCAAGTCAATTTTACGCAAAATTTCAATGAAACGGTTCTGAGCTTGGTTCAAATGACTTTGTCTATGACCTTTAGGTGGGTAGGGTAAAGTACTTAAATCAAAATCAGGAGAGGGAGGTGGGATTATACCTTTCTTACCTTTCACGCGTGAAGGTGCGTTCTCACTTGTGCCATTCTTCTCCATTGCTTTACTCGGTTCCTCTTCTTCAATGTCAATTGCCACAAACTCTTTCTCCTTGTCTGTCACTTTCTCTTTCTTTGCATTCGCCAACTCTTCCTTTACGGCCTTCAATTCTCTTCTCATTGCTTCCAACTTTGTCTCAATATTTCCTTTTTCCAAGTCTTCTTCCTCAACCGGCCTATAGAAATCATCATCTTCATCAATACCTCTTTCTCTCTTTGACAGATTTTGAGTCCTTTCTCCTCGAGCATTGTCAACACCCACCTCTTTACCACTTCTCAAAAATAGGGCCTTCACATTTTGAGGATTATTTTCCATGTCGCTCGGTAAGCCTCTTTTCAAGTTCACCATGGCATTATCAGTGATTTGCCCCATGTGTGTTTCGAGATTCCGAATGGCGGACCCATGTTTGAAGTTCATCTCAACCACGTCCTTTTTTATCTCCGCAAAGTTTTTATTCATTTGCTCCAATATGACATCGGTTGCACTCTTTTGAGGAATGGGAGCAAGTGGTGGAGGAGTTGCTTGGTAAGTACCCCTTTGTTGTTGATGTTGAGATTGTTGATGTTAGTATTGGGCTTGTTGGTTAGGCGCTTGATAACATGAACTTTGATTTTTCCTATAAGCTTGGTTCTGGCCTTGGTCAAAATACCGGTTCCAATTCTGCCCTTGATGGTTTTGATCCCAACCTTGATTATTCTTTCTCCAAGAACCATCACTTTGTTGATCATAATTACCATCTTGACTTTGCCCCACATAATTCACCTCATAACATTAAGAATTATCCACAACCGGTTGCTCATTTTGTTGGCCTTGTTTGGCGCTTTGAAATTGATTCGTAACCGGATTGTAGCCCAAGTGCCCCGCACTCAGTTGCCCCATGGCATACATGTTCATCATTTTCTTGGCTAGATCGGTTAGACTATCTTGTGACGAAAAACTAGTTTGTCCTTGCATTGAGGATCGTGGATATGACATATTTTGAGATTTGTGTGTCATCCCACAATCCTTAGCCGAATGTTGGCCTCCACATATTTGGCAAAGCCTTGCCTTTTCATTTTCTCTTTCAAGGTTCTCCAACCTTTGCTTCATCGTTTGCACCTTATCTTGACATTGCTCATTTGTCTTCACTTCCTTCACTTCAACCAATCCCGGCTTTTTACTCCTTGGCCCTTTTCTACTTGAAGACACGTATTGCTTTGAGGTCTCGGCAATTTTCTCGATTTGATTCATAGCCACCTCCGGTACCATCCTCATAATATCCCCATTACACGAAGCATGCAAGGTCCCTTGGTGCACCGGCTCCAACCCTCGGAAAAATGCATGAACTACCTCAAAAGGTCTCAAGCCGTGCCCCGGGCACTCTCTCAATAACGCTTTAAATCTATCCCAGGACTCATACAATTCTTCTCCTTCATAGGCATTAAACAGGATAATAACCTCTTTCATGTCCAATGTCTTTGATGGTGGGTAATACTTGAATAGAAATGTCATAACCACGTCCTCCCAAGTGTGCAAAGAATCATGAGCCAATGAGTCATACCATGTCTTGGCTTGTTCCTTCAAGGCGAAGGGAAATAGCATAAGTTTAAGCGCTTCTTCACCGACTCCATTTATCTTGGTAATGTGCACAATTTGTAGGAAATGATCAATGAACATATGAGGATTTTCCATGGCGGTTCCCTTGAATATAGCATTGTCTCCCAACAAATGTATGATATTTCTATTCAATTCCAAATTATTGGCGGCCACCGGTGGCATTCGAATTGGGCTATGCCCCATGGTTTCCGTGGGAGCCATCACAAAGTCTCTACAAGTCAAACCGCCCTGATTATGTTCTTGTTGACCGTTAAACCAGTTAGGCATCGCATTTGCACCTTGATTGTGAGCTTGATTTTGGTTCTATTGAAATTGATTCAACATCCATGCATTGAACTGTTGCATAACGAGGGGATCCATTTGATTCCCTTGGGCCTCATGTTGAACATTTTGTGGTATAGGCCCATTCGCATTCACATAGTTATGTCCTTGTCCATTCCCACCTCCTCGTGCATTGTTGTTAACAAGAGGCGGGTTTTGATTGGGGACCCCATTTTTGTCCCCCAAATTTCCTTCCAATCATTGTTCACCGTTTTGTGCCATACCGGATCCTTCTTCCAACTCACCCAAACTACTTTCTCCAAAGACCGGAATCGATTCCTCTACTTGATGACCTCTTCTTCTTTGACTATTTCTATGCCTTGCGTAAGCCTCAATCCCGTCTATGTATGGTTCGAGTGGTGTTTGAGATCTCCGGGTCATGCACTACAAAAAGCAAAAACAAGAAAACAATAAAATAAAACCTAGGCCCAAGCCTTCGGTTCACTTGCAAGATATCACAAATAGCACACAATTCCCCGGCAACGGCGCCATTTTGATTGAGCTAAGGTTCACCCTTCAAAAACAATTTATAAAGACTCGAAACCGTGGGCAAACTAACTCTCTAACCGGCAGTGTACCGGGTCGATTGCTAGAATAGCTACAGGTGTACGAGGTCGAACCCAAGAGAAAAGTGTTTGTGACTACCAAAGCGAACGTGTTACTTAGTCTAGGTGATCAATGTTTTTAAAGTGCTTGTTTACTACGACACTAAAGTGATTTTTACTAACGAGTCTAAAGATAGAAAAGAAAGAAAGAAGATTAAACTACTAGGTTTTAAAGATAGATTAAGGGACAAAGCTGAACCATGATCAAAATAGCTAGTTTCAACCCCAAGGATAGACAAAACCGGGAGTGTGCATTAAACAAACGAACTCTCACATTCAATTTCACGGGTGCATACTACTAATCTCGGTGCTAAGGTCTAAACAACTCTCTCCTAACACCTTATGCCATGTTAACTACACTTCCCTAGAGAAGATTCACTAACAAGACATGTTATGCACTAGAGCCGCTTAAACGTTAAATCGAGTAACCTCACTTTGGGCTCGGGCTTAACAACTAAGCCGAGTCTACGCCGTGATCTTAGAACCCCTTTTCCCACATCTCTCTATCTAAACAACTCTTTAGAATGATGTGTGTGATTTTGACCTAGCTGATCAATCTAGCCCAAATCTGTTATAACAAGTTCTAAGACATGAAACATGCAAGATACAACAATAAAAAGCACTACACACTCCCAATTTCATCACCCAAAGGGTGATTTCACCAAATTTCACATGATTCGACTATGAAAAGGGATTAGCTACTCATTATACTAATCAAAACATACATAAAACTGTAAATGAAAGTCATATTAAGTAAAAGAGGAGAGAAATTTACCATTAATTTGAAGAAATTCGAGTTTGAGATCCAAAAGTACAAAATAAAGAACTAATTAAAAGGTGGATGCTTTGAAGTTGGAATGAGAATTTGATCTTGGAAATGGAATAATTAAGCTATGTTTATGCTAATCTATGCTAAGAGAAAGTGGAATAATCCATTACAAAATTCGTGCTAAAGAGTGGGTATAGTTTAGCTAAGAGAGGGAAGAATATCCAATGAAATTCGATGGAAATGGGTATTTATAGGGACAAAAATCTGCAGAAAACGGCCCCAAACGCGCGTTTGAGAGGTCCCCAAATGCGCGTTTCGCTTCATGTTCTCGTTGTTCAAAAATTAGCAGTTGAAACGCGCGTTTGAAACCTCCAAACGCGCGTTTGAGATTTGGCAGTTTTCTGGCTGCAGTAAAACCATGATATCTTCGTGTGTAGAACTCCGATTTGAGTTATTCAAAATGCGTTGGAAAGCCCTTTCAATTATCTACAACTTTTATGAAGAGTCCATGACCAAAAAATGCCTTCATCATAGGTCAAATTGCTGATGAACAGAACATAGCGTGAAGATACCAACTATTTTTCTTCCTTTTCTTCATTTTTCTTCTTCCTTGGCTCATTCTTGCACCTTGATCATACTTCTCGTCATAAATATTCGCCTTCCGGGTTCTCGTGACACCTAGACCCTAAAATCTCATGAACGAACAACACACACAAACGATTCCGGAGGGTAAAAGTGCTCGGGAATGGGTTAATATCACTAAAAAGAGGTAGTAAACCATCAAAGCGACGGATTTACTCCCCGTGCTATAAACTCACGATATTACCCGAAAACGGTCTAAAAACACCGAGAATGTGCTAAAAGTGGGATAAACGGGGGTGGAAAATGCACCGGAATCAAAAGGTAGAGAGTTAACCAGACCGTGATCTCTCTTACCACTCAGTCTTGCTTGATTTCGTCAGAAAGCGGGAAATAGGGGTGATTTCCTAAGACTTCCTTGCCCAAAAACGGAATTTGAATTCATTCAGAACAAAAGGGTTTTAGCTAAGAACAAATAACGGATTCGTTACAAAGCAGAAAATAGGGGTGATTCCCTAAGACCTTTTTTGCGAGACTAACGGTATCTTAATTTATTAAGATAGAACCTTTGGTAGGATGCCTGCCATAGCTTATATCCTTTGGGGATTAAATCAAACCTCTAGGTCATTTCAAAGTCATATACTTTAATATGTGGACTTGACCAGAATATTGATAAGTCTTTCGTAGACTGGGCTTCGATATTAGTAAAGTAGTATGTAGATTAGTGTTTATGAATGGTAACACTGAAACAGTTGGAAACAACATGGGTGTATTATCTGAAGCCAGAGTCTGACATGCCATCGGGATTTATTCTAAAAGATTTGATTCGGTCAAATTCTCGAGAATCGATCATTGGCAATCCCATTTATTCACCTGGTTAAGATATTCTTGCATGTATGCAACATTCAACGATGTAGTCTACCCTACCTCTCAGGAATGCCTGTCTAAACGTGCGGATGAATACTAAATGGGATGTTTAGTGAATCCTCAAGTCTCTTCGGGAGAATGAGGAATAATATGCTAGTATATTCAAGAATATAAGTGATAACACTGATTCTAGCTTTAGGTCGGATTAAGGATGATCGTTAAGTCGATCTTGTCCTCAGTGTTGACTCAAAGGCATATTGAAAGTGTACCACCGGATTAGATGGAAAGGCGACGTTTCGATCCCAAAGATTGACTCAAGCCGCCAACCTACCTGATCAGTGTACCAAGTCATATGGTATTCGGATTCTAAGAACGCGTCGGGTCACTGACCTACCCTGCGGCGGCACACTCCGGTCGTGCTTGGAAGGATGAATTACTAAGATGCGCTTGGAGGGTATGAATCTTGGGGATATGTCTCACTTGTTTTGAGCAAGTGGGAGAATGTTGTAGATATAGATATAAAGGGTGTGCTCTAAAACAATTAATCCACTTGCCTTTCGTGCAAGTGGGAGATTGTTAGGTGTAGGGCCCGAAAGATAATTATATAATTGTTTTAGGACAGAATTAATAATTCATCTTATTATATGCATGTATGCTTATAATTAAGACAATACTGAAAACCCTAAGTACCTCGTTTATGTAATCACATAACTTAGTGTATGGCAATACACAAGAGGATTGAGTTAGTGAGATGTACTTAAAATTAACTTAGTCCATAGCGTTGATTAATCTGAGTACGGGTCTCATGATTAATATGCTAATAATACGCCCAGAACACTTTACGGTGTGACATTCTTATCCGGACTGTCGGTAATAGGGTACCTAGTGGGGCATTTATATATGATGATAATCATATAGGGCTGGACCGATTTGATTTGAGTTCTCGATATAATTCCGTAATCGAGAAGTCTTATCGAATCACAAGATCATATATGGATTAATCTCAATCCTGAGGTGATCACAGACGACTGCTTAGACTAGGGTAGAGTTTGATGTGTTAGTAAGGATCACTTCTCTGTATATGGTCCAACACTTCTCGTTGGCTCTATTCTAGAATGAGTGAGTAGTCTGTGCTATTACAGACATGGAATCCATTCCTTCCCTCGGGAAGTAGACAGAAAGTTCCCTTATTGGTTAATCCTAGAAACTTATCGATATATTAGTTATGAACTATTTGATCACTAGGGGGTTAATGGTAAATAAGGATAAGAGGTTTCGAGAAGGGTTTACAGAAATATCCCGAATCGAAACGAACAGTCTATGGAGGATTTATCCGTATGTAATGATTATATCAGTGGACGCTTATCAACTCATAGTTGAGTATAAGTTATCTATATTAATGAGTTGATTTGGGTTTATGGTGGTGTAATCCTCAAATTAATAGATTGAATATTATTGTTCGGTCTGACGAATAATTTTATTTAATTTATTGTTGCTACTGAATATGGGTCATTGGTCCCCGACGTGGCTCCTAATATAGCATATACGATTTCTAATGGTTTCACCTCAATTATAATTAAATAGTTGGATTGGACTATTTAATTGATATGTGGATTAATTGTTTAGTTGGATTAGATAATTAAATACATGGAAATGAAATTTTTCGTGACTTCTATTAATGTGTGTCGGAAAAATGCGCATGGACCTTTATTTAATTAGGGTGGGGCGCATTTTGTGTTATATAATTATTAAAGAATTAGTTTTCTTGGATAATTATTTAACATGTGATTTATCTTTTATTTGTTAAATGATGATTCATGAAATATTAGATAATAATATTATTTATCCTAATTTTTTTGGGATAATTATTTTATTTATCTTTTATTTGAAATAAGGATTAATCTAATAATTATCTCTTAATTATTAAATCCTTGGAGGACAAGGATTACTCTCCTATATAAAGAGAGTTTCCCAAGCCTTTAGACACACAATTAATTTTCGAAATATTGAGTGGAAAATAGCTTAGAATTTTCGGCTATTTTCTTTGGGTTCGAGTTTTAGAAAAACTTCGGGTTTTTCTAAGGTAGCATATCGAGGAGGTATGGCGGTTTGAAACACCATCCACCTGGCGGTGCTTGGAGACACACGTTGGAAGACTTTGGCTTCTCAACTGGGCTCTCAACTAGCTTGGATTGATCTTTTGTTCTTGGTGTTTTGCACCATAAAAAGGTTGGTAATCTAAACCCCCTCGTAAGTTTAAATATATTATTTTATGTATTTTGGTTGACTAGATCTAGATTTATACTATTCCGCTGCGTAATCGGGTGGATCTTGATCCATCCGGCGATATTACATCCTTCAGTACCGTTATATATCGTCGTCATGCATAACTTTTCTTTCTTATTTACATAGTGATATACTGATATGTATCGTTACGTATTGCCAACAAACATAACTTTTTCATTCCTCTTTCTTTATTTATCTTTCATACATTTCACATTACCACAACCGTTCTTTAATCAAATTTTACACACATCTTCTAACTATACATACAAACACATATCTGATCAAACAAACCTCTGGCATCCTTACCTTTCAGAACAACATAATGTAGGAGTTCTTGTGCATGACCCTAGCGACATGATATTTACGGCATATTAACATCAATACGACCTTGCGCTTGAATTCAAAGCCTCAAGATTACTTTAAAAAATTCTTTTTAGGTTTGTCTTGTGTCTCTGAAACAAATGGTCCGTATATTGATGGGCGAACGATGAGGAATGAACTCGCGCGTACTGGAAATGAATGTTACACCTAGGGGTTCTGGTCAACCCTACTCCATGGCCAATAGTACCACTAGGCATCAGAGAGGAATAAAAGAACTACACCCATGAATCGACAACACAAAAACTTTGTACCCCTTTCTCTGTCGGGCTCGGGTTTCAACATTTTTCAGATTTCAAATATAAATCAACACTTTTGACAAGAAGATCATCAATTGATAAACTTAAGGAATGAATCATCTTCTAACAAGAGTATTGAACATGTATAATCTGATTAATCTCGTAGTCTTACTATGACAGTGACACGGTCACTGCAACTTATAAACTTTTAGTAAAAATTAAACTTGCATAATTTAGTCTGTAAGACGATTCTATTTTAACAATTTTGGTTTTATAACTTATAGAAACGTCTCAATTTAGAACGCAAGACCAAAATTGTTAAATTAAGTCATATGGGACAAATATTTGCTAAATTATTTTTAGTTATTTAAAGTTATGCTACCAAAACTTGCTAAATTATAATCGCATGTGACCAAAAGTTGTATCACCCCAAAATTATAAAACCAGTTTTGCAAAAGTAAAACATCCAGGGATGTCCCTGTCCATATTTAAACTCGGGGTCAAATATTATTTAAGGCTCTTCTAAAAAAAGGGTTAACCAAAAAAAAAAAAATTTGTTTTTGCCTCTAGCAAGAATTAAACCCTGGTTGCTTATAAAATTATCTTATCGCTAACTGCATTTAAATAATACCTTATTTATTTCAAAAATGATATATATATATATATATATATATATATATATATATATATATATATATATATATATATATATATATCTTATTGAGTTAAAATTTAAGCGCCTTAAATTCATAGATTTTGGAGGAGGCTCTGAGTCATGACCCTCTTGACCCTCCTCCAGAGACACCCCTGAATAGACCAGTCATTCTGACTGTGAATGCATGCATGTTTCTACCTTTTTCTATACGCTCTTCTACTTTTCTACGTATAAAGCGCACAACATGCAATGATTTGGAGCAGCTTTTCGTGTTGTTATTAGAGCAAAAAAAAAAAAAGAAGCAGCGTTATCCACCGGAAAGAATCATTTCTTAACTTTAATCTGCTTATCTTTAATTTTAACTGAAAACATGGAACATACTAATGGAGAAAGCTTGGTACAACAAATTTTGAGGAAGTACAACTTAAAAAGCAAGAAAGGGATTAATCATAAGCAAAATAAGCAATACTATTTTATCAATTTTGTCCACTGGCTATCTATACATAAATACATACTTGCTATTAATCAAGATCAGATCAATATCGTCTCGGTGAGCAAGCAGTAGATATCTTTCTAAAGATATTGCACATATCGTTCCAGCTTTATCGGATACCCCTGAAGGGACATATATATAACTTTAAAATCATAATGTAATACTATACGATATTGTGTATACATACATAAATTTTTTTCAGGAGTGTGGACAATCTCTCCCAACATCCCCTCAAGTGTGGGCAATCTCTCCCAACACTTGCACAATTTTCTTTTTAAATATTGTTTCAACCAAGATTCGATCTCGTGACCTCTGGTTCTGATAGCATGTTAAGATCAAGTGTTTACTGTTATACTAAAACCAATTAGTGGTAGTAAATGTGCTACTATATTTCTTATCATTTAAGAATGTGGGCAATATGTCTTAACACCCCCCTCAAGTGTTGGCAATCTGTCCAACACTTGCACAATTTTTTCAAGAGTGTGACAATCTCTCCCAACACCCCCCTCAAGTGTGGGCATTATCTCCCAACACTTGCACAATTTTTTTAAAAAATATTGTTTCAACCAGGGTTCAATCTCGTGACATCTGGCTCTGATATCATGTTATGATCAAGCGTTTACCCTTATACTAAAATCAATTGGTGGTAGTAAATGTTCTACTATATTTCTTATCATTTAAAAGTGTGGGCAATCTGTCCCAACACCCCCCTCAAGTGTTGGCAATCTGTCCAACACTTGCACAATCTGTCCTACACAATTGTCCAACACTTGCACAATTGCCACACTCTTGAAAAAAAAATGTGCAAGTGTTGAATGATTGCCAACACTGAAGAAATTTGTTGGGACAGATTGCCCACAATCTTGAATGTATAAGAAATAAAGTTGCGTCTTTACTACCACCAATTGGTTTTAATACAACAGTAAAGCGTTTGATCTTTAACACAGATTATCAGTCGAAGTCACAGAACAAACCTTGGTTGGAACATTATTTTTTTTTAAATTAAAAAATTGTGAAAGTGTTAGAGACAGATTGCCTCAATTTTTAAAAAAATTATGAAAGTGTTGGGACAGATTGCCCACACTGAAGAGTGTTGGGACAGATTTGCCCACACTCTTGAAAAAAAGTGCAAGTGTTGGACAGATTGCCAACACTTGAAGGGGTGTTGGGACAGATTGCCACACTCTTGAATGTATATAAGAAATAAAGTTGTGCCTTTACTACCACCAATTGATTTTAGTACAACGGTAAGCGCTTGATCTTAACACAGAGAGACAAACACTTCCCTTAAAATGCATTGTTAAAAGTTTATCTCGCAAGATAAGTTTGTGCAAGGTGGTTAAGATGAGGATCAAAGGTGGGTTTAACATTTGCTGGATCATATATAATGAAATACATGTTAGGATAGACTTTAAATTGGTTCAATCGTATATGTCAAAGACAAGTCCAATACAATATCAGACAATCTTAAGCCGCAATGCAAGTTCTGATGAAATTTTCTGATGCAAATGCTCGAGTGTTTATTAATTCAGAATAAGTAAAGCATTCAAGCATTCAGCATTCAAAATGCGGAAGTAAAGCAATAAGTGGAGAACTCATATGTTAGACAGGTTCCAACAAGAGAATGTAAAATATCCATCTTGCAGTCAATCATGCATGTACCAAGGGTGATCTTGGATTTAAAACTCATTTTAGTGGGATTTCTTTTATTACCAGATAGATTTTGTTTACAGAGAGTGTTACAACTTAGAGCACCCACTAAGCCTCGATCAGTTGAACCACACAAAAGAGCACATTGATCAACTCCTTAACAAAAGCACACAAGTTCTGAACAGAATATGAACCAGACTTCTCTCACAGCAGCTTTGTCTTTGTTTGATCTTGATATTACACTTCTCTACGGTTCCAAATTTGCTCAAGGATTTCAGATTGCTACTTTAGCTCTACAACAGTTGATTGTAGCTTGCACCAAGTTCAATCCAGCTCAACAAACGGCTATAACAGACATGCTACATATATTCACTATGCCAACTTTATATCAGTTCCAACTCCAAGAATATAGATGAAATCCTTTTTACAAATTGAGCTCAGGTGAAAGTTTACAAAGCCTTAGCTTTGGAATAAAGTGACCAGCCTTTCTTCAGCTCCAAAGCGGCTCTTATATATCCTGATGATTCAACAACTCAGTTTGAATTTGCACTTGGAAGATTTTTGGCCGTTTGAGTTCAAGTACCTGCCTCTCTTCTTCCACAACCTTTCTCGGATTATTTTATGAGGAAATTTTCGGCTCAAAGTCTTATGAACCGTTGGAGAAGAGATGTAGGGAATGACATAAAACATGGAAGTGACATTATACTTGCAAGAGTACCAAGTTGTTCATTTGAGGTGTTGTGGTCCATTTGATCATTTCTCCATCTTGTAGCTACGAAAAACTCAGCACAATAGATAGTTCTATATCTCTTTTGTATCATCTTGATGATACATAAGTGTCTGCTGCCAACCATAAATAATGTTGATGAGCGAGCAATAGATGTCTTTCTCAAGATATTTAAGATAACTTAAAAGCCAGAAAATTGGAAGTCATACCATGTCAGGACCTGGCATTTCTTTCCAGGTCATTCTTTTATGACATTAGGAAATGAGAACGTCGTAAATAACTTTCTACGAATTTGTACTTGTAGATAATAAAGTTAGGGTGACTAACTAACTTCATCATAATAAAGTTATTATAGAGTTAGTTAGGGTGGTTATAACAATGGTTATGAGCTTTAGTGGCGATTATTTTTGTCACTATATCTATAAAAGGAGCTTCTACACCTTTACTCGTTCGATTATAATGTAAAAGTCAAGATATTCTGAGTTCTTATGTTGTTCTCTGGATTCAATCATTGAAGAACATTGCTATGTTTATCTCATACTTGAGTGTTCTGGTTTACTTCTTTTATGCATCATAATTTTGTATGTGGTTCTTGGTGTCTTCTTGAGTTGTTCTTGAGTTTTTAACATGGTTTAGCAGCATTGAAATGAGAACGTCGTAAATAACTTTCTACGAATTTGGTACTTGCAGATAATAAAGTTAGGATGACTAACTAACTTCATCATAATAAAGTTATTATAGAGTTGGTTAGGGTGGTTATAGCAATGGTGATGAGCTTTAGTGGCTGTTATTTTTGTCACTATAGCTATAAAAGAACCTTCTACATCTTTACTCGTTCGATTATAATGTGAAAGTCAAGATATTATGAGTTCTTATATTGTTCTCTTGACCAATCATTGAAGAACATTACTATGTTTATCTCATACTTGAGTGTTCTGGTTTACTTCTTTTATGCATCATAATTTTGTATAAGGTTCTTGGTGTCTTCTTGAGTTGTTCTTGAGTTTTTAACATGGTTTAGCAGCATGGCAAGTATAACGATCCGACCCAAAAACCCGAATACATTTCTGGATATGGACCGTTCAGCCATAACTCGAAAATAATATAATATTATCTCATGTTCTGAAGCCTCGTGAGATGTGCTAAAAATATAAATATGAAAGATAAACCATCAAAAGACTCGGCTATTACATTTCCCGATACAATCTTTTATTTCATAATACATACATGACATATTCCCAAATCAACCATACGACTCAAACTATGGAAAACTAGATACCTCTTGAAATCTCTACACTAATCCACCATAGGCAATTCTCAACGTAACTTGCTAATGCTATCTCCGATTTCTTGGAAAGCCAACACTTTAATGATATCACCACCCCATTGTCTTTGGTCTCAAAACCAACTATTAACATCTATCAAACGCAGCCCTGCATCTTAACTAAAAAGTAAAGGGATGAGATATGACTTTCAGTAATGAAGCGTTTGCATCAAAGAGAACTATTACATTTTACTGGATCAGGACATAGTTCCAAATTTCTCTTTCTCAAACAGTGAAGTGCATATACTTAACAAGTAGCTACTATAACCACATAATAAATAATTGATATAAAATTCTATCTTCACTTTAACATGACATATAAGTAAACACATAATCAAGTTCATCTTTTCTATTACTCATTATCATTATGTTCGTGCTTAACATATCATGTTCATTATAGGGAGCCTGCTCTTGCTTAAATTTAGGTTCATTTTAACCATACCATGATTAGTAGCGCCCAACATGGAGATCCTGGTGGTCTACTTAAGTTCGTGAGTACCACGCCATGTTTAGTAGAGTTCAACATGTAGATCCTGCTTAACTTTGACATACCGGGAAATTGACCATTATATAGCCTATGGTTAGAGCACGATAACCGACTTGCCATATGTTCACTATTCTTGCATGTGAAAGGGGCGATGCGGATGACGCTCGTGGATTCATTATCTTTATTTCTATCAAAATACTTGACTATGAACGTCTACTAAAGCATCTCTTTGTGCTTGTTAACATCTTTCCTTTTCATGTTTTACATCTTTCTTTCATGCTTTACATCTTGTTAACATATAATTACTCGAATTCGTAAAATAATACATTATATGCTTATCATTTATAGATCATAACCATATACTTCAGACACAACCTATACATCCATTCTATAACATAAACAAGAATAATCCAACTAGCACATAATCACATAAGTCATGCTTTATAACGTCACTTTACATTTGTCTCATTCGTAAGTCATATAGAGGTTCATATTCATATGATCATTGTGAGGTCCTAAAACATGATGTCTGATTTGTAAAATAACATAAACATATCAAGTTGCACATTACATGGTAAACTCTTTTCATTTCTGCATTATTAAGGTTTCTAAGTTGTTCCAATTTATGTGCTTCTTACTTGTTCATTTACCACATAAAACCAAATTATGAACATGCTTTCTATATCACATAGCAAATATATGTCAACTAGCACATAAACATATAGCATAACACCCTAAATAACACCCTAAAACATGCTTACTATGATCACCATATTAGCCATTACAAGATTTTCTTTTTCTTTATCAAACTAACAAGTGTCATAGATCCATTTTCCTATGGTTGAGCAAGTCCCATGTTAATAAACAAGTAAGAACCATGTAGGCATGATATCTATAACACATAATACTAATCAAAACATGGACATGAAGCATCTTTCATTTTAGAACCTAGAATATTCATACAGAAACATTTACAGATTATTTATGTTCCAGGACATCTAGATTTACTGTAGAGTCATAGTTTAGGGAGAAGTTTGCGTCTAGTCGGTGCGTCGATATACGGCTAGCAAACAGATTTGTTCAAAACAGGTTTCTTGCATATATAAAAGTTTAGAATGCAGAAACATAAGCACTTAGCATAATAATCACCAAAACACATAATTGCATATAAAGTGCTAGATAATCTTTGATGCATAAGTTTTTACCTTGATACTTTAGAGGAGATTACGGTCGAGTTTTCTTCTTGTAACAATGTGTACTCTTAACTTATGTTGGATCAACACTACAACCTTAAAACACAAGAAACCCTAACTTAACCTTATGACAACCATACTTGAAACTTAAAGAAACCTACATAAACGGGGAAATAAGTTTTCTTCCATAATAATAAGGACGGGAAACTCACGCCCGTCCATATTCTCGATTTTGGTTATCGAAATTAAGTATTTTACCCGTCCTTATTATGGACGTGAAATTGTGTTACTCGGCGATAATAAGGACGCTTAAAACTCTCGCCCCATGCATACTCGTGATCTTGGCTATTGGCGTGGTGAGGTTCTTACCCGTCCTTATTATAGACGTGTAACACAAATACACAATTATAATAAAGACGGATTACCTAAAATAATGTCATGTCCCGACAGGTTTTGATTTCCAAATTTCCCTATTTCGTTTGATGCAATATGTCAAATTTGACGACTAGCAAAAACAAAAGTGAAAGTCTTGTTCTAAATTATTATTGATTGAGACTTGAGATGCAACGATAAGATGGATGACTTTTCATTTCTTTCACATGGGATTGGGTTTGTTAGAGGGATGGGAGCAAGAAAATATCACATGTATTATACACCACCACCACCCACTTGTTATCGATCTTTTCTTTTTTTTTTTTAATCTGAGCCGTTGAATAACTTAACTGACAACTATGCTAAACAGGGGTGGGAGTAGGGGTGGGTGGGGCACATGCATTATGGAGATGAATTGAAATCACGTATTATAAACAATATTGTAATACACATACATGAAAAAAAAGCAACACATGATGAATATTGTTATGGGTATATGTCATTTTATTGAAACGTGACACGATCACTCAGACACAAACACGCAGTATCTCATCGCTGTTTCACATGAGCTTTTACAGAATATGATCTCATTCTCTAAGTATTATTGGATCTTAGTTTTGATATAAGTGTAACAAGAAACTTTACGGTGCTGACCCCACATGTGAAGTTACACCTCAAAACACTCGTGTCTTAACGCCAGAACAACAAAAATCTTGTGTTAAAACACGAGTGTGTTTACATGTGATGGTTCAAAATGAAACATCACAATCACACAACTTTTAAAATAGCTAAGATATACCCACAACCCATAGCAGACATGACGGCAAACTCTTATGTGGGTGTACGCAATGCAGATATTATCACCTAAAAGAACGTAATTGCTCACACGCCTTTACGTTTGAAACCCGCATTGCGGATACCCCACATCAGAATTTCCCGGACATGACACAAATGAACCCCAAACATCAGCCAAACACATCAGTCGAAGAAGATGGTCCAGCAACTTTACTCCAATCATCAGTCTTGGAACAATGTCCTGTTTTCGCTCCAATAAGTGCTCCCGGATCAGACCAAGTAACTGAAGAAGATTCAGTAAGCTTCACGTTTTCCATGGCAACCGCTTTGAGCCGATACCGCTCTGCCCTCGAGCCAATCACTTGTCCAAGAATGGAAGCTGCAATGGTAAATGCCATGGCTGTCTTTGGCATCAAGACAGACTTCCTAAGCATAGCTATAAAAGGCACAGCAGCATGAACAGCAACAAACCATGAGGGCGAGAATTTCTTGGTGTGTTCTCTCCATACGCCGAGCGGAATATTTGCCGCCATTCCTAAAACACCAATCACAAGTACTTTTGCTGGCAGAGGTTGTGGTCGGAGATTCTTGGCAAAGGCTGTTTGAGCTAGAGCTGCTCTAGCGGCAACTATTGCCGGTGGACAACGGTATTTTATGCCAGAAGGTGGCTGAAGGGCCTTTGCTACGAGAGGAAGCACGTGACTAACAGCCCTGTAAGACTTGGCAATTGGACAGTTCCCACTCTGTAACCACTCATTGCCCATAGCCTCATGCTTGCCTCCTTCCTGAAAGATAAGGCAAAAAAGAACTCAAAAAGTGAAAAAGAAAACATACATTAATTGATAAAGGCGCCTTTTCGCATTTTGAAACCCTTTGTAGAGAAACCACAAGACTTGCTCTTAAAAGTGTAAAATAGTAATGCTCAGCAATTCTAAAGAGCTTTGATACGGTATAATTTGTTCTAAATCGAGTTCACAGAAGACAGACTAGTTGCACACCTTTGAAGAAGCCTCTTTCTTAGATGATTCAGACTTCTTTGGATTTTTCTTCCGCATATCTGAAAATGCATCAAAACCGAAAGGCCATCCAGATCCAAAGGCAGAGAGGCTGATGGTGGCTGCCTTTGCCGCCAAAGGGTTGAACTGGGCTGTTGTCATTTCAGACACCGGCTTCTCGTTAGCATTGAAGGATCTTCCTGAAAGAGGAACAGGACCATTCTGCCCATGGAAAACCCTGAAAGCCATATCAAAGTTGGGGCCATCTTCAAATATAGGACCTTTTTTTGCTCCAATCCCAGGCACCTGATTAAAGAAAAATAACCATAAGTTGAGAAGTATTATAGTATTTATTTAGTGGTAGTTCATAAAGTTAAACAGGCAATCAAACAAAAGGGACAGGGATGAGGACACTTAAACCTTGTTTGTTAACACCACTTATATCATTTAATCTGAACAAATTAAGTTGCAGTTACATTCACACTTGTTTGATTACAGCTTCAGATAATTACTTCATTGATTAAGTGCATCTGAATACTCTTTCCTTTCAGAGATGAAAGTATAACTTAATGAATAAGTGGCAAACTTTGGATGTTATTGTAACTTTTAAATTTACTGAAACACTATCTTGTATAGATATTCATATCACAAATTATATATCAGCTTCAATTATATTTTATTTTTTATAACTTCCATCAATTTCAGTATTTAGATTCAGACATCATCATCATAGACTCAGCACTAAAATCATTCAGATACTTAATAAATTAAGTCTTCAAACTTCAGACTTAAGTTTCACAAACTGCCACTAACTTACGATGCTTTCCACATTTTAATGTAAGAAATTCATTTTGAAACAGTAGGCTAAGCACCTAACAACAGCTTTTAGAGCTGATGACAAATCTCCCTTTCCACACTATGATATATAACGAACATGCATGCAGCTGTGGAAAAAAAACTCTAACTTCAGGAAATAAGCAACACAGAATGGATAAAAGGAATACACTCCCGATAGCAATTATGGCTTACATGTATGGTTACAGGCATCGAGGTCGAGAAGGTGAAATTAGTTGACTCATTGATGTTTCTCAGAAAAGGACACCTGGTAATGCCCTGGTGCAAAGAAAAAGTCTCCTCGCTCATGTCCTTGCAAAAAAATTGATCCATTGTCGAAAAGCCGGATGTTCTGCAAAGAGCAAGTGAAAATAAAATCACATGATTTTCAAACTCATGAACCAGACTGACAAAACTGGGCACTCTAAAACAAGGGATAGCACCTGGATTTAGAATCCTTAAAGATAATATGCATAGGAAGACTATTATTGACATTAGAAATGCATTTTTTTCAGTTTCCCTCTTTCTGTTTATCAATTAGAATTATCACTTAAAAGAATATACAATGTAATTTCTCATTTCATTGCCAACATTAGAAGAATATCAAAAAAGGCCCCATTTTGTTCATATGAGAGCGTGGTTAACAATATGCTACACACTATACACAAAATGTTCAACAGATCAAAGAAGTAGACACCCGAAGGTTGAAATTCTAGTACTAAACTGAAGCATATCACCATCTAGAAAAAACCACCAAAACATATGGAAACACATTGGGCACAAGGGTGGCTGTATCAAGTCAAATAAAGCGCATGGCCAAAAAATCGACCTTAAAAAGCTTCAGAAATTCAAAGTGAAGAGTAAACGATCCTTTTCTTTTATTGTTTAGTTGTTCAGTTCAGTATTGTTGAACACCACATTGAATTAACATCTAGTCTAAAAGTTTAAGCTTCCCACAAAAATTAAAATCTTGCTTAAAGAGTTAAGCTAACAGGAATGTAATTAAGATATTAAAACAGTTAAACAAGCCCTCTCAAGTGCGGGAGATGACCAATCATGATGATTTAACACTTCCAAGACACTCTCACCCCTTTCACGTGTGAATCTAGCACAAAGAGTCTGTCCAAAAACAAGCACAAATGCAAATAAAGGACGCAGGCCACAAAAAGGCACTCCATGACTCCAAAGCTAATAAACAGACCGAACGAACACGTGGACAATACAAATTGGCGGACAGATTCAACGAAGATCTCTAGCTTCGATAACATATCGAATTATCATCACATCATCTAAAGATCAAGACAATAGAAAGTTGGGCAATAAAGGTGTTTAAAAACTTTCAACAAAACATACTGTTGTAATAGAACTGACGATTCAACTTTAACAAAACATTAGATAATTTTACAAAATTCAAGCTGGTAGAATACACATATTCCACAAAATATCTCCCCAGCCTAGAGCAAACAGCATTGCAAATAATCAGGAATGATCAAAACAAGAAAATTCACAAATTTAAGGACTCCTCCAAACAGTTTAATACAACAGTCCGCAACAAAACAACAAACAAGCCAGTAGAGAAAAACAGGCCACGTCATCGATTCTCTCCATGAATGCTAAGAAAACAACAATCAAATGCATTTCTAGCAAACTAAATCTCGGACTCGAACTACTTAAACTCAGCGACATCTCAAACCATCGATACTGATCAATTCCAGTTCCCCACAACCAAATCCAAAAATAACCACATAACTGTTTACAACAACAACCAGATAACAAAAAAAAACAAACAAAAGCCACAGGAAATTAACTTAGTCAAAACACAAGTAAAGGATTTGATCATACCTTAAAATGGAGGAAGTAAACAGCCAAAACGTAAGAAGAACAAATCAATTAAATCTGAGAAAGAAAATGTTAATATAGAAAAATGGGGAAGGTATCAACGGGGTTACGGAGTAGATGGAGACGTGGGATAGAGAAAAACGGACAAGAAATAAGTAGCCGTGCAAACCACACGCCACGAGGGAGATGTGAGCACATTCACCTCCCAGATTATTTTTTTAGGAAACAACGAAGTTTATTAATTAATAAGTATTTTTATTTCTCAAAAAAAAATGTATTTTTAGTATTTTTGTCTTTAAGATACAAGTACAACACAAAACTGATGTGATGTCAGACTTTGTCAATGTATTTATTCATTTTTACAAGTCCATTATATAATATAGAATTATTATTTCTGAAAGAATAGTATATTAAACACACACAAATTGTTTGTATTTGGAAGACTTGATGATCTGCGGTCTTCGTTGGTCAGCGATTTATGTTTCGACAGATTATGCTCGATCTCTAGCAGCGTCGAATGAGTATGTGGAAGCTATGGTGGCTTTCCGAGAGCATGTGCCGAGGCAGCAATTTGCAAATAAGTGGTTGAAGTCAGCCGAAGGGGTGGTCAATGTAACGTGGATGTGTCTGTAATGAAATCAGGAGCGGGTATTGGCATTCTTTGTCGGGATTCTTAGGGAGTTATTCTGGCATTGCTGGAATATCACTTTGTCCCAGGCGAGGAGGCAGAATTCATGGAGCTTAAGGCTTTTTTCTTTTGGCACTTGTAGAAGCAGAGCGGTTAGGGTCTTCCCGTTGAGTGGTGGAAACTGGTTGTTTAGCTTGTGTCCAGCGTCTCACTCGACCCATGGAAGATGTGATAATTCTGGGTTGTCTGACTCGGGATTGTTTGGCCAGGCTGCATAGTTTTTCTTCAGGTAATTTTTCCTTTCTTAGGCGTGTGAGAAATGTCTCGGTGCAAACCCTCGCACGGCATGCTTTGTCAATTCATGAAGTGGCCTATTGAGGCTCTTTGCCCCCCTGAGGATGTTTTATCCGTATGTACAACAAAACAAATGCAACCATGTACATATTAATTCCATCAATACCGAATGTCATATACCGCTTTTTAAAGGATATATCTCCAAAAGTCCATATCAAAATGTATAGCACCGGTGTGACTTAGATTTTGATCCACCACTCGCTAGCCTGAGCATACCTAAAGAAAATCAACTGAGCACCATCCGGGATAAATTGTGCCACACTTGCTTGGCCTACAAACAATCCCTCGTCGCATGTGAAGCCGTCTTCTCTTGTACATCCCTTGAGAACTCAAGTGGAATCTTGAGATACATGCCGACTACGTAAGAAACCGGCGAGTCAAAAGGTCACCATTTTTCAATTGCCAAAGCAAAAATTTACCTCGGAGGGGCCCCCTCATACACCAAATAGTTTCCCATTTTGCTCCATCAACCGTTTTTCTCACACTCATCCCTTGAGCACTCGCATGGTGTCTCTGTGATTCTCTATTTTCTGGACTCAAACACCACTTTTGCTCATTTTACAGAATCTTTATCGATGGTCAACTACATCGAGTCTCTAGAATAACGTTACAACATTAAAATAATTAAAAACCATTTTAAAGACATATTCTCACATAGCTACTGAAGATCTAGAAATGGGGATTGTGGATGTACTGATCTGAGATCATATTTTATTGAAATAGCTACTGATATCGAGAGTTTGATTCATCCAAATGATTCTAATGCATTCTTATATTAGGTAAATTTGAAGTGTTAAATGTAAAAATACTGATTTAACATCATTTTAGAGACACTCATTGCAAGTGCTCTTAGTAACTTTGCATATCAGAGTATTGTGCAATGCCCAAAGCAAAGATAATTGTTGTTGTAAAGTCTCACATCTATAAAGCAATGTTCTGCTCACCCTTATATTAGTGAGAGATATAAATGTCTTGTCAACTCGGATTAACCCTTTTAGACCAAACTAGGACGACGGTCTAAGCAGTTGACCGGAATGTTTATGACTCATTTAGCGCTACTGCACCGGAGTCCGCAGAGCGTTCTGAGAATGATATTAGAGCCAAAAGGGCGTTCTGAGAATGGTATTAGAGCCGAATGTCATACAGGCGTTACAAAATGGTATATCAAAGCCGATCATCATACGGACTAAGTGCCACACACCGTGAGAGGCGGTAAGGATCACCTCTAGAATCCTATAGTAGGGACGAGACTAGGACAAGTCCTGCCCGTTCTGACGAGAATCCTATAGTAGGGACAAGACTAGGACAAGTCCTGCCCGTTCTAACGAGGACGACAGTCCCTTATAAGGGAGAGAATGTAAAGTTCCACATCTGTAAAGTAATGTCATGTCTTGCTCACCCCTATATAAGTGTGAGACATAAAGCTCTTGTCAACTTGGGTTAGCCCTTTCAGACTAAGTGAGGACGACAGTCTAAGAAGTTGACCGGATTATTTACGACTCATTTAGCGCTACAGACCCGGGATTTGGAGGCGTGACAGTTGTATTTCAAGTTCAATTCAAATGAACTTGAAGAACACAAGAAAACAACATATCAAAATCAATTTGAGCGGGAAAATTGAGAAAGCTTCATTCAATCGATTATACTTCAGAATAATTTTACATTGATGTAAATCCTCACTTATATAGTGAAAATGAGATTTTCAATAAGTTAATTTATGTAACAAACCGAGCTAACAAACTAAACGCACTATAACTAACTTGTAACTAACTTTGATCAAAGGTGTTCGACGAAATGTCTTCAAAGTAAGTATACCCAGTTGCAATTGTTGATGTTGTATTTGTGCTTGATCAGAGTTTAGCTTGCACATAAGAGCTTCAACACCTCCTCTCAAGATAAACACTTAGGAAAGTAAAGTTAGGGGATGGTAGGATAGTAAAGTTTGATATTTGGTTTTGTTTAATGCCTTTGTAAACAAGTATGTCAATTGAAGATGTGTAGATATAGGTAAAGGCTTACGGTTGACGTTGCCGAGGTTACATTCATACTCAATATGATATGTGGTCGTCCCCAACCTCAAACAACGGTTACACTCCATTAAAGAAAGCGTTCGGATTTCACATGCAGACATTACTTCACGATCGTAAGCGCTACAATGATGGCTCACGAGATATACGATCCATTACTGACTGAGCTATAATCGCTCCATGACGGGCTCCGTATCATTGGCCACGACTTCAATGCTCAATAACTACCATCCATGATGATGTATAATATAAAAGATTATCATCCTCATTATCAAGGTACACTTTGCACACGCACAATACATGCTTGCAATACATGCTTGCAATACATTCTCGCTTAGTGTACTTAATAGAAATTTCGCAATTCGATTACTAACTTGAGCGTCGGAATGTCCCTCCGAAGGCAAGCTCCAAGACCCGTCACGCTTTCGTGTGTTTTACCGGCCTTCTCTCAAATCTACTCAAAACAACTACATGGATAGCCATTCGAAAGTGTCCAATTATCCACATAATATTCAAATTACAACTCGGACAGTTTCTAGCATCGTTATTGACCAGAACCGGCAGAATATAACGATTTATTCGTGTAAACATGTATTCATTTCTCACATAATTTTTCTGTACGCATACCTTCATGTTTCACATACTACAAGTCGCAATAATTCTCCCAATCAGAATATTGCAAAAAATTAAAAACGTGATAATTTTATTTTACAAATCATTGAGTTAGTAAACCTTTTTTTTTTTTTTTTTTTTTTTTTTTTTTTTTTTTTTTGAAAGGGAGTTAGTAGACCTTTTTGAACAAGTTGTATTTAAAAGTTGCAAGAATCTTTCAAACGAGTTAGGAAGCATCTTTTTAAAGGGAGAAAGATGCCAAAATATATGTAAGGTGCTTGGTGATCTTACAACCTAATCTACTGCAAGTCTGCAACTTCATACTTCATGCTACTTTCAACTTTACACAGGGACCAGGCAAAATTGTGTGGTCGGGTAATTATATATATATATATATATATATATATATATATATATATATATATATATATAAACAGTGTCTTTGGATTAAAACATTATGCTTGTGTTGGATCGATTTATATAATATTTATAATGTCACGGAAAAAAAAAAATCGGGTGGCGCCAAGACATGGACTAGTTCCGTCCATGTTTCCACGTATGAAAAATAGACATTCGATATCTACACTTTATGCTACATTTAGAGTTCGAAAATAGTAGAAATTTAATATGTTTAAAGTCGAATGTTGAGTTTAAATTCAATATTATGGTGATTTAAAAATAAAACCAAGGATGATGTCTTTAACAACGGCGTGAATGCAATCATTAGAATGCCATGAAATATAAAACACGATGTCAACGTGAATAACAATAATCAAACGAATCAAAACCAAAATATGACTAGATTTATTTATTTTTAAAATGCAAGTAAACTGGTGGCCAATAACAATATATGAAGTCAGCAACTAAAACAGCCCAACTACCTACATTATTTGACGACGACCAAAAAAAAAATAAAAAAAATTGCAAATAAAAATTCAGGGGAAAATGAAAATTTTCACTTATGAAGGCAACATTTAGAACCTAATGCTTATAAAATATGAATAACAACAACAGAATACCAGAATACATACATAAACAGATCAAAAAGACTGCAAAAACTGCGGAAAATGTACGGTTGTTGTTGCTTTTCCACCTGCAACTGTGTTCAAACTATAATACACCACCACAAACAAACATGCAGCGGCTTTTTGATGATTTACGAACCGGTAATAAATCAAATCTCTCTCTGCTTAATAAGTCGTGAAAGTGCAGAGACTTTAATTCGTAACAACCTGAGAGCTACGGCTTTCGTTTAAACTTGCTTTTCTTTCTGCTTGAAGTGAACGGCACAACGCCTCGAGTTTTTCTTTCTGATTCCGTGTTTTTTCCAGCTGTTTCTTCAGGTGTTCACGCTGCTCGTCATAAAAAAAAAAAACATATTAATCATTGTGTCTAGAGAAAAAGGTTAAGTGATAAGAGTGTTTTGAGTAGATATATTTTACCTCTCCAAGAAGTTCGATTAGAGAAACATCTGATTTCTTGCTCTTGCTCTTTAAGGAATCGTTTTCTTTTTTGAGTTCCTTTATCGATTTTGCCATCTGTAATCGCAAATGTAATAATAAATTTAATTATGGGAGTTATAAATAGCCGAATGCCAAGAGAATGGTCCTGGACAATGCTTTGCCAAGACAAACCGAAAAGTGAGCCCAGATGAAAACAAGATCGATTGGAAGTACCTTCTCGATTTCTTGTTTGAATGTTTCAAAGACTTCATTGCTTTTCAACAAAGCCTCCTGCAAAAATGCCAACAATCAATAAAAACTATAGAAACCAACACAATTACGACATTGTTTTTCATGTACAATATATCTTGATTGCTGACGAAGCATAAAGGCATGAAATGAGAGCAAGTAGTTTTCCGCTTTTTCTGTAGAAAGATGAATGGCTGGGCTGGGGGGTGGGGGGGGGGGGACATAAGATGAGGAGAGGAGCAAGGCTAAAATAGCAAGGCTGGCAGACTAGTCCTCCCTTTTTAGTCATTTTTTGCGCTTTTTGATCGTCTTTTTCTTGACTCGCATGAACATAAAGCTATGAAGATATTTCTTCAGTCAAAGATGGGAAATCAAAGGCTTTTGTTGAACTCAGTTACAATATGCATACAAGTCTCTCGATTCTGTGTACATGTGAACGGAAACACCGTCTGATTAGCCATAAAGGATTACTAATATGACACACTTTCATTTCCGCTCATTTTTCCTGTTCAGTCTCCCTTATTTCACATCGTTTTACAAATAGATGTTTGATATTGTGTCACGGAGGCAACATCGACCACCCAATATCTAGGCCTAAATCGAACTCAATCAAGCTGAACATAGGCGGAAAGAGAGATGACTCGCTTAATAGGAACTTTAATACCTAAAGACATCTTCTAAATAGAGTAACCACAATAAAACGAATCCCCATTTTCAAAATGACTCAATATCCCCATTCAACAAAATACATCTTTGTCAATCTAGCTAACCTGGAACTGTTGGAACTTTTCTCCGTCAGCTGTCAACTGCAATCTCAAATTCTTTTCAGTTGTCAATAATTGCGACACTTGCTCAGCATACATTTTCATTTGGGCCTGTTCATGGATCAATTTTTCCTCATGTTGCTTGAGCTTCAAATCAGCTAGCTGAAGTTCAAGTGTCTTTTGCTTTAACTACATAGTCAACACGATAAAAAGGGTATTAAAAAATAAATAAATAATTTCAATACATATGTAAAATTAATTCCAATTTAACTTACCTTCTGAGCATATTGTTCTTCGGAAAGGACATACTGGTCAGCAAGTTGTTTCAATTTGATTCTCAACCTGAGATGCAGAATTGAGGAGTCATATAGATAAATCAGAAAGAATTTAACATGTATTCATGTTAAATATTGAATTAATAATATAGATAAATCAGAAAGGGACAAAATGGCAAGTATTCTTACATCTCATTCTCCTTTAACTGTGACAGACAATCATCTTTTTGCCCTTCCAGCTTATCGCTTACCTCCTAGGACAGATAAAAGCAAAGAGAAGAAGTTTCATCAACTTCACAGTTACTACAGCTCGTGGATAAGGATAAAACATTCACAATCATCACTAATCGCTGTACAGTTGGTATAAATTTCAGTTTCTTACTAGAGATCCCAATCCTATCGATTTAGAAAAAGTAGAAACACAAGTTGATCAAAAGGTTCTGAGAACGTACGGATAGGGATACTTCGAAAAAGAAACAAAGAGGGGGGAGAAGGGGGAGGTATAATAACCATGTAGAGCCCTTAAGTATCATCCCAGCTTTTTCTCTCAAATCTATTATAGTTAAACAGTGGTCCACCAGAGTAATTATTGGGGTCTGTAAACCGAGTGTAGGAAGTTAGAATCGTTGAAATAAATTGTGTTTAACATGTAAATTACCTACATTCCCAACAACTTAAGCTTTTGAGAGAGATGGTAAGTGAACATTGTATCAGAGCAGGAGGTCATGGTATTGAACCTCTCTGCCAACATCGTCTTATTGTTCAAGTGCTGGGCCTCTTTGTTGGTGTGTAGTGCCATTTATACGCCTTTGTGTGCCATGTTGGCCCAGATTATTTGTTATAGGCCAACACTTGAGAGCAGGCGTATTGAAATAAATTGTGTTTGAAAGATATAGTAATTCAACAAGAATCATGCGAGTCTTTTTATACGTCATACTTTGAAAAAAGTCCATTTGAAACATAGTTTTGCAGAAATCCTGGGACCAAATGAACGAAACAAGAGTACTCCAGGAAAATCATTTAAAAGAGTTGGTGGGCCACAAGCATGAAGAATTAGCATACTTCTGCCTTGAATGGTTCAGCAAGCCTTGAAAGATTATCAGGCATACATACTGACAATAGTGATTAACAGCACCCAACCGGTTTAGAAAGCGTCCATGGGGTAAAGAAAATATATTTTCTCATTTCTTCTCAACGAGATTTTGTTAGAGAAAAAGCTAGTTGGACAGAAGACACGATACAAATTAATTAAATGAAATATAAAGCGTATGGAACCTTAATCGCGTCTTGGAACTTGTTTGAAAGATCTAGTCTCAAATTCTGACCCTCAGCGGAAACTCGTTTGCATTCATCCTGCAGTAAAAGCACACGGCTTATAAGCATGTAATAATGAAACCAACTCTGACGGAGTAAATCTCACCAATAAATCTACTACAGGAAGACCATAAGTAGAAAATGCTCCAGAAACCGAAATACTGTTTTGATTGCTAATTTTCACGGGAATTTTTTATTTGTTTAGCTTGTAATAGTTTTGGAATCTGAACCGTAGCAGTTAATGTAAGCAAAGAACTGATAAGAATATCATAAGATAAACAATATGATAGACCCATTAATCCTCAGACTAGGCTATTTAATATTATGAAGTTACTTCTTTGTTATTAAGGTCATCATTTTGCATAAGTACATATACTGTACAGGAAGGACATGATTTTGATTTTCCATGAAAAAACAAAAATTAGACTTTATTCAGACAACAAAAAAATTTAAGTATAACAAAAAGTTTGAAACAAACGGGTACTTCATTCTCAAACAAGAAATAGCAATAATTTCTAAATAAAAGTGAAAGGCACAAATAAATGCTATATTTCAAAGAAGTGACAAGAGATAAGGTGTTAGTCTACATCAAAATGGTGATGACTTTAAAATTTCTTTTTTCCATTGATATCATAAATAATACTTCATCCATCCCTAAATGTAAGGCATGCTAGCATTTTTCATTTGTCCTTTAAAGTAAGTCATTTTACAATACCAAGAGAGCATTTTTTTTAATTGTTTCCTCATCTTACCTGTAATTTATATCCATCCAACCACTTCTCTTTACTTTACAGCCATCCCGTTAATGATAGTCAAAGGGTGTATTAGGCATTATATTCTAAAATTTATGACATTTGACCACTTTATTAAACTGAGTGAAAACTCTAAAATGACTTGCATTTAGTGACGGAGGTAGTACAAGACATTGAACAGCGAAAGAGTAAAGACGGAAATTGAGAAGCGATTGAGAAGTGAAACACATTCCAATAAGAAATAGCATATACCATCAGCATTTTGTTTTGACGTTGCAATTCCCGACATAGTGACTCAAGTTTATCACGAACGGCAATGGCTACAAAGAAAACTGTATCAATAATTTGATAGAAGAGAACGACTAAGAGCTCAAAACGCAATCAGAAAATGACAAGAACGTAGAAGTATATGGCATGCACATGTCTTTTGTTAGTTTTACCATTTCCACCAGCGGATTGAAGAAATTAAGAGATACTTTTCCATTTTTGCCAAAAGCTAACGCCTAGACAACATATAAATGTTAATATAACGGCTTTCTTGTTAAGAATCATCCATTGGTTTCTCCAAGAACCCTAGTATGTGTCATCTCAAGCTCAATGAACGTCATGTGTAGGTCTTTAAATAAGTTCATTCCATAATCGACCTTCCCAGCATGAATCCAAATCAGTTCTTAGATACAGTAGTGTTTTTCCTAAATCTTTTCTCAATCACTCGCTTTCAAAGCTTCAATGCTGAGTTCTTTAAGCATAAACAATAATTAGAGATACAGACAAACCACATGGGCTTGAACCTGACAAATACCCAAAGTGAAGAATAATGCTCGCAAAAGCCATGAATAAATGGCATGGACAAAATACCAGAATCTCTTTCTGCAAGAACTTGTTGATATTGCAAAGTAAATTCAAAAAACTCCTTCTCTGACTTGAAGGTACGCTTTGCATTCTTGCGTTTGACTTCAGAGACTTCCTGATACATTTTAGAACAAAAAAATCAGTGTAGTGACTAATAATATATTTATTACTAGAGATGCAACTAAAGGTATAAGCAATGCTTTATATATGGTCAAAAAAAATTCTAGTTTTGATATATTACACCTTTATCCTTGCTTCTCCTTCATACTCACAAAAATATCAAAACAAAAAGGTATATGAAAAGATAAGCTGTTCTCAACAGGCAAACTCATAGCAAGACTTCAAGAACCCTTTTTATACTAGAAACACGCATCGTTTTCAAACTAATACACCAGAATAGCTTAACCACTCACAAGTTAATTCACGATTTCGCCACTCACAAGTTAATTTACCTGGGTGTTAATGGTTCATATCAAACTCAATACCTAGTGCTTTTGCCTAAGTGCATATAGACTCCACTATTATTGTCAAACTTCAATAATGTATTTCTGGAACAAAGGGAAAAAGTTTATATATTTAACTGCCATGACGGTTGACTTACAGCAAATAGAAAGGAGGCCCTCATCCCAACCAACTTGAGATGCATATACATTACGAATATTGATTGTTTTCCTTCCTAAAATTAACTTAAGAGCTAAAATTCTATCCAATTTTTAATGATAGCATCAATAAAGAAGGCAGCAAATCCCAGCAATGGTATTTCTGGTAGTCTAACAAAATCAATGAGCTGTTGCAAATTATAAAATGTTTACATAGGTGATATGTTTCTTACATATTAAACATAATGATCTGACGGGAAAAAAATGTCAGTCTGAGTTAACCAAAGATAGCTGGTTTATGTGAATTAAGAATCCACACAACAAACTACATTCAGCTCCCTTCTGAAAATTTACAGCCACACAAATAGAGAAAAGAACAGAGCTTCAGTCACACATCAAGGACAACAATAAATATCAATGTCAAGTCTCAAACAAAATGAAGGATGAGAATATAGAAATAAAGTAATAGCATGATATCTCCAAGAAATACTGCTGAGTGCTGAAGGAAATATTAACTGGTTTTTTATCGTTCTCGGCAACTTCAGGAGGAGGTTCAGCCTTGTTGATCGCTTGTGTCTCTTGAGCCTTCAACACCTACAGCAAAATCAACAGTTAAAGAAGGAGAAGAAATTGAGGCGAGGAAGGGGGAGGGGCAAGAAGATCAGGAGAATTCAACAACAATGTGCTCAGTTATAAATGACCACGCACAGGCAGGCACCCACATTGGCTATGAACAAATAAATAGGGGGGCTTTATTTGCACCACAATGACTCTACCGGAGCACCACACTACCGGTGCACCACATTAGAATCGACCTTGTGACAGTCGATTCTAGAGCCAAGAACCGACTTCCCGCAAAGTCGATTCTGAATTGACCTTGGGAAAGTCGATTCTTGGCTCTAGTTACGACTTTCACAAGGCTGATTCTGTGAAAACAGTGTGGTGCACCGGTAGGTGGGGTGCAGCGGGTGAACGGTTGTGGTGTAAATAATAGCCCCTAATAAATATACATACATATACATAAATACATATATACGTTCATACATACAAACACACACACACATGCTATTGGTCACAATTATAATGGACATAGATGAACATGTGCAAGGAGGTACATGTGAGAATGCATATAAAGTGAGTTGCGCACGCATATCATGACTCATAACATACACACACACAGACAGAACATACATCAACATACCTACAAATGTAAGCTTTACTTGCATGTCCATATGGGGAAAAACAGATCTAGAATTCAATTACATATAAAATAAAGGACTGAGGTTTCATACAGACACAATTCGCAGTTGTTATTTCAGTTGCGTAATGGATTCAAGGCTACAGAAGGAACCTAGGTGATCTTTTGTGTAAGACTGAAGCAGAAAAAAGTTGTTCAATTCGAAGTATATAGGTAAACAAGATTGATTAGGGATGTTCAAAGAACTTATGAGAATAGAAGATTGTCTGCATTGGACAACACAAAATGCACATGGCTAAGCCTGCTTCGAAACCAACCTGAACAGCAAAACATATTTACATAATATACTCAATCAACACATATCCAACACTACAACTCAAGGTCCAAAACATGCTAAACTGACAATTATACAAAATGTTTAGAATGTATATGAGTACTATAAAAACTCATAAGAGTATGTGCAGTACTAGCATACGCTGAAATTCCAACTCATGGGCCAAAATAACAGAGTACTATATGATCGTTATCCTATACATCCTCTGTACCACGTGGAAATGAGATTAATTTTTTTTTTTTTTTTTCGAAATATCATTACCTCTAAAAAAAAGTTCCTTGGTTTTTAACAAAGAACATAGTAAAAAAACTGCCAAATATGAACAGAAAAAGCATTTTACGAGCACTCCATTTAGCATCTTAGAAAGATTCAGAGGAAGGTAGGCCACACCCTCTGTAAACCATCTACTCAAGGTAAGTATATCTTCCCATAAAATCTTCATTCAAGATATGTCAATATCAGCATTCTTTTCGATTTCTGAAAAGTTTTGTGCTTTCTAGGTGCAATGATTGATTCAAGTACTGTAAAACACATATAAAACCTTACATTTTTCCGAACTGTTACGGATTTCCGCGGGTGATTCCTCAATATTGGAGCTGGAACTTTGAAATCCAGAAACCGTTGTTGATTCTTCAGTTTTCTCATTAATTCCTTCACTCTCCAGCACCTCTTTTGCATCATCAACTACTAAATTAGCCTCTGCTGATATTTCATCCTTTACTGGCGAATCTATCTTGTCGTCTTGGGCATTGGCTAACGACTCCCCAGAAGGACTATCGACGAACCCATCAGGTAAAGATGCCGCCTCCGGCAGCTGATTTTCATTGACGGTGATATTCGATTCCTCCATTCAACCTATCCGTAGCATCAATAATCAATGTCTAAATGACGGAAAAAGCTGTCTTTGAAGAAGACACAAGATAAAAATCAAATAGTGCGAGATAGAGTAAATGAAGAAATTGTGATTATAATCAAGGTCATTATTTTGCTCAAAAGATTGAAATCAAGGTCATTAAGTATCACATTTCCCTTGTAAAACAATATTAAACGTAGACCATAACCAAAGAATAGCAGCTTACCTTACCAGAAGAATTTGCAGGTGGGAGAAGGGACAGAGTTGAAAGCGATACTGAAAGCCTTCAAAGTTCAAACTCGGCAATTCATAGTTGCGCAAAGTGCATCGATTTCTTTGTCTTTTGTACTTTACCTTTTTCTTCTTTCTTTTTTTCTTTTTTTCTTTTTTTCTTTTTTTTTTCTCTTTCTCTTATCATTTATTTCTTTTTTATTTTGAAAGGCTAACCCAAAACCTTCTCAACCGTGGGGAATTTTATAATACAAGAGGTGGCCAAATGCACAAACCGGACAGAATCGGAGCCGAAACCATCGGTTTTGTTTTGGGCCGGTTCGTGTCGGTTTTTGAACAAATGGTTCATACGATTCATGATTTTCCGATTCGGATCACTGTTCGATTGGCGGTTTTAAAAAATTATTAATAATTTTCTTTTACATTTTCATATAATACTTATTCTTTTCACAAAATAACAAATTACTATTCTTTTCAGTACAATTACTAAAACGAATGTAATATATATATTTTTTTATAAAGAGTTTTTTATTCGGTTTTAAATATAATATTAATATTGTGTTGTTTTTTTATATGTAAATTATGTTAGTTTTAAAAATTAAATTATTTTTCAACGACAGACAGGAAATTCGGTTGTCAGCGTATATTTTACATGTAATCAGTCGGATGCGATTTATTACATATAAAAAATCAAAGAAACGCAGATTCTTATTTTTTTTTGTTTCTTATAGCTTTTTGTATATGTTTTTATAGGTTTTTTTAGAATGTTATAGTTTCTTATAGTTTTTAAATCGGTTTTAAGTATGTTGATTAAAAATATTGCTTTATTAAATATTACGTGAGAGATATTATGTAATTTTTCTTATATGTTAATAATGTTATTTTTCAACGAACATGCGGAAATTCGGTTGCCTACGTATCTTTTAAATGTAATCGTGTGAAGAGCGCGTGGCATATAAAAAATCAAAACGAGCGTAGTTCTTATTTTTTTCGATCTTTTATAGTTTTTTGTATAGGTTTTATAGTTTATTTTTATAGGTTTTTATAGTATTTTATAGTTTTATAGTTTTTTTAGTCGGTTATAAGTATTAGTTGAATAAAAAATGTTGTTTTATTAAATATTACGTGAGATATATTGTGTTATTTTTCTTCTAAGTAAATTATGTTATTAACGCTTGTATTGGAAATTCGGTTTACTCACGTATCTTTTATATGTAATCGTATCGGGGGCACGACACGTATAAAAAAATCAAAGCTAACGTAGTCCTTATTGTGTTTTTTAGTCTTTTATAGTTTTCTTTTATAAGTTTTTATAGATTTTTTTTATAGTTTTTCTATAGTTTTTTTATTATAGTTTTTTCATAGCATTTTATAGTTTCTTATAGTTTTTTTAGGTTTTTAAAGTGTTGTTATGGTTTTTTTATATGTTTTTATAGTTTTTTGTGTATTCTTTTATAGTCTTTTTATATGGTTTTATAGTATTTAAAGTTTTTTTATTGTTTTTTTTTGTAGTCTTTTACTCTTTTATAGTATTTTTATGGTTTTTTTAAGGTTTTTATAGTTTTTTCATGGTATTTTATAGTTACTAAATTTTTGTAGTCTTTTTATAGGTTTTTTTTAGTTTCTATCGGTTTTTTTTTATGGTTTTTTTGTTTTGTTTTTTTTATCGTCTTTTATCAGGTTTTTAATAGTTTCTTATAGTTTTTTTTTTGGTCTTTTATAGTTGTTTTATAAATCATTAAATTGTAACAAATATATAAGTAATATATAAATTGCGTACCTTTGATCTTCAAAATCATCGATGTCGGTATTTCGCGTGCTTGCTCCTCCGGAAGTTTGATGTCACCGACTTAACTATGACTCACCTACGACTGATGTCTTGCACCCTGCCGCTCGTCTCGTACCCAATCTTGACAACACATATGCTTCTCTAAAGTGGTGCGATGAAGCGAACATCTTTATCTGTAAGCACATTTTGCCATCTTTGAAAGCTCGTTCAACGATGTGGTCGAAAGCAGGCAACTTAAAAACTCGACCGCCATCATCATTGCTAGCAATGGAAAATCTTTAGAATGGCTCTTCCACCACTTGATATGTCGAAGTCAAAATCATAGCGGCGGTTTCTGGACTTCAAATGTTGTGTTTAAAAATTTGGTTATCTCTCATAAGCGATCGGATGAAGTTCATCGCTCCATACGTCATTTCGAATTCATTTTTCCGAGAACCTTTTGAATTTCAGTAGGCACCTGCAGGAGTTAGTAAAGCACTTGTGGATGGATTGTAACCCGCCGTTTCTCATTCCATACATTCTCTCATATTCAACATACAAAGTGTTTAATAACTTTTCAAATCTATCGACTTATTTGTATAATCTACCGGGGCACATTATGAATATCAGACAACGCATCATAGTAAGCACTTAACATGTTGACACAACTACGAGTCTTAAGCGAGGGTCGAGAATAGAAGAAATGAGATAAGTGTCGAGGAATACATAACATGTACTTATTCCATTTCTCCTTCAACGGCCTAAACATTGAAATAATGTAGAGTTGTGTTCCATGGTTTCAAACTCGGAAGTTATTTTTACACTAGCGAGCATGACTAAATGTGATGTGGGTTGATAACATTTTGAAAACAATTGATAAATTTTTGAATACTTCAAAAATATCCATCGATGTCTTGCATGCGGTCAAATAGAGGAAATAAGCGATATTCGCTCGAGCGGTGTGCATTTAAAAATTCACAAAAGCCATTTTTAGTTTTGTTTGTTTTTTCCAAAGATCATAAGTGGTGTTCCACCTATGCGGTACATCTTGCGGCGGTTTTGAGGCGATGACCTTTCACTTTAAGAAAATTATACCACTTATTAACAAGAGTATTTCTACTTAACACATGTGAAATCGAAGTTTTATCGCATTAATATTATAGTAAAAACTTTTAGACCATCTATTAAACATAAATTAAAAATATGGCATAAACATCTAACATGAAAAAATTGATCGTTACAAAGAGGATCACAATATTGGGATAAGTCGGGAATAGAAGCGGTGTTGTTTGAAGCAATCATCAAAGCGTAATCGAAAAAACTTTATCTTTTAAATCGTATTCCTCAAAAATATCAACTAACAAAGATGCAATGTTAGAAGCATTATGAGTTTTGTTAAATAAACGAAAAGCAAGTAACCTTTTTTGGACAATCCAAGTGTTGTCAGTGACACGACACGCCCAAATAAAAATTGTTGGTCCTACTATCCTCCCAAATATCGGCACATACACATACTCGGAATTTATTTGTCTTCAAACTTTCTTTTATAATATTTCGTCGTTTAACATTTTTTTTTTGAAATCCCTAGTCACCGTTGGACGAGGGATCTTAGTAAATACCGGCTGCAAAACCCCTTGTACGTAATGTTCAAAAATGAGATTCTCGGAAAGCTAAAAGGAAGACTCATCCTCATAACAAGATCCGTGGTTAGATCTCTACAGTTATCACGAGTGTAAATAAAAAGTGGATTAATGTTACCTCTGCTGTAGCTCGGAATGTTTAGCTGGGTTTGAGACGCGCTATCTTCCAATTTTTCCAGGTGTTTGCTTCTTATGTGATTCCGCATCGATCCGTAACCACCACACGCTTTGAATTTGTATTGAGTGCCACAGAATTTGCACACCCCGTATAAAAATTTTCCGGGGTTAGCTAATGCAAATTCATCAGTCCGAGGAACCTTTGTGAAAAATTCCGTAAATTTTTTTATTTTTGTACGATGTAATATCGCCGGATGGATCAATATCCACCAGACACGCATTGGAAAGTACAAGATCTAGATCTAGTCAACCAAAATACATAAAATAATAGATCTAAACCTACGAGGGGTTTAGATTGCTTACGGTTTATTGTGAATAAACACCAAGAGCAATCTTCAATCCGAGCTATATGAGAGCCTAGTTGAGAAGCCAAAGTCTTCCAACGTGTGTCTCCAAGCACCACCAGGTGGATGGTGTTTCAAGCCGCGGACCTCCTCCATATGCTACCTTAGAAAAACCCAAGTTTTTCTAAAACTCAAACCCAAAGAAAATAGCCGAAAATTCCAAGCTATTTTCCATCCAATATTTCGAATTGTGTGTCTTGTCATAAGGGCAGGAGAGCTCTCTTTATATAGGAAGTAATCCTTATCCTCCAAGAATTTAATAATTAAGAGATAATTATTAGATTAATCCTTATTCCAAATAAAAGATAAATAAAATAATTATCGCAAACAAATTAGGATAAATAATATTATTATCTAATATTCCATGAATTATCAATTAACAAATAAAAGATAAATCACATGTTAAATAATTATCCAAGAAAACAAATTCCTTAATAATTAATAACACAAAATGTGCCCCACCCTAATTAAATAAGGTCCATGCACATTTTTTTGACACATTAGGCCGAGTCACGATGAAAAAAAAAATTCCATGTATTTAATTATCTAGTTCAACTAAACAATTAATCGCGTATCAATTAAATAGTCAATCCAACTATTTAATTACAATTGAGGTGAAACGACGAGAAATCGTATATGCTATATTAGAGCCACGCGTCGGGGACCATGGACCCATATTCAAGTGATGCTACAATAAATTAAATAAAATTATTCGTCAGACCGAACAATAATATTCAATCTATTAATTCCGGGATTACACCACCATAAACCCGAAACTGAACTCTGCCGAATATAGATTACTTATACTCAACTATGAGTTGATAAGCGTTCACTAATATAATCATTACATACGGATAAATCCTCCATAGACTGTTCATTTCGATTCGGGATATCTCCGTAGACCTTTCTCGAAACATCTTATCATTATTTACCACTAACCCCCTAGTGACCAATTAGTTCATAACTAATGTAATATGAATTGAGCTCATCAATCAGTTTTAGGGTTAACAAATAAAGAGGAATCATGTCATACTACTCCCGAGGATGGAATGGATTTCATATCTCGTGATAGCACGAGACTACTCACTCATCCCGAATAGAGCCAACGAGAAGTGTTGGACCACATATCTGCTGAAGTGATCCTTACTAACACATTAAACTCTACCTAGTCTAAGCAAATATCCGTGATCACCTCAGGATTGAGATTAATACATATATGATCATCTTGTGATTCGATAAGACTTCTCGATTACGGAATTATATCGAGAACTCAAATCAAATCGGTCAAGCCCTATATGATTATAATCATATATAAATGCCCCACTAGGTACTCTATTACCGACAGTCCGGATAAAACTGTCACACCGTAAAGAGTTCTGGGCGCATTATTAGCATATTAATCATGAGACCCATACTCAGATTAATCAACGTTACGGACTAAGTTAATTTTAAGTACATCTCACTAACTCAATCCTCTTGTGTATAGCCATACACCGAGTTATGTGATTACATAAACGAGTACTTAGGGGTTTTGATAGTGTCCTAATTATAAGCATACATGCATATAATAAGATGAATTATTAATTATGTCCTAAAACAATTACATAATTGTCTTTGAGGCCTTACACCTAACAATTTTAACCTTTTTCTTGTGCTCAAAATGCAGGGGTTCTTTCATCACCATCTAAATCGACTGACTCGGGATTAGGAGTAGGATCTGCACTAGCATGACGCGGTGTTCTTACAGCCACACGACTCCCACCACGTCCTTGTCTAGGACGGGAAGCAGTCGGAAATACATCATGATCATCATCAACGTCGGCTTCATCATTACGAGGCTCATTATCATCAACTTCGTTAAGGTTGATGTTAAAATCTACATGTTGAGACATTATACCGTCGTAATGACTATCAAATTCATCAGGATTGTAACCTAAAGGTGTCTCGAATTGAGGAATTGAAATGTGACTACCGGTGACAGGGTTTGTAAAATGTTGTACCACCGGTCTATAGCCACTAGCCCACTACCGATGCAAGATCATCCGATTCCAACACAACCGTGTCATGTCGGAAAGTAACATTTCGATTGCCTTGTGATGATGATACACCTCTTCTTGACATTTTACAAAATCTAAATAAAATTTAACGGTTATTAAAAAAAGTTGAAAAAACCAACCAATTTTACTTATAACTAAAACCGAATTGAGTAAACGATTAAATCAGAACGACTTCAAATATCGGTCTAGTAAGGTAAATTTGATTATAAAATGGAATTTTTTTTAACACTAGAAAAAAAAGAGTTGGATAAAATACAAATCAAATTTACTTATAACCAAAACCGTATTGAAGTAATGATTAAATCAGAACAACTTCAAAAATCAGTATCGTAAAGAAAATTTGATTGTTGTTTTTAACAACTAAACAAACTTGATTACAAACAATGAATTGAGTTTGAGATTAGAAGTTTAGAATTTAGAGAAGAGAAGAGTAGGTGTAAAGAATTTGGAAAATGAATGGGTATTTATAGGATTTTTGAAATGGATGGGAAAGAAAAAACCGTTGCTCGGTGACCGTTGGTGCGGTTCCGGTCGGTTTGTACCGGTTCTGGCCAAGCCGGTTGAACCGCCGGTTCCGGTCCGGTTCCGGTTCCAGAAATATACCAACCGGTCCCAAACCGGCGAACCGCCGGTTTACAAACCGGCGGTTTGACGAACCACAGGTTCAAAACCGGTCCGGTTCACGGTTGGGCGGTTCATTTGGCCACCTCTAAATATAACCGTTGTATTAAGGTTATATCAAGTGGTATATATTATAATCATTTATTTCTAATCTCTCACGTACGATAAAAGTGTATTGTGTGAAATAGAGTAAAAATGAAAGCCTCTAATGCATGCCGCGGCAGTACAACATTCTTCTACAACCGTTGCACCATAAAATCTCTCGCCAACTAGGGGTGTACAGAGAAATTGAAAAAGTGGACTAACCGATTGGATTGGACCAAACCAGATTGAAAATCATAAACCGCAATTTTCCAATTGATTTTTTTATTAGACAAAAACCGAACCGTGAATTTAATCCAATTTTCGGTTTTATCTGAAAAAATTGGTAATAACCAAACTGAACCGGTTAAAATCTTATATTTATTAAAAATGATATACATACATGATACATATATATAAATATTTTTTAATCTCTATATATAAGCACGAGACGTTCCTAACCCTAAGCTCAATCCTCTAAACATATCCGCAACTCTCCATGTTCCCTCGATTCTCTCTAGACCCTTCCACTCTTCCACCACATTCAACTTAACGGACCTGAACTTTCATCTTTCCCCAGTTCCCTTCTGCCTTCAGTCCCCCTTCATGAAAGAAAAAAATTTGCCACCAAACCATGGCACCACCACCAACCTCCACCGTCAATCAGCGTTAATGTCTTTTTCATCTTAGTTAGAATCAGTGAAATCGAAGGAAGAAAGCTAAAAAATTATCCACTTATCATTTTGATTTGAGCGAGTTATTATTTGGTGTGTTTGGTTGTTTGGTGTTTTCGTGTATTCATTATTTTGAATATGCATCAATGTTGCTGATTTAAAGTCCGGAATTGAACAAACACAAATCTTTGCGTAGATAAAACTAAAACTTAGTTTAAAACCAAACCGGATTTGGATTGTTGGGTCGGTTTCATAGGTGAGTTCGATCCAATTTGGTTACGAAAATTTCAAAACCGTCCAAATAGTTCGGTTCAATTTTTTGAAATGATATAAATCGACGGTTAACTTGTTGATCCAGATTACAAAGTTTTTATCTGTATATACATCTTTGTGTTTTTGTTGAGAGAGATCGATACATGATATCGAGCTCTCACACATAACTCAAACGCGAGATTGTCATTATATCATGTCTTTTCTAACTTAACTATGCTGTTAGCGTTCTTTTATTTTTTTTTGATAACTTGTTTTATGTCTTTCACTATGAAAACTTTTACCATGTATAATTGAGGAGATTTTACGGTATAACCAACATAGCATGGCTGGTATAAAACGTCATGCATCATATTTTTTCTCACGATACTATTATGTAAAAAAAAAAAAAAAAAGAGTAAAAATGAAACAATATGTTAAGTATCGATTAATCTGATATTCTTACGACTCTTGTATTCGAAAATTTCTCATATAAGTGGTGCATTACCATTATACCAAATAACATGCATTAATTTTTTTTTTTTTTTTTTTTTTTTACACCAAGGACGAAAACTTTTATTACTAATAACCCAGGGAAAACCGGGACTAACAAAACCGGCACTACCGGTATTTTACAACAACCGGACCAACCCGGCCTTTGAAAGCTCCGGCACCGGGCGGAACAGCAAACACAAAACAAACTATATTACAAGCACAAAACCAACCTAAACCTAAAAAACAACAACAGAAACAACAACAACAACAACAACAACGTCAACAAATTGATAGAAAAGTCAGGGAGTGCTGAGCCAAAAGAGAAAAAATTCTCCGGAAGAATTCCGATAAGCTGGCCAACATACACGGATTCCCCGGGTCCATCTATCAATTGACAACAGAACTAAAAACACAAAAACAAAGACAGTTAATTACAACAAAAAACGGCAAAACTGAGACCATAAACCATGGCGTGCCACAGGATTCCACCGCCACCGGCCGCCGCCACCGGGAGGAGAGAGAAGCCCGTAAGAGATGACTAACACCTCCGTCAAGAGAACGACTACCATAATCGCCAGTTAAGAGCCCGGAGCCTTAATGGAACTATGAAAGCCACGCAACAATGGATAGCACCACCAGCCAGTAAAGAAGACAGTCATGCCGCTTGCCCAAATCCGGCCACCGATAGGCAACAAACCGACCTGATCTGAGCAAGGGAGGGCCTCAGATCCACAATAAACCACATATGAAATAATTTTGCCCCAGATCAGCCTTCTGCCGCCAAATCCACCACCACAGCCACCGGAGGGTCCCCAAAAAAAGCTGGTGCCGGAAACCATGGCAATCAGCAGCAGGAGAAAAGAAAAGGGACATGGAGCAAAAGATTTAATGTATATAGAAATACAAGAAAAACTAGAAAAGGAGTAGCCACCTCCGGCGGAGTGCCGGAGGGGCGGAGGTTGCAAGAGGCGAGCTTTCTAAGAAGGGTTTTCTTTTTGTTTGTTGACTTATACATAATACGGGTGTGTATAATAATAAATAAATAAAAATATGAATGAAAAAACGTGATGCATGTCACTTTATACAACATATCGGATGACTTTTGTATCAATAATATAAGTGTGAAAGAGTAATACAGGACCAGAACAAACTTGCATTCTATTTCTATTTGGTTTGAATTAACTTCAACTCGAACTTGATTTTACTCAAAGATTAAACAAGTCATATATATACGAGTAATACAAAACCCATAGTAACATTTTGCCCTTCAATATTTTGTTTTTTTACAATACAACCGTTGTATCAAATCAAATAAAAATAGACATGACTTTGCCTGCCATTCTAACGCTTCTCGGGGGATTCCATTTCGCCTTCAATAATCTATATGTTCCTATAACAGCAAGTATACAACAGTACATCTACAGCTTTCTTAGAGTTGCTACATTTGGATATGAGCCCGGAAAATTCTTATGTATACCCTCTGTATTGCACCAAATACCGTTAAATGTATGACATGTATGCAGAAAGACAAAACACGTGGTACACATCTAACGGTCTGATACAATGTAGGGTCCGTACCTAAGAATTTCCTGATGAGCCTACCTTTTTTCCTGTATGCTTTCGTTTCTTGGAAGTATTGGCATCAGAGACAGTCGTCTCTCCTTTCCGTTTAGATGCAGAGGGTTTCACTGTACCCTCCTTTCGAATGGAACCCGTAATACTGACACTATTGCTTAAACTGTTGGCTGGTGGTGTATCCAATGCATCGTTCACGAAATATTTCAGCCTCCATAACGTGTATTCATTCTGTGATTTAGAAGCTACAGATCAGTTTTGCAGACATGAAACAGAACACCTCGGTCCCTTAATATCTATCGTTTTTCAGGTTCTTGCATTAATTAAGAAAGTGGTTAAATGTCCTAAAGTTTACTTCATAAAACCTTAAAGTCTGGAATACCTTTTTGACTATCAATAATGCAATCGTTGTAAAGTTAAAAAATATGTTGCATAAAAAATAAAATGATATGACACTTTTGATCCCTTATTTTTCTCATCGTCTCAAAACTAGTCTCTGTCTTTCAAAATAACATTTTTCACCGCTAACTATAACAATATATTTTTGCCACTCTTTTAGGTCACTAGGGATTCGACTCGATGACTAACGTCTGAACCAAGCATTGAATTGTTTAGTGTCCTAAAAGTGTGACAAAGATGTATCATTAGGGATGAAAACTATCGTTGTATAAAAAGACACGGGCTAGTTCAAAGACAACAAGAAATAATATGGGACCAAAAGTGTCGTAATCCAATTTTATTTTATTTTTTCATTTTGCAACCAATAGTATGGTGACACATGACACGTCCACCAACGAAAGACAGTCAGAGGATAATCAACTAAGTGTTTCCATTTCCAGAAAGTGTAATAATATGTAGAGTACGGGTGAAAACTGAAAAGTGTCGTACAGAAAATGGAGGCGGATTATGAGACGGAGAAAAAAGATAGGGTGCCAAAATTGACATTATCCCAATAATAAATTCACTGTAAGATGACGGGAAAAACTAATAAAATTTTGGTATTCGAGAATGACGGATAATGAGGGATAATATTTTTTTTTTAAAATGATAGTATAATGCATATTGAAAGATTACCTGAGCATCTAAATCAAGTTCCACATCCTCATTTCCTTTAGGAAAGCAAGGGTTGTTTTGAGCAACTATCTCCAGTGCCTTGCTAAGATCTTCGGCACATAGCATACTGAGTGCCCTTCCAATATTTCTTTTCTCCTCAATAGACATCTTTCTACACAAAGCGAACATCGATATGAATTATCGCCCTCTTTACATTGATATCAAGGAAATGTCTATATAATTAAGCAATTTTATTTACCTGCACTTTTTAACCACCGTCTCTTTAATTTCTTCCAGCTCTGTATCAACTTTAAGAAGCTGTAAAAAAGAAGTATTTGTTACTTGAACTCCAAGGATCAAGGAGCCATGTTTCTGACACAAAGAACATGGGCCACCATAAAAGGTAAACACAGAAGCAAATAAATGGCAAAACAAGGACAATAAGGTGGTCCACACCCGGAAAACATAAATGAAGTGGAAGTAGAGGGGGCAAAGAGGTTTCAACTCATGACCTCTTGCTTTGACGCCACTTAAGCTATTGGGAGCAATGTACATATGTAAATACAACAAACTTCAATACTTTCACCCAGTCAAGTTAGAAACTAAACTTCTCATGAGAAAACGATGTTCGAATACCTCACTGCTTAGTTCCTTAGCAATCTTTGCATGAGCAGCCTGCTGTGCAAGCCGCAAGTTTTGTTGTGCTTCTGCTTCTTCCTCCTCGCGCCTTTTCTCCTGCAAAATTTACAAGATTACTATTAAGAGAATGTTTAAACTCCATTACGCGAGATATTCACTAGCTCAAGAATCATAGAAAAGACTCGGTTTTGAACACAGCCAACAAAATACCTAACATATTTCTAATAGTAATCACCTCGTCAACAACTTTTGGCAAAAACTGTTCCCATTTTTCTTCAAATTTTGCTGACAAAGTGTTTGCCATCCGATAAACTTTACTCTTCTCATCATTGTAATCCATTGCGTTTTGGAATATTAACCTGACATCTGCACATATGTCACGGATATGCTTATAACCAGTACCGTCCTTTGCCTCCATTTGGTTTTTTATGGTACCGAAGTCCATTGGCCTGTCGATAACCTAGATAAATACATCATCCAAGGGAAACTTAAGTGAAAAAAGACAAATAAAAAGAATTAGGAAACATATGTGCTTAATTATGTAATAATGGAGCAATTACTGTACATGATCTTCTTATATAGATAATCGACACACAGTGGAACATTGTGACAGATATATAACAATGGAATGCACGGAAGAATAAAGGTAGACATCCAAATCATCTTGAGACTACAGTAACTCTGTCTCCTTTTAGTTATATGCGAAATGCGAGCAAAGGAATAAGCTAGATGTTTCTACCTCATAATAGTCGAGTAATCCAAGCCCTTCAACGTCAACTGGCTGCATAAATGGCCATGCACACTTGTGTTGAGTGATCTGACAAAATGAACCAAGAAAGACCAACCAGTAAGTAATACGAAGAACATGACATGTACATCAGATCCAAGAAAACTTGTCAGAAGTTCGATTGAAGTTCCTGCCAGTAACGAATTGTAAATATCATACAGAAGTCTCTACGTAAATTTTCTGCTATCAAGCAGTTTCTGGCCTTTGGATAAAAAACGACAGAAAAGTTTGTTTCTGGAGTATAGCCTTGATGCAACCTTAGGTTGTACCGTGCTTACTTTTTCACTTTTATTCATGTCTTTTGTGGAGAAAATACAGCAAAAGAAGAAGTAAGTTCCCATATGAAGTATTTGAAAGATTCTACATTTTCATCAGTACATAAGAGGTTATAAGATTATCTGATACAAAAAAGTGTTTAGGCATTAAGATTTCACAATTTCTCAATGACACCGTTCTGAAGTAATAATGGCTTTGAAGACCAAAAACGATTTGTCTAAGCCACTCCGTTTCTCTTTTTGTCCAACTCATTTCCTCTTTTCGGTTTGAGTTTCGGGAATATCCCCATTCAAAGATCCGAGATCTACATCTATGAATTGAAAGGTCCGAATGATCAACTATGCAATCAGTTGTTAGAATCAGTAGGCCTTCACATTGTTCATTTGAAAAAATGGAAACCCTTCCTATTGGATGATCATGATACTTCCCAAAAATCGAAATTCTTTTCCAATGAGGGTAACTAAACGCTTCAATGGAAAGAAAGTATTTTTTCTTATTCAAATCAGAAGAGTTATGGGTCTATATATGCATCTATGAGGATCTGTAAAATGAATAACAAAATCAGCCTATAAAAGGCAACTTCCTGAACTAAGCCAAATCTAATCAAATGTCTAGATTACAGAGATTATACAACTCATACCACACGTTTTATATAAGACGGTTACAGATAATATATCCCTAACCAAATGGAAGCTAATAATTACAAAGTCTTCCAACAGAAACTGATTATGGAGGAACTGTGAGCATATGAATATGGGACACGAGAAAAAGATGAGACAGTAAAGTCCCTGTATAGCATCTAACCACTTTGGCACGGATGGGTCGACTTCTCTCATGAGTTCTAACACAGGAAATGACAGATTGCACGGTATGAAGCTTGGCTGGGACATGAACCCTAAAAGATCTCTGACAGCTTATATCCACACTAAAAAAAACATTTATATCACAACATACTTCCTTTTCAAAAGGGACCATAAGATCTCAATGAGTGCAGGTCAGATGTATGGTCACCAAAAGAAAGTTGGCAGTTGTATTCTCAGCTTATCCTAAAATGCATTTCTAGTGGGCTGAGTTATCCTGTTTCCCGAAAAAATTAGGAGAGCTTTTTGTGACACAACTCCAAAAGAAATACAATGCCGGCTTGGACAATTTTTTTGGGAGCACTTATTACTTAAGATAATCTAGAAGAGGGGAAAAGTGCGGGTAAAAGCTGTTTGTTTTCGTATTCTTCCAAAAGACATCGATAAGCAATTAAATCCTACTTTTGATTTGAGGACTGAGAAAGAGAGGGGATGATTGAGAAGGATCTGTTTTTATGTAATCAGGTTAACACATTAGACAGAAGAAGGCAGGGAAGAATGTGGTTACTTGATTCTAACTTGGTTTTCATCCAAAAGTAACATGAAAAAGATAAGGAACTCACTTCAAAGAACTTTCAAGAAAATGACAGGTCCCTGCATTCAGGTAAGTAGTACAATATGCTTTAGTCCTAACAATATCCTATATAGTTTCATTCCTTTTTTCCCAAACAACTTCATCAATTCATTTTCCCGTAATAAGGATTGACAAGTCGTAATGAAACTCCTTTACCCTATGCTTCATTACGAAATGGCTTATAATCCTTTCCTTTTTAAATATCCAAACAGGGTACTTGTTAAGTTTTGGTTTCGAGACTTATGACATGTGCATCACATACCACCTTTTTTTTTTGTGTGTATGAGAGGTAAGGGGCTATAAGCATTTATCATAGATATCATATCGACCTCCATAATTCATGTGAGTTCAAACAACAAAAAAATTAAGGCAACATGTAGATAGTCGAAGGCTAACCAATGTTCACGACTATTGCTAGTAAACCAATCGGTTGATAATGTCACTCAAATCTCAACTCAAAAAATGTCGGTTTCAGTGGCAGACTTCTAACCATTTATTTCATTTGACTTAGAAAAGAAATTGTGTTAGAATAAGGTAAGTCAACAAACTGTACATGTCAACTTCCATTAATAGTAATTGACATAATAATAACCTTAGCTCACAAAATTTAGGCCCAAATTACTAGTACAACAATAGATCTTAACAAGTCCGCCAAGATAAAGCAACTGCAATCGTAGATAAACAAAAAGTAGCATGTAAAGATCTAATGATTGCCTGTCGTAGTATTGAGCCAAACTGGCGTATAAGATCTTGCATTCTTTTGGCAGCAGCTTGTTCCCTACGAGATGCTTCCTGTTGTATCTTCTTAAGGCTGGGAACATGCCTCTCATTATCCTTATCCTTTGATGTAACTAACGAAGTGCTTGGTTGATTAATCTCTGTACTTGAGTAAAACCGCTCAACTTCATTTACTTTCTGCTCAAGCTAGTTCAAAATATCAACAAAAAAGGGGATAAAAATACATTAGAATACCATTACATGTGGAAACAAACAAAAGCAAGCACACAGTATTAAATTACTGTGCGCTGAATGTAGTGACCAAAGGGAAAATGTAAACATGTGCAGGCACACACACACACACAAAAAAGGGGGGAGTGGGTTTGAGCACAGCCTATGAATCAGATAGAGAGTATCCAGTGATCAACAAATAGAAAATCAAATCGAACCTCAAGTTAATTGGAAAAAAAGGCAACGGAACTCTCTAGGTCCAGAAGTAAGGGTGCTGAAGAAACTAGCTCTAAACTTCGCTCGTAATTGGAAAGCTTCTAATTAGGAAAGAAATGTGCATATGAATGTAAAACCTCCATCCCTAACTAAGGTTCATTTTAGCCCAAAATTTGTGTCACTAAATAAGAGTCGTTTTAGAAACCAATACACCATTTAATTCGTCTTTCCCACTTTGTTCCCATTCCACCCCTACGTAACTGAAAAAAAAAAAAAAATAAAAAAAAATAAAAACAAATAAGGCATGCCGTTTCATTCCCAGTCGATTCATTCTCTTTCATTCCCATGCAGTTAACCACCATATATTCATTACTACCTCCGGAAAAAAATACTACTACTCGAACCCGTTTCAACATGAATCCACATAAGTCCTCCATCAAAGTCCATTCACACAATGAAAATGATATCAGGAAAAACTGAATCTGAAACTTCTTCCTCACTCTCATTTCTGAGCCAACTAAAGAAAAATGAAATTTTCTAATATGTTTAAGGAATGTTTGATCTGCAGAATTTTGTTCGTACAATTACATCCATTATGCAAATGCTAATTTAAAAAGTTCGTTTATGGTTGGCGGAAAACGAATCTAACATGACGAAATTATTTATGGCGCGAAAAAGGGACTAGATGTGTGGCAGCCTTGGCTGAAATTCATTTTCAATAGAGTAAGTATGACAACCTGTGTTTGTAATCTCAAATTGAATTCATTATTAATTCCTGAAGAGCCGAAGTAGTACGTACAGTATTAATTGAAGGGTGTGGTAATACAGGACAACGAAAAATCGTTTATATAAAGAATGGACAAACTGTAAAAAAGAGACGTTTATTAACTTCCCTAATATGTGTGATATCTCCCAACCGACCCTTATTTCGGGACGGAGGCAGTACTATTTAGATAACAAGAAGCTACTTCTGTATATCCTTTTCACCAAAACTTTCAGCTGGAGTCTGGAGATATTTAGCTTTTAATTAATCAAACGCAAGCTTAAATCAACCAGAATATACAGAAAGAAAGCCTAATAATAGTGTTTTCTTTATTATTATTTCATTATATCTGAATATGTTTTCCCTTTATGCGGTTCCACTAGAAGACTTCAGTAATTTGTCATTCTTAATTTTAGCTCTATGTGAGTATCAGCTATGCGGAACTTCTTGTATACCTACCCTTTCAATCCATCAAAAGCTTCAGTTCAACTATATCTAATCAACAAATGTAAAAGCTCATGACTTGTGAAGTTTAAACCTTTTTCCCAAGAAATCAGACGAAAGAAGAAAACAAAGATATTTCAGCAAACAAAAGGACAACATAGTATCTAAACCACCAAGAAGACTAACAAAACATAGCATAACATTAATCATCCCTTAAGCCTCAAACTCACCTCACCCACTATCATGAGCAGCTCGTCGACAGTGTGCTTAGATCCACTATTTTCGACAATTTGGGGCAGTACATTTCTAGCATCCACTGTTTCCATCTGAAATTAAATCACAATTAACAAGTTAACTCCAAAAGATCAACCACTGCAGATGATAAGCGTCCATAATTAACACTTGTTATGGCAGCAGTTTATCAAAACTGGAAAAGTAGAAATTCCGGATCAAGAATAATATTTTTCAAACAAATCACATCAAAATACTTGGAACAGCACTAAAGCAGCTTGAATTCTGTAACTCAGTTTCAGTGAAGTGCCCTAGCATTTCAAGTCAAAAGAAAAATTAATTAAAAGACATTCACACCTCACTACCCAAAACGCGAAATGCACACCAAGTTCAGAAAAAAACCCATGCTTGAATCCTTGATACACATAGATAAACATGCATTAATAGTTTCAATTTTTTTTTATCTTAACAATGAGCAATTACTTGATCAAAATGCATGTAAATTAACATACAAATTCGATCAGGTAGGACATAAGCACTGAAAATTTTGGAAAATGAATATACCTCCTCTTCCACGAAACTTAAACAGCACCCACAGAGTAAATTTTCAAGTAAAATTACAAACGAGTAGACTGGGGAACTGCCGCAGGCGGTGAGAAGACGGTAAGACCGAATTCGATATTTTTCCCTTTTTTCCCTTCCCCCTCGTCTTTATTTATTTATTTATTTATACTACTCTCTCTTTCTGTTTCAAAATAACTGATATAGTTGATAAAACACGTATATTAATGAGATGATTTAATGTTTTAATTTGAAGTAAAAAAAGACTATAAAAAAACCTAGTCAATAATTAATGTAATGTTTTTTTATTCTCTCGCTTCTTACCAAATAAGTGTACATGTAGAAAAAACATAATAAATGCTGCATAGAAAATATACTATCTCATATAAAATGGAACAAATAATTTTAGCAACTGAATCAGTTATTTTGGAACGGAGAAAGTATTTTGTTTGGGTCTTTAAAGACACCAAATAAATCTACATGAATATTACACATATGCTTAAATATAGGTATTATCTATGTCCCAAAATATAAGTCATTTTGGATGTTTTCACACAGATTAAGAAAGTAGTTAAACGTCATAAATTTGAATGTTAAATGTCTAAAATACACATTGACTATTATTAATGTAGTAGTTGTTAAGTAATGAAAAATTGTTAAGTTGATAATAAATTATAGGTAAGATGGAGAAATGAGTAATAAATATCAGATTTAAGAATGTGAGACGAAACATATTGTGATGACAAATTTAAAGAGGCAGTATATATTAAAGTGCACTTAAACAATAAATGGATATTTAGTGCACTTAAGCCTTTTGCTTTATGATATAAATATATTTTTTTAAGTAATTATTTAAAATGAGTGATTTTCAACTTATTAAAGGTAATAAAAGACTCAGAAATCTTATTTAGTTATAGGACATTCTAATTTTAAGAAGAAACTTATTTAGTTATAAGGGGCATTAATTTAGTGGATAAAGAGGAAGAAGGAAAAAAAAAAAAAGGAAAAAAAAAAAAAAAAAAAAAAAAAAAAACTTACTGAACGTGTGGGTGGTTTTTTTTATATTTTAATTAAGTATATTTTAAAAGTCATATATTTTGATCTAAAACTCGGATCATCATAATTTTTTCACTAAAATTCATATTTTTTAGTCTTCTTTATTCTAAAATCAAATTTGATATTTTTTCGAATAAATTTCATAAAATCAATTTTTTTTCTTCATAAAAATCGACGTGACGTATTGATCACCGTCATGCATTGACCACCTACCCGGATGCATTGGCCACCGGGATCCATTAACCACCCCGATGCATTGACCGCCGCGATTCATTGGCTACCATGATGTATTGACCGCCGCGATCCATTGACAACCTTGATCAGTGACATCTCATTGTAGCGATTTATGCAATGACGTCTCATTGTAGCAATTTATGCAGTGACTTCTTATTGTAGCGATCTATGCAGTGATGTCTTATTGTATCGAATTATGCACTGACGTGTTATTGTAACAATTTATGCAGTGACGTGTTATTGTAACAATTTATGCATACATTTGGTTGTAAAAATATGCATTTAAACCAACAACAAAAAAAGCAAAAGAAATACAGTTATTTTACAAAGTTATCGAAAATTTAAACCAACACTAATCAAATAAACCAACATCAATCAAATATTTAAAGATAACAAAGAAATAAAGTTACTTTACAAAGTTATCAAATGTGTGTATCAAGTTGTATATGCGGTGACATCAATATCATTCGCATCGCTTATCTAATTGTAAATCTGATCATCAATGTCGCCACCGCTTGAGACATCAATGTCACTGCATAAGTCATCAATGTCCATGCATCAGACATCAATGTCACCGCGCATAAGTCGCCAATCATCATTGCAGATAAAACCTAACAACCGCGTCGATCGACTCTGCTCTTGTTTTGCATTTCTCCAAACGGAGCTTTTAATATGGATAGAAGTACAAGTTTGGTGAAACTACAAAGACTCTTCACTATGACTCTTGTAATGGCCACACGTTGTTTATCATTCATCAATGTCCACCAGCGATCGGACATCAATGTCCCTACATCAATCATCAATGCCTGCATCAAACATCAATGCCATTCGCATAAGTCATCAATGTCTTGTATCGTACATCAATGTCATTTGTATAAGTCATCAATGCCCTCGTGATCGACATCAATGTCACTGCATAAGTCATCAAACCGTATCCTTTAAATTTTGACGATCCGGAGTTTTAGATCAAAATATATAGCTTTAGAAATATAGTGAATTTAAATATATAAAAAAAAAACAAACAAACAAACATCATCAGCATTTTTTTTTCTTTTTTTATTTCCTCCATCCAACGCTTCCTTTTCTTTTTTTTTTCTTTTTTTTTCTTCCTTCCTTCCTTTTTTTCCTTCTTATTCTTTATCCACTTGAAATTAGAATGTCCTTATAACTAAATAAGTTTCTCTTAAAATTAGAATGTCCTTATAATTAAATAAGATTTGAAGTGTCATTCATAAATGATCATTAATTCTCTAACGATGACCTTATAACTAATATCCACTTTTTTGAATAGAATATTCCTTAATTTCGGTTAATTTGGAAAGCAAGACGTGAATGGAGGTTCCATTTGAAATGCAAGGTGTTAACATTTGTTCTCTCACTGTCGTGGCCGACTCACTATATTTTGAATATTTTGATGGTAGAAATAGAACGGCCGCCTTTCCATCTCAGCATGTCAATGAATGTTGATGTTTAAAAGTGGGTCTTGTTGGTTCGGAGAATTTTTCGCGATTTTAATGAAAATGTTCATGAGTCTTCAGCAATGAATTTAGGGAATCGGTGTTTGGTCGATGCCGAGAGGAGGCTCGTCATTTATTATTCATATGTGTAACCCGATTGACTTTCAAATAAGTTGGTCGTAAATATAAATATATTTACGGAATATCATTTCATATTTAATGATCGTGATTGACATCTTCAGAATGTGTCACGACCTCAATTGCCGGAAGAGCCAAGTGCTACCGACTACCATCTTTCATGTAAAAGCGATTCACGTGTAACTAGATTCCATCCACATACGCAATATTCATAATATCGTTATTTGAGTGTCAAGACATCAACAAGTGTATCTTATAAAATGAATATTATATTCTCTCGAATTAACACTTACTTCTGCTTTGCAAAGACTTTCGAGTATAAAGCATTCCTTATAAAAAAAAAGCTCTTTGAGATATTCATTCCTATCGTTAAGAAACGCGAATTTTGGATGAATGAATGACGATGCTTGAAATCGTCCAAGTAATTCCAATCATTGAAGCTGTTGAATCGGATTATTAGTCCTCGTGATGATGATCCAAGTATCCTTTTAGGTGAATTTAATGGATGGACATGCAAAACACACAAAGCGTTAAGGGTCCCGGAGCTGGCCTTGGAGGGACACTTCGACGCTCAAATCAGTAATTGATAGAGGAATTTCTATGTAAGACAGTAAGCAAGAGTGCGGGATAAGTTAATTTGTGTACAATGATAATTGCATGAAAAAAGCATTCTTTGCACGAGAGGGAGTTGATCCATTATATAGCTCTCCATGGCAGAGATGGTGGTCCAATCAACGAGGATGTCGCGTGTCATGAGTCTAGCCAAGTTGTAGCAGTATGTGAAGGTCTAATGATTGTAATGCAAATGATGCTTGTGATAAAAGACGATCCGCATCATGTCAGACATAGAGGACGGTGGACGACCTGGGCCACAATCGGATGTTTGAGTCCAACAGTGTCTCATACACCACATCGGCCAATCATTTCATATAAATGACCTACACGATTAATAAGGATAAAATTTTGGTGGGAGTCGAGATCCCTATCTTACATTGAAGGACCTCGTGTATCAGCAAAGCGATATGGGCTAAAGGTTAATCTTGATGAGAGTCAAATTGGCTATCGTTTTTATGTGATTTGTTGGTCCCTTGAAAAGGCTAACACAAGTTTAGAAGGGAAGGGGTGAATAAACTTGTCACCAAAAACCTAACTGAGAACTTAGTCTAGTGCAGATTGATTAACAATTAAAGTTCAGTTTTAACTTGTGTGGAGTTGAGCTGACAGAGCTGAGTTCAAACTGACTTATACAAAATCGAGTCAACCGGGCGTGGATATAGATTTTAGCCTTTATCTCGGATCTTGTTGATTCTATGTGAAAAATCGTAAAATCGACTCGTGAATGTCGGTTTGTGAAGTATGTATGCTTATAACAATCGATTTGGCCAGTATGCTATATAACAAATATAAATGCTATAAAATAAATAACTGAATGTAAATGCATAAAGTAAGTAGAGCAAGAATTATAGTGGTTCCAGGTGGTGTAATCCTGTCAGCCCACTCTTCCCCTGTGATGTAGGAGGAAAATTCCACTAGAACTCCTTGAGATACGCTGTTACAAAATGTCCTAACGGATAGTCCTTGACTAATCCCTAGTGTCACTATCTAAACAACTAAATAACATATTGTATGGCTGCTCTTCAACTGCTTGAACCACTGGTCCTTAGAGGGTTTGATTGCCTCTTCACCAGCTACCACCACAAACACAGTCTACCCTACTGCAAACATCATAACTGTCCTTGGCAACTCCTTGACCGGATTGCTTCACAGTCTAAGCCTTTGATTAATATCAAATTGGGCTGAGAATCAATAAATTATTCTCGCTTGTGGTTCTTCAAAGTGTAGAAATCTGGATAAGATCGATGTAGGTTGAAACACTTGAAGAATTCTAGATAAGATCTTGTTGAGCCCAAAAAATGATAGCAATTCGAATAAACGAGACTTGTGCACAAAATGCTTATAATCTTGTTAATTCCTGGTATTTGATCCTTGGTGCAAAGTCATCTATTTATAGTGTGAGGTCCAACGTTCATTTCGTTTGAATTCGAATTATATCAACGTCTATTTTGTAACGGCTATATTTGGTGACCTTTCTGACTTGTCAGTATTTCATCCAATAAAATTGCTTCCTTTACAACGTTGGAATGTACTTTCAGTTTGTTGGATGACTGACTTATAAAACTGAGTTTCTTGATCAGTTTTATACTGAGTGTGTCAGTTTTCAGTTTACTAACTAACTTTGAGCATTAACTGAGTTTTTACGCTTCTTCAAAACTTCAGTACACTATATATCTGATTATATATATGTGACTGAATCAGATTACACCATTCCTTATAAAGATCATCTAAGATATCATTGTCCTTATGATACTTAGGTCTTCTACAAGATCCATAAAGTCAGTTCAGGCATCACAGACTAACCTGAATTTTAACTTTACAGTCTCGGCTTAAGATCTTCATAACTGAGTTTGAACCCTCAGTTCTTCAATCTTCCTTAACTGAGTCTGTGTCCCTAGTTCTTCAAATACTGAGTATGTTCCTCACCTTGATTATAGATAAGCCAACCGAGTCGTGTCCTCAAATGAACTTACCTTCTTCTGGCTTTTGAGTGAACTTGATTCTTGGTGTACATCTTTAGTCATAAGTTCAATTCCAGTTATCTAAGTGATTTCCAGTTTCTTAGATGATTTTCAGTTTCTCAGACGATTTCCAGTTTCAGTTCTACGACACTACTATCTATTACAAATTGCTTGTGCGATGTGACCTATACAATTATCGGACTCTAGTAAAACCTATACATTCGATTCTAGACATCTTTTAGCTTTCCACTATAACATTAGTTTCAAAGACTTCGTGATGGGGTGTAAACAAACATATTCTTGAATAAGATGAATCATCATCAAAAATAAATTTTATTCCCAACATGATTATATCCCATTTATACCTCATTTTATATGTTTTCGGAGACATTTGGTTGTATTTTGATGTATTTACACCTTGGTTATCATTTCGAGACCTAAGACGTAGAGTCCGGGATTCTCGGTCTTTTTCGGTGTATTTACTATACTCTCGGTCACCCTAGTGTCCTGTAGGGATTACATGTGGTATTTGTTATGATTTTGTGCCCAAAGCTTAAACATTACATGTCCTGTAGGGTTGGAACGTGTGCCCGAAGCTTAAACGTTCAAACGGATCAAAACACGTTGGTACTACAACCATACGTTCCATTGATCTGCATTTTGATCCACCTTAGAGGCATTTTATGGGATGGACATATTCATGAAAGTTGTATACAATTTCATTAGCTTTCTAACGCATTTTGAAGAACGTTTAGGTGAATCAAGAATACCTCGGGACTTAGCTAGGGTTTGTGAGTATTAGATTGGATCATAAATTTCATTTATCTCTTTTATATAGTTTTAAATCTTTGTTTTGTGTATATTTAGTTTGTAGAGCAGGTGATCCGACAAATCACCACGCTCAATTATGTGTGTTGACCTAAACCAGGAGCCAGAAGGCGACACAGTACTCAACCAAATTCCCAATTCCTCATGGGATATTATATCGATTCATGGATTACAATTTCTGATTATTCGACTTTGCAATACGCCCGTAAGATTAGACATTGTTTGTTGTTTCATATATAAGTCTAACCAGTTATGACATTTGATGTTTTATTTCGTTTTCTATGCATTTAGGTTTATTTCTTTTGTTTTGTTTTCTTCCGCTATTTTATGTATGATATGACTGTAGTGCGAAGCTAACATGTTCAATTGGTCATGAGTGGACTACTTGTTGAATACCTATTACTTTTTTACCCTCATGTGTTGTATTTTCGATAAATGCATTTTCATACGTCTCATAAAGTCTTTTAAGCCACGTTAGCTACATGAATTTATAAGGAATATTACACATACTTGTCATAACTCATAAAGATAACATTTTCATACTGTCACTTTCCTTCTATAAGCCACGTTAGCTATTGTGTATGTAGAAGCCATGTTGCCTTTTGTGTGGCTTCAAGGTGTGAAGACATTTGTACGTCATATAAGAGCACTTGCGATAGATAACGTGAAGCAAGATAAATATATAGAATAAAGATTTTAATTATCAAGATTTATTAAAAATGATGTGCATTAAAGTCTGTAAATTATCTATTCAAATCTTTAAAATACAAAATCTGAAAATTTCTATATGAAATACAAATTCTCTATACAAATTATACATTGTAGAAATTCTGATGCATTTATATTCTAAATAGAGATTGTATAAAGTAAAGTTAAATGATGATTAATATGGTAAAATAGAGAATATGTTTAAAGCAACCGATTCTCTAAGAACACCCACAATCATGAACCTTTTAAAAGATGTATGACCAGGGCCGACTCACCCATTAGGCGGGCCAGACGACCGCCATAGATGGTGGGCCTCAATGACATGTTTTACTTAAAAAAAATTGTGTAAGCCCGATCTCAATCACCCTAATATAATGTGTTTACAAAAAAAAGTGATTACTGCATTGATTTGTACAATGTGTGATATTTGGGGGAAAAAAAAAAGTAAAGGCACAATGTCACAATAGAACACACGTAATTCAATTGGAAAACAAAAACATATATAAAAAGTGTTAAACATGTGGCGCGTTACAAGTGGAAAATATTATTAAATTTATGATTTATTTTTTACTTTGTTTTTATTATTATTATATACTATTTATATAAACCCGGTATTGCGCAGTCGGCCGACTCAATCACTATATATTATATGACTAACCAACCGATCGCGTCTAATCGATTAAGTAAATAAAAGACACGCCCAACCAATCCGCCTTAGACCAAATTTAGCATAGGGCCGACCAAGTGTATAACTGTGTCACATCATCATTCTTTACAATACATAAGCCATTTTAAAAAGCTTTACATTATAAACCACTACACATAAACATTTTCCCTACTAGACACAAAGACTAAAAAGAAAAAGAAGTAAGCACCTTTTTATACACTTCTGAAAATGTTCATATTTTTAAAATATTTGCTTAATGCTTTTCTGATACTCCAATGATTAAAAAGCTTTTCTAAAGCTTTACAAATGTTTTTAAACCTTTTGGTATGTTTGTTAGGTGGGAATGATTTTCATTCCAATGTCTGTGTATAATTATGAGGTAATGGAATAAAATGAAATTTTATTCCAATAGAATGAAAAAGGTCATATTCATTCATTTAAAAAATGGATGGAATACGATAGAATAAAATTAAAATCGACAAAACACGTGAGTGATGGAGTAAGAATAGGTGGGTGGTAAGGTAGGGTAGTGGGTAATGGGGTAAGAGTGGATGAGTGGTAGGGTAGGGTAGGTGATGAAGTAGGGTAGGTAGAATGGGTAAGATAGGGTGGGGTAGGGTAGGGTAGGTGATGGTGAAGTAGAGTAGGTGGTGGGGTAAGGTCGGCATGATGCGTAGAGTATGGTACGATGAAGTAAGGTTAGGTAAAGTAGGGTAGCATGAGGGGGTTGGTAAGGTAGGGTGGGTGGTGGGTAAGATAGGGTAGAGGTGGAGTGGTGGGAAGGGTAAGGTAAGGTGAGAAGTTATAGAGTTGGAGGCGCTGTAATCAAGGATAAAACCCCCGTGTGTTCCCTGCGCTTATTAATGATAATAAAGCATGACGTCATCCCACGACAGCATATATCGATTAGTGTGACAGATGTTTTCCCGCCTAAAGATAACCGCACATCGAAAGATAATTCAAATTTCCAGATCCGACTTCAGCATACGAGAAAGGCTTCTCTCCGATCTGGGGGGCTTATGACGATACAGGATTTCACCTTTCCACGTGGAATTATCTGATCGGTCCAGCTGGCGTGTTAGAGAATCCAAGCCTACAATCATCACCTCGGGTCGAACAAGACAAGTGTCAATGAAGACCACAACAGCCAACAGGTTATACAAGTGTCCTATATCGAACACCCATGTCGGAGATGTTTGAGTCGAGACCAGAAGTCCTGCCCAACTTCACAAGCCCAATATCCATGGGATTACTTAGGAAAGGGGCTAGGCCCAATAAGGGTTATTAACGTCAATAGACATCACCGCCTTATAATTCAGGGCTTAACGCGGATTTATGAATATAAAAACACAACTCCAGGAACTACGTAAGGCTTGATTCCTGGATAATACACAGGATACGTAGGCAATCCGAGATACATTCTTAGACTCAGCCACAAAACCCTATCTCTACTATTATTTTAGCCGTCCTTATTCTTCTTAGTTCATCCTTAGATTTTATTTGGCCCTATTAAATTAGCGGTGCTTAATTTATCATCATCAGTAATGTAGGGTAAGATTGGGGTGGTGGGTAGGGTAGGGTGGGGTGGTGATTAAGTTATGGTAGGGTGGAGTGGTGGGTAAGGTATGGTAGGGTAGGGTGATGGGTAGGTCAGGGTAGGATAAGGTGAGATAGGGTAAGGTATGATAATGTGGTGGGTAAGGTATGGGTGAGGTGGTGGGTAGGGTAGGAGTGGGTAGGTAGAGTGGGATGTGGTGGTGGGTAGGTCAGGGTCGGGCAGGGTGAGATAGGGTAGAGTATGATAAGGTGGTGGGTAATGTAGGGGTGGGTATGGCAGGGGTAGGTAGGCCGAGGGGTGGGTATGGCAGGGGGTGGATGTAAGATGCGCTAGGGTGTGGGGTAGGGCTACCCCATCCACCTTACCTAACCACACCCTTGCAGCTACCTAAGCCCATCCCTTCTATCATATCCTACCTTATTAACCATAATATCATACACTGCCTCACCATGCCTTAATCCGCTACTCCCCGCCTACTCATTACTCAATGTGTAATTTTATATAATTTGTTTTATTTCATTCTTTAATATGCCAAACGTAGTAATGGAATACATTTATTTCATTCCATTCCATTCAATTTCATTCATGCGTAATAAACATGTTTTTAAATTGGAGTTACTTTAATCAAATGTATTTCTTTTCGCATCCAAATATTTTGTGGAAGTATCACATAGTTGAAAAAGTAAGAGAAATAAATCTTAAAATATACAACATCCGTCTCTCAAAATATAAATCCGTTTGAAAGTTTTTCATGTGATTAAAAAAGTTGATGAAAGTGGTTAGATGTCATTAATTTTGATAAAAAAAATGTCCAAAAATGACTTTTGACTATTTTTAATGTAAAATTGTAAAAAATTGGTGAATATATAATAAATGACGGATAAAAGGAAAATAAATGTTTTATTGAACTTTTAAATGGATTTATAGTATGGTCCAAAACTAAAAAGCAAAACAGATTTATATTTTGAGAGGAATGTAATATAAGGTTAGAACATATATAATATAGCTGGTAAATAAGTGATAGTAGTATGCAGGGTCTTATATAGCTGGTAAATAAGTGATAGCAGTATGTAGGGTCTTGTGAAAGATGATTTGGTTATCTAAAAAATCCTCTAGTATATAGGGTGGCGATCTGAGATCTCGTGCACTCTCCACGCGCTTCATGAGATGGTCCTCCCGAACAAGAATAAGTGATAGCCCAATGGTCGAATTACGGGTTGAGACATCGACAACCGACATGATTAGAGAACCAGACGATGGGCCCATCTCGATACCGCAAGTCGGAAAGCTGGGGTGCGGACAAAGTCCACTCTAAACACGCAGCCCATTATCCATGTAGTTCTTGCGCATAAGCAGTAAAGCCCCATATAAGGTGGTAAAAGCCCAAAGGGCTAATATCAGTATTTTACCCAAACCGACATGGTTTAGGGTTAGGGTAATAAACTCCATATAAATATACACTTCAGGGAACTACGTGTGAGCGATTCTGCAGACAATAACGGAGATACGTAAAGCAACCCGAGAGACTCTTAGGCTCGATCTAAAATCACCCCAAAATCATCATTGATTCGATCATCCCTAGATTAAATTGACCCGAAATTATTCATGACAAAATCCAGCAACATCATTGGCGCTAGAATGAGGGCCTTCTATCGGTGATGGATCAAGGAGTGATGGTGATCATGCTAATGGAAAAATAGGCCAAAAACGCAGCGAGATCGGCGGCTAATTTAAGGAGTTTGAACCGTTGGAATGAAAATTCCTCCGGTCAAATTGAATAAGAAGGGGGGAAAACAAGCCCTCCAAATTTCAGACCGATCGGAGTGCATCTTGATGCCCGATCGTGGCCAAGAAGTTGCTGTTGTATCAAAAACGCAGCAGAACCCTAATTGGGAGCAGACAGGTCGGCAGCCTATTGCCGCCAATTGAAACGTTGGAAAAACAATTCCACCGGTCATAATCAAGGATTATCATGAACGAACAAGCCCTCCAAATTTCAGACCTATCGGAGTGCGTATTGATACCCGATCGTCGCAAAAAGTTCTTCTTTGTATCAAAAACGCAGCAGAACCCTAATTGGGAGCGAGATAGGTCGGGGCAAATTATTGTCGCCAATTGAACCGTTGGAAAAACAATTCCACCGGTCATAATCAAGGATTATCGAGGAACAAACAAGACCTAAAAGTTTCAGGCCGATCGAGTTCGTTTAATCACCCGATTGTTGCAAAGAAGTTGTTCTTTGTATTATAGAAACGCAGTTGAGAACCCTAATCGCAGATTTGTGTCGGCGGCTCTGTTATAAACAATTCAACCGTTGGAATGAAAATTCCTCCGGTCATATTAAACAATACAGAGATAAAAACAATATCTAAAAATTTCATGCCGATCGGATTAGGTTTCGATGCCAGATCATCGCCTAAAAGTTGTAGTTACGTAGAAAAAAGCAGAAAAACCCTAATCTGCAGGTTCCAAGTCGGCTAAATATTCCCGACAATTGAACCGTTGGAACAAGATTTCCACCGTTCAGATTTAAGGATAAGGAGGGACGAACAAGCCCTCCGAATTTCATGCCGATCGGAGTTATTTTTAGTGACCGATCAACGCCAAACAATTGCTGCTGTATCGCAAAGACATAGCAGAACCCTAATTGTCAGCAGACAAGTCAGCAGACCTTTTGCCGCCAATTGAGCCGTTGGAACAACAATTCCAACGAATGATTCAGGACCGAACAAACCCTCAAAATTTTAGGCCGATCGGAGTTCGTTTGATTTCTCGATCGTGGCAAGAAATTCTTGCAAGAACCAAAAGCGCAGCAGATTTAGACAAAGCGTTGCCGGATCGGAGGCTTATTCCCAGAGATTGAGTCGTCGAAAGAACAATTCTACCGGTCACATCATAAGAAAAGTGAGGAAGAACGATCCTCCAAATTTCGTGCCGATCGGAATCCGTTTCGAGGTCCGATTCTACCGGAAAGACACTCTTTGTGGGCGCCGAGAAAGCTCGCGAATTATCTACCGTATCTAGCTATCCACGAAGCGAGTTCTCGAGCTCCAAGGATCGAGCCGAGCTCTTTAGCTCTCCAGGTTCTTACAATCGTTATTTGAAATTCTTATACACTTTGTAAGTCTTTATTATATATGCAATGTTTTTTTTATCACAATCACATTGCACCACAAAGACTCGAGATATCGGGCACCGGCATTCGAGCTTTACGGACTCCTCTTGCCCGAAGGCTGATCTCGGCCTCGGCATCGTATTTGGAGCTCTCTCGAGCGAATCTTCTATAAGACCAAGCTCGGCTCGGCATCATCTTTTATAAGACCGAGCTCGGCCTCAGCATCATATTTGGAGCTCTCTCGAGCGAATCTTCTATAAGACCGAGCTCGGCTCGGCATCATCTTTTATAAGACCGAGCTCGGCCTCGGCATCATATTTGGAGCTCTCTTGAGCGAATCTTTTATAAGACCGAGCTCGGCTCGGCATCATATTATATAAGACCGAGCTCGGCTCGACATCATCTTTTATAAGACCGAGCTCGGCCTAGGCATCATATTTGGAGCTCACTGATGGGCAAATCTTTAATAAGTCTGAGCTCGGCTCGGCATCTTATTTTGGAGCTCACCGATGGGCAAATCTTTAATAAGTCCGAGCTCGACTCGGCATCATATTTTGGAACTCTCCTAGCCGAGCGTGGCGGGACGAGCCTTCTTATTTCGGGAACTCTCCCCACGCCGGGATCGACCTATCTTATTTCGGGAACTCTCCCCACGCCGGGATCGACCTACCTTATTTTGGAACTCTCCTAGCTGAGCGTGGCGGGACGAGCTTTCTTATTTTGGGAACTCTCCTAGCCGAGCGTGGCGGAACAAGCCTTCTTATTTTGAGAACTCTCCCCATGGAAGGTTGAGCTATCTTATTTTGGAACTCTCCTAGCCGAGCATGGCGGGACGAGCCTTCTTATTTCGGGAACTATCCCCATGGTTATTGCGACTTTTTGAATAGTGTCTTGCGTATCTCGAGGATCCACTCCGCAAAGGATCTATTCAACGGTCTACGAGGATCCGTAAGTCGGATGCCTTCAGTGTCGACAATCAACATTTATAAGTCCTAATGGGATGAAAACGCAATGGCATCGAAGTCCGAGTCGACAACGACGTAATCTGACTCCTCAGGGAGAGAATTTACTAGGGCATCGAGGTCGGGCAACATGATCATTTCGATCGACAACCAGTGAAGCTAAAAGTTCCATGGAACCAAAAATCTAAGGCATCGAGTTCGGACCATGTCCAAATCTCTCGGCAGTCATGTGTCATGAGTCATGAACGACAAAGAAACACCACGACACCGAGATCTGGAGTGATAGTTACGTATTACCAGTCTTTCTAGATAGTAATTACTAGGACATCGTAGCCGGAAATATATATCGACAGCCGAAAGGGCATCGGTTTCGACAAACGAAAGGAGACAGCCAGGGGCATCGATCTCTTCTACTACGCAACAACAAAGAAAATTCGGAGATTTGGTACTCAGGAAAAATGAAGCAAGCCGACAAGAACCGACCGGAAAATTAGAACCGAATTGGGAAGGCCCATTTCAGATTCTGAAGGTTCACCCCAAAAGGTCCTACCAACTCGGACGAGCTGATGGAACCACGGTTCCTCGACAGTGGCACACCACAACTTGAGGAAGTATTATGTTTAAGCTAAGCCTTATCTCGATTAATTTCTGTTTTTACATTTTTATTTCTTATAATAAGTCCATGTGACAATTTCATAAATATTCTAATAAACATGTCTTTCCTCGAGATGCTTTTGTGTTTGTTAGATTTTCAGGCCTTAACATTACAAGTCTAACGCGATACAAAATGTCAAAGGCAACGCAGTCGACAACGAGAAGGGAAAGTCCGCAAGTCGGATCCCTCAATATAGCCAAAAGCAAAATGAGCCTACAAGGCAAAAAATGCTAAGGCAAAAATTCGACGACCTTAAAAGCGAAACGAGCCTAACGGGCAAAAATGCTAAGGCAGAGGGAGGTTCGCAAGGTCGGACCACACGCCCAGAGAACGATACATCTATGGCAGAACTAGTCCGTGTGACAAAAAATGCTAAGGTGATCAAATCGATTTCCGACATACTAAACTCGCAAGTGTAATAAGAACCAAAGGTTCATAATACACTTGGGGGGCAACACGACATCAATAAAGCACACGGCAAACAGAGCCAAGGCTCGACAGGAGAAGAGCTAAAAGGCATCGAGATAAAGAAATGAGCATCGACATGCAATACTCATGAAAAAGCGAGCAAAGAAATAGGAATCGACATGCAACAAAAGTGTTTGACATCAAATACTTGTAAAAATTTCAGCAAAAATAACAAAAAAGCCTAGTCACGAAGACTGGCCAAATAGTTATAACATTGCTAAGATGCGAATTCAGAAGTTTCCAAATCAGAACAAATTTAAGTTCAAACTACATAATATCATTGGGCGGTCAGGTTTGTCGGAATTCTCAGTCGGTGGCGGCAGATCAGCAGATTCAACAGCGACATCGGTTGCGGCAGATCAGCAGATGCACAGCAGGCAGGGACAGTACGCATGTCGGACAAAGTGCACAGACAATCAACATCGTCAAGGCAAAACGAGTCTAAGGGACAAAACGAGTCTAAGGGAAAAAAAAAAGAGTCTAAGAGATATTCCCAACTGCAGACATCTCATACATTCCTTCGACAGCTACGGCATCGAAGTCAATTTCAACCGAGACAGTCCCAAGTTGGACATCTCATCATTCCTTCGACAGCTACGGCGTCGAAGTCGATTTCGACTTAGCCACACATTAAAGTCCAAGGGACAGATAATGTTGCTAAGGTAAAAAAGTCTGCAAAGCAGACATGGAAAGTCCGTATGTCGGACTCCACGGGAAGTAAGTCCGCAGGGCAGATTTAAGTTCAGAGCATTGGATGACAGTGGCCGAGATACACCTTTGACAGATCAGACCTGACCTCAAGAGCTCAGATAGATCTGGGGGGCTTATAGCGATCTCGAATCTCGCACCTCCACGCGTGGCGTCACGAGATGGTCTCTCCGAACAAGAATAAGTGATAGCTCAAGTGTCGAATTACGGGTTGAGACATCGACAACCAACATGATTAGAGAACCGAGACGATGGACCCATCTCGATACCGCAAGTCGGAAAGCTCGGGAGTGCGGACAAAGTCCACTCTAAACACACACGCCCATTATCCAGTGTAGTTCTTTTTGCGTAAGTGGGTAAAAGCATATAAGTTGGTAAAAGCCCAAAGGGCTAATATCATATTTTACCCAAACCGATACATGGTTTAGGGTTAGGGTAATGAACTCCCTATATATATATACACTTCGGGGAGCTACGTGTGAGCACGAATCCAGACAATAACGGAGATCTTGCAAATGACGTGAGAGAGACTTTGCATTTCGATCTAAAATCACCTTCAAAATCATCCTTGATTTGATCATCCCTAGATTAAATTGACCCGAAATTATACATGACAAAATCCAACAACATCATAGGGTCTTGTGAGATATATGATTATGATTCAATTGACGTTGTTAAACCTATGTCGTGAGAGTTATATTTTGTTTATTATAACATATTTACAACAAATTTTGCATCTAAAATAAGTCCATCATAACAGGCAACTATTAACGCTCCTCATTCTCTACAATGATCTTGATGAGTTTATATCAATAACAACAGATGCAGTATCATGATCAATAATAATATAAAAATGTATCAGTTGTTATCGTTGAGATATCGTGACATAAAATTATTAAATAAAATCTAATATAAAATTAATTTGCAACTAGCTAGTCCGCAGCCGCTATCAACTTCCTCACACCCGTCGCAGAAAGTGGAAAACAACCGCATGATTTGGCAAACAAGTCGGAGAAATGGGCCCTACCCGTCAATGCTTCAATAAATTTCCACTGTTTACTCCTTGATGATCCACCGCCACCAGTAGCCACCGTCTCTCCGCCTTCCGCGGCCAGGGAAAACATCGGATTCGGGACACGACGACGACTTTGCCTCCCTTTAATAGCACTAAGCTCCATCTCCGGCTTAAACTTCACCGGTCCAAACATAAACATCCTCCTTCGAGACTTGGGCGACATCGTTGTCAGAGACGTTATGTTCACCTTCTGAACTTGACTATATACTACTGAATAATCCTTCAGAGATCTAGAAAAACTGAGTGAATCCGAACGATCTTTGCTCAATACAGAATCGATTCCATTAGTTAAGATCACCGATTGCACCGTATCTGGATAAACCGGGTCGGGTCTGCAGAAAAGGAAATCAGGGTTTCTGAGAATAAGTTCAGTTTGGGGATTTATAAACTCAAATTCAAAGGAAGACCTCGGACTCTCGATTACAACTAAGCCGCCGCCACCGTCACTTCCACCGCCGGCGACGAGAGAATGGTTGCTTTCATCATCGACCATGGAGAAGTGGCACAAAGAGAGAGTGTCGTTGTCTTCATCGTCCTCTTCTACCGTAGATTCTTCACAGAATAATGAGTCGTAGCTGTGAGAGTTTTCTTTGTTTTCCTCCATAGCTGATTAATTAGTGTGCTTTCGGAAACAAAGCGAAAATGTGAAATGCTGCAAAGCTGTAGGAATGTGTTTTCATGAAGATTGAACGCAGCGGGAATTATTTATACGGCGGAATTATTTTGGTAATTAATAATAGTAGTACTCCGTAAAATAGAAAACGCGGGTTTTTCTGTAGAAAGCGATTTCATATTTTTACGCCGTAAATAAAATAGGAATATTCACAAGTAACGTTTCCCTATATAGATATGTTTGTACCTAAAATTTTGAAGAGATATGCTGCTTCATTTTTTCATTTTTCTTTAAAGGTTCGAATAGGAAAGAATAACACACATTAAAAATAATTTAATAGTTCTGAAATATATTACTCCTTCCGCCTCATTTTGTTTGAGATATTTGATTTTCAACCGCTAATACGAAACGCCTAATTAATCCTTCAATTTCATTAAATGATCTAATACTTTTACATTTACGTCTTTCAAGTTTCACTTTATCATAACCCTAATAATATTATATCAATTAACTAAATTCCGATGATTAATTAGGCTTTTCGTAAATAAAGATAAAATAAATAAACGTCCCAAACAAACGAGAGAGAGAAAGATATTATTCGAAATATAATATAATGTCGATGATAAGGTTTTTAGATTTTGTGTAACGCCCCGTAAGCTGGCGCATGTGCGCAGAAGGCGTAATGGGCGCAGTAGCTACTCAGAATTACTTGTAAGTAAACTAATCGCTTGGCCTAAAATGGTAACTCAAGTTATCAAATCCGTTATTCCTCACTCTTAAATACTAATCCCAATTCCCACAAGCTAGCAATGTGGGATTTTGGGTCGTGACATTTTGATTTTGCCTTATATTATAAGGCTTTTCCACTTCCCAAGTCAATATTAAATGTATTGTTTTTATTTTCATATTAAACAATACAATATTATAAACCACCTAAAAGACCATTACTACATACGTTTCATAATATAAGACATTTTGGTCATTTCATATAATTTAAGAAAACCTGATGAATGAGTTTTTTTTTAATATTTCAATACAAAATATTATATTGTTTTATGGGACTAACTAATAATATTATATTGTTTAGTGTAAAAGTGAAAACAATACATTTAATATTGTACTACCTTAGTTATAAAATATAAGTCATCCTACACTTTTAGTTTTTTTCCATGATATAAGCAATATTTATTATTCTTTTCTCTATCTTATCATTAATTTATTATCAATCTAACAACTTTTCATTACTTAACAACTATTGCATTAATGATAGTCAAAGGACATTTTAGACATTAACCATCAAATTTATGACATTCAACCACTTTCTAAATCTGTGTGAGAACACCTATGATGACTTATATTTCGGAACGGATGTAGTATTGTGTTGTGAGAAAGACTTATATTTTGGGACGCAATTAAAAAGCCAAAATGCCCTCTATTACGGGACAAAGGGAGTACAATATTTTATCTTGAAATACTAAAAAGTAATTCATTTATAAGGTTTCTTAAACTGTGTGGGAGAAAAAAAAAAAAAGACTCTATATTATGAGGCGAAGGGAGTAGCGTCACTTAATAAATTTATATTTCTTTCTCAATTTAAGTATTATCTCCCAATTAATAATAGTACAAGTAATTTTTCTTTTCCTATATATACTAGTAAATTGTGTCTTTCAGAGCTTCCATATTTTTTCCATTGAATTACCTTGTTCTTTGACTATCACAATTCAAGTGACATTGAGAAGTGATATTATTTGCTTGGGATATGAGAAATATAACAACTCAGTTTAACTAATGAGGGGTAGAAATGGAAAAATAATAAGTGTTGTATTGATATTTTAAAATAACATATAAATGTAAACATAACAATTTTTCAAATGTGATAGTTAAAAAAAATGAAGGAGTAATTCATACAACTGATCCTAAAATGACTTATAACAATAAATAAGTCATAAAATATAGGATAATTGATATAAAAGTGTGTGTGTTTTATCATCTGTAAGGATGAAGCCGAGAATTCAAGGTGGAATCTGCTAATTCACTATATTCAAATCAACGAGTGAGTTGAATTAAATTGATTGATGAATTAAACTGACATATATTGATTATTTGTTGTGATTATTTTGTCATGTCACTAACACTAGTTTAATTGTAACGAGTACGTGTGGTGTTATGACCATAATAACAAGTGACAAATAACACGTCTATGTCATTGATTAATTTTAGAGGATTTATGTCAATCAATCGTGTTTTGCGTTAATTTACGTAGCACAAATCATTGTCAATCAAAAGAATTCATAACTTTGTAAAACTCTATTATGCATTATTTTCTAATAAACATTTTGCCGAAAAACTACCACCACATCCCTGAACAGGGTCGTTCTGATGCAGAGAGATTTTATTGGGATTCAACCGTCGATTCATAAACATACGTATAAGCACAAAAAGAATTTTTATCTTATATACACGCCACAAAAGATCGACTATTTAAATCCAACGAAACCTCCCTGCATCAGAATCACCCCCTAAACATATTCACCCTGCAACTAATCGACGAGGGTAATGATTTATGTACCGACCCGGTACAATTCTTTAGTACAGAAAATGAATCCTAATCATTAACTAGGGATTTAAAAAAAAAAAAATTGAAATAAAACGACAGATGGATGCAAGTGTTTGTGGAGCCTCCATCATCATTCAATCGACAACCACCGATCAACTTCCTCCCACCAGGCAACCGTACGATTTAGCAAACACGTTGGAGAAGTGGGCCCTACCCTTCAATGCTTTAATCAATTTCCACTGTTTCTTCTTCTTCCTACTACCTGATGATCTACCGCCACCAATGGCCACCATCTCTCCGCCTTCCGCCACTTCACCCGCCGCCGCTGAAAACATCATCGCATTCGGAACACGAAGACGACCTTGCCTCTCTTTAATAGCACTGAGCTCCATCTCCGGCTTAAACTTCACAGGCCCAAACATAAACATTCTTCTCCGAGACTTGGACGACATCGTTGTCAGAGACGTTATGTTCACCTTCTGAACTTGATTACATACTACCGAATAATTCTTCAGAGATCTCAAAAAGCTAATTGAATCCGAACGATCTTTGCTCAATACAGAATCAATTCCATTATCTGGACAAACCGGGCCGGGTCTGCAGAAAAGGAAATCAGGGTTTCTGAAAACAAGTTCGGTTTGGGGAATTATAAACTCAAATTCAAAGGAAGATCTGGGACTCTGGATTACAACCATGCCGCCGCCGCTTCCGCCGCCGCCGCCGGTGTTATCATCGAGCATGGAGAAGTGGCACAAGGATAGAGTGTCGTCTTCGTCGTTGTCTGAGGTAGATTCTTCATAGAATGAATTTTTCTCCATTGCTGATTACTGTGTTTTGGAAGCAGAGCAAAAATGGTTTGGGATTGAAAGCAGAATGTGTGGATCGGGACTTATTTATACTAGAAATTTTTGTCTAAAATGATATACGAATGTTTTTTCCCTAAAATGTTTACGCCGTATAATACGAAGGGTTTTTTTTTTTTTAAAACGGAATCGAAACTTTATATATTGATAATAAATGGGGTGCAAAATACAATAGGGAAATGAAATATGCACTATAAATTTGTGTAGTATATTTTTCACTATGTGAGTTATTCTCGTGGATTAAAATGACTTTATATTTAAAGTGAAGCGTCCCAACAAATGAAATATGTTGTGTATGATGTTGTGTAGGATGTTGTGGAAAAATAAATAGTGGATGTATCACCACTCATACATATATATATAGATAATAAAATCACAATACAATTAAATCTAAAGGTTTGATGGAGTCAAGTGATCCCAATTGGACATCCTTCCCTAATTTAGAAGGAAATCGAGCCAACAAATGACTACTACGGTTGCACTTTCTCGGAATATATAAAACGGATGTCAAAACCTCTGGTTAAATTCCAGATATCCTAAACAGGAATATCTACATCATAATTTAATTTACATCGATGATTCAACATACGCATTAATTATTGGGAATCATAAAATACTTCTCGGAATATATTTAAAACCTAATCGCCATCGCTCCGGCCGCCAATGGTGATTGAATTTGTGAACATGCTAACACCCAACGTTGAATCAACAATTTATCCCTTGTGGAGACCACCCCCGGCTTTGGTAGTCATGGCGTCCCACACAATAACTGTGAAACAAGTTACTAACTCATTTCAATGGGGTTTACAAGAGAACTGTGATGTGGAATTCGAGGTAACAAATCTTTAGAGACAAGCATAAAATTAGGCTGTGCAATTCTTCAAATTCATTACGATATGAAATTGCAACCTGGATTATCATTTCAGCGGACGCCATTCATGGCTGAATATTCACAAATTTCTCTCTTTCTAAAGGTGCTACAAAATAGATGTGTAGAACGCCCGCCCCAGGATACTGTTCTTATCCAGGAAGAGAAACGCTTGGCGCATATAGCATTAAATAAATCTAATATTATTATACGCACGTTGCGTCGTCGAATCGAATCGAATAAAACAAACAGAAGCTAAAAAAACTCGGGTAAAAACGTAAAAGCTACTATGAATAGAAATTAACCATACTAAAGATGGAAATGTAACTTTATTAGATTAAAAGGAAAATACGAAACCCAAAATAAACGTATGACAAGTCTCGAAAGACTAAAAGCCTACTCCAAAGGTACTAAAAAGTCTATTAAATGAATAACATAATAAATAAAAGATAGGTCTTCAACGAGGCGTCGTCAAACGTCGTCATCGAAATCCTTCTCGTAAACATGCTCAACCTGTTCATCTTCTCACCCCACAATGCATACAAAAGAAAATGCAAAGGAGGTAAATACAAAGTACTTAGTAAAAGTGAGAAGCTATGACAACAATTATAATTTATAAAGAAAATATATTTAATCATTTAGTTATCTTTGTGTGACGACTCAAACTGGGGTTCATTCCATGTCCATCAACATGAATTGACTAAACGTTTCAACTTAACTTATCTATGTCACAACCGCACTCAAGGCACTACGCGTATCCACTTTTGGGACACTCTTGGCAACATATTAGCGGATCACACCAATATCCACGGAGGCTAGAATAGGTAGACTCCGATAGTACGCTGCGCTGTCTCGGTGGAGTCCCTCCGCATTTTAGGGTTTTTTGACTCCACGGAGTTCTTCCACCTTCAGAGAGTAGCACACACATCGCGATATAGATCGGTGCCTATCCAAGAGAGACATGTTGTTTAATCTTTTACTAGTCAAGACGTATTTATTAAAATGATTGACTAACCACCTAAGTGTTTTTAATTAATCTCCTCACAAATACTACTCTCTTCCTGACCACTAGACACGGACAAGGCCTAGCAATTACACGCACATTGACGAATACTAATTCATCAAAGCACAAGCCTATCATGCTCTTCCGACGGATCTGAACTTCAACTCCCTTTAAGAATACATTCGGTGTTTTAACTGAACGAATTAGAAGCTCAATTCAGGCTTGTTTATGTTTATCCAATATTAACATATCATAAATAAGGGTTTAAAACTGAACAACATAGCTTAAACATCATTTAAGTACAAACTGGGGCAATGCGTGCAAGATTAATTTGGAATGCGCACGCATTCCTCGCTTCTAAATCCTCTTTGAAACTCTCTTTGTTTGATCAATGCGTGCTCATTGCTATGAATGCGTACGCATTCACCAACCAGAACCTAGGCTAAACAAACTGCTGCAACAATGCATACGCATTCTGGGGAATGCGTGGGCATTGCACAACCAGAAACTTTCTGAAACAACCTGTACCACGAATGCGTGCGCATTGATAGGCAATGCGACCTGCTGCCCTAAATTCCAATTTCAACACTTAACGAATTCTAATCCGATTCTAACCCAAATCACATCGAATTAAACACCGTAAAACACATAAAATTATATCTAATCATATCATAGCATCTATGATCCTTTGATCAACGAAAAACGCATCTTTCTAGCATTACCAGGGACGGACCCAAGCATTGGCTTTGGTGGGCGCAGCCCACTAGGATTTTATTTTCGGTACATCAAAAACCTTATATAACTCGGTCCGACACAGTTAATTGTCTTAATACAGCCCACCCGACCAAACATATTTAGTCAATTAGCCCACCCGACCTCCAAATCCTGGTTCCGTCCCTGAGCATTACAGCTCCTTAAACATGATCTAAACCCTATAAACGATAATTGAGATCATAGGAAGAGCCTCTTACCTTAATTGCCAGCAAAACCGCAAGAAACACGCCAAGCAGCTGCAACAACTGTTGATCCTCAACCCCAAAACCTATGTGATCAACAAGAAACCCTAAAATCATATTTCTTTGCAGAAAACCAAAACTGAAAAAGCCTGTAAAACTGAAGATTATCTGGTTTTACTGCTGTGAAACTATTTTTTAGATTATTCTACGCTTCAAGACAATCGTTTCGACTACTCATGGCTGCGAAACAGAGCTACGGATTAAAAGATACGAATTTTGTAAGAATCGAACTCTACGAATACAAAACTGGGGCTAAACTGAAAACTTACGAAATCAAAAGATGTCATTTTTCAAAGTTGCGTCTCCTCGCGCTGATCACTTTTCTCTCCAGCTGCATCTCGAACAGATGAACGGATTGATCACACGGTTCTCCCTTTTATTTCGCTTTCTTCTCGGCGTTGCTTCTTCTCACTGCCGTCGTTGTTTTTTTTTTTTTTTTTTTTCCAGAACCAGCGTGTGAATTAAAGGAGTGATTTGTGTATTATTCCTTTTTATAGCCATTAATTAAATCCTTTATAATTAATAGCTAAATCCTTTAATTAATTCCTTTTTAATTAAATAAATGGGATAAATAATAGTTAGGTCGTAGTAAATACACCTAATGACTATTTTACCTTTTTACGAAAAGTCGAGATGTTACAGATTGAAATGCCAATTCGATGAGAACCAAAGGTAGAATTTGATGTTTGAATTAGCTGGGTGAACCACTCTGGGAACTTTAAGTTTGTTTCTTGAAACTGGGGTCCGCTATCCAAATCAGAACCGATTGTTGGCACTCAAAGAAGGGAAGTTTTTGCATACACCGTACCTACGTGCGGATAGCCTCTATGGCACACCACACACCACACGATTTCATTCTGCACTTAAACTGCGTGGTTCTGATCGTGCCACCTCACATATCCACACATAGGTACGTACTACCCAAAAATTTCACCTCAAAGAAGAGGTGTTAATGGATTTACGTGCGGTCCCACGAATATTGCAAATCGAATCAAAATATGTTAATTTGAGACAGAAATTGTGCCACGAGTAATACCTCTTTAAGAGCAAACGTACTAATGCACATCAATTGGCTACCGTGGATCAGTAATTTAGGTGACATGGAAGAAATCTATTGGTTGAAAAATATAGAAGGATTGTGTAGGTGATGTATTATTGATTAGATTAGATGATGTAGTGGTTGTAAAAAGTAGATGGTATATAATTGATTTGATGGTGTAGTGGTTGTAAAAAAAAGTGAAATGTATTTAGTAAAATAATAATAAAAACCTATCAAAATAATTATAATTATAATAATAATAAATAAATAAAAATTAAAAAGACAACAGATCGAAGGGGAGAGAAGAAAAGTCCATTGATATGGCTGAAATTGCAGAGATTGGCATTACTGTGAAAGACAATGATCGATCGAAGGGAGGGTGATCTTTGTCTCTCAAGATGCCAAAATTATTTTGGCCTCATTATTTTATGTTTATCGTTCAAAAAGCAATTTTCGACAAAAAAATTAAAGCTCAAATTTATTTTGTCTCAAGACGTTTTGCTCTAAGATATTTCCAAACGAACACTTTAATTTTAGGTTTGAGCATAACCTTCCATACTGATGTGAACATTTTTGATTGAACAATAGAAATGTTTGACCCTGGCTTGTGAGTAATTTGTGTAACTAACCTAACTCGTTTGTCAATCAATGAATTTATACTATTAAACATTTTTTTAATTAATTAGCATGGCATAATTGTTGTAACCATATCATTTATCGTTAAATCCTTATATATAAGATCAAAGGTTTTAGACTGAAGATAGTGAATGAATTGTTGATCTTGATTGATTCATGTTTTATTATGATTAATGATGTAACAATGCATAACAAGATATGTTGTGATTCAATTTATCATGCCTCTATTACGTACCACTTTAAAAAATATATATATGCTTGTTTATTGAACAATATTATAATTATTAAATTAAATTATTTGGAGAATATAGTAACACAAGTCATGTATGAGTCGTATGACATCTTTGTTTACATCAGTGATGATGTTTAGTCTAATTATAAATTGTTTTGCACACTTTAGGTTGTATATCTTAACTTACTTAATTAACCCATAAGCTTAACATAGCCTTTTTCAAAAGGTAAAACTTTAATTATCATTTAAATTGTGATTCGTGCTCTTACGATATATACACGTACCTTTTTCTTCCCTTCCTCTTTTTTTAATTTATAAATATATATATATTTATATTTATATATATATACCGCATTCATTTATTATTGAAAGCAACACTCTAAAATAGTTGTACATACATTAACGCCTGCTGATGATGTAAATCGAAAGTTCGCACGCATAACATTAAATAAATAACATTACGTAATGTAAAATGTAAAATAGTTGGGTAATTTTTCCCAAACAATAGAGATTAAGAATATGCATTTGAGGTAAGTACAATGTATATAGTAGTAAGTAGTGGTTACAATTTAATTAAGGTTCGTTATTAATTAATCATCTTAGTGAGACCGACTCAATTTATGGTTCATCCCATGCCCATCGACACGTCATGACTATACGCTTTACTTAACTTATCTTTGTTGCGCCACTACTCAAGGACATCGCGCATGGCGCTCATCACCAAGATATACTTGCTAACTAACGGTGATTAGCACCGATTAGCTCCGGGTCTCCCGGTATGCTGTGATATCGTCCGATGGATTTCCTCCACTACCCTTCACCGCTTAAGGCCAAAGCAGTTGTTGTCCACCCTTTTATGAACGTATCACATCGCCGATATGGATTAGTGTCTCAACCGAGAATAGATGATGCTTTATCTTTACTACACATATGTAGGTATTGATGTGAATTAACTAGCCATTCCTAGTGTTTTCAAGCAGGCTCCTCACATCTCCTACTCGCATTTTAGACCGCTAGACACGGACAAGTCCTAGCAAAAACACGTACATTGATGAACTCTAGTTCACCAAAGCACAAGCCCTTTCATGCTCTTTCCGACGGATCCGAACTTCAACTCCCTTTAAGAGTACATTCGGTGTTTTAATCGAACGAATCGAAAGTTCAATCGAAGCTTGTTTCTTTTAATTAATCTTAATACATCATGTTTTAAAGCTCAATCCAATAAAATAACATAACATTGAGGCTCGAACTAAAATGAATCGATTAAAATCAACAAAACAAAGTAAATCGATCAAACGCCTGCCTATAACCATAAACGCCGCTTAAACCTCCTATCGACGCCCGCCCAACCTTATGGACATCCGTCGGGACCGACGCCCGTCCACTATAATCGACGCCCGCCCACCTAGAAACGCTACAACTCAGATGTAAATCACTCAAACGCCCGCCCGCCTAAGGCAAACGCCCGCTTGAGTTTTTGTTGCCAGACGCCCGTCCGCCTATGCAGACGCTTCCGCCCACCTGCGTTTCTCCCAAAACCCTAAAATCTTCAAACTCGATTTCTAACTGCTTTAACACAAACAAGAAGAACTATAACACCTAAAAACGCCTAAACGCATATCTAAGCATATCATAGCATCTAGGATCGTTAACCAATCAAAGTATACATCTTTCTTGCACCAAGACATCTTAAATCTTGATCTAACTACTCACTACCATAATTAGATTGTAGGAAGAGCTTCTTACTTGTTTAACAAAGAATACCAACAAAGAAAAGCTCAAGAAACAAAGAAAGAAATTGATTTTTTCCTCATAGATCAAATCATGTGATAAATCCAAACTTTGATTAGATTCGATCACACGCTCCTGACGATTAACCATGAAAAAGATATGAGTTTTGATCCTCAAAACTCACCCAAAAACAAAGCAAGGGGTCGAATTCTTACCTAGGGAAAAGATCCAACTTTTGGTGTTGAATCGACGCCCTTCACGATTTATTCCGATGCTCGAAATCGATCTCAAAACGATTGAGAATCGACTTAGAACCGATGAAAATCCTTCATTTCAAAATTTGCTTGCACACGCAGTAGAAATAAGAGCACGCGGTCGCTTCTTTTTTTTTTTTTTTTAGGTTATGGGATTAATGTATAATAGATCCCTTAAGTAGTTAATCCCAAATAAATCCTTTTCCTATTATAAAATCGAAAAATCTCTTTTATTATATACATAATTACCTTTAAAATTATATATATAAATATCCAATTACTTAAACTCCAAATAAAAGGAATCGAACTCCAATATTTCGTTTTTGCAAAAGACACGTCCGCCTTTCCCAAAATCGAATATTACATTCTTCCTCTTAAAGGAGTTTCGTCCCTAAAACTTAGAACATACCTGGTAAGTCCATAAAATCGGGAACTCACGATCATATCATCCTCGACTTCCCACGTAGCTTCTTCCGTGAATGATTGCTCCATTGCACCGTAACCAAAGGAATCAACCGCCTCTTAATCATCTTTTCTTTCCCGCCCAAAATCCTCGATCGGTGTCTCATCATATGCTAGATTATCTTGAAGAATCTCCAGATCAACAAGAGCCTCAACATCCGCCTTGGTCAAACACTTCTTCAACATCGAGACATGAAACACGCTGTGGACTCTTGACATGGATTCTCGTAACTTAAGCTTGTAAGCCAACGGTCCAATTCTTTCCGTAATTTCAAAAGGTCCAACATACCTTGGGCTTAGCTTTCCTTTTGTCCAAAACGTTTCACTCCCTTCATTGGTGACGCCGTAGATAAACTCTTTCACCAACTTCGAACTCTAAAGGCCTTCTCCTAACATCTCGCCAACTCTTTCGCGTCTCATCTTGAGCCGCCTTCGATTCTTCTTAACCAATCGAACTCTTTCCTTAGCTTGCTCAACCACCCGCCCGGTGATTTGTCTTTCTCCGACTTCATCCCAAAACAAATGGGCGTTTCTACATCTTCTTCCATACAACGCTTCAAACGGTGGCATACCTATACTTGCATGATAACTATTGTTATAGCGAACTCCGCTACCGGTAGGTAATCATCCCATGATCCGCCTACCTCCAAAACACAAGCTCTCAACATATCTTCAAGTGTTTGGATAGTTCTCTCGGATTGTCCATCCTGTCTTCGAGGATGAAAGGCCGACTCAAATCCAACTTGGTTCCGAAAGTCGCTTGCAAACTTTTCCAAAACCGATCGACGAACCTCGAATCACGGTCCGATACTATCGATATAGGTACTCGTGTAACTTCACTATATTATCCAAGTATAGTGTCGCTATCTTCTTCAAGGGCATATCAACCTTATACGGTAAGAAATGAGCGGATTTAGTCAATCTATCCACAACCACCCAAATCGCATCATGACCGCCTCTTGTCCTCGGTAAACCGGTGATGAAATCCATTGTGATCTTATCCCATTTCCATTCGGGATTTCCAATGGTTTAAGCATTCCTCCTGGTTTTCTATGCTCACTTCTTCACCTTCCGACAAGTGTCACATTCTCGCAACGAACTTGGCTATCTCCAGCTTCATCGAGGCCACCAAAAATTTTCCTTCAAGTCTCTCAGACATTTTAGTGGATCCTGGATGAACCGCAAATGCAATCCTATGTGCTTCTTCCATAACTCTTTGCCTCAAATCACCAACATTAGGCACACACAAAGCGATCCCGGTACCAAAGGTTTCCGCTCTTGTCAGCACATATCCCATCTGTAGGCTTTTCTCTTGCAACTCGCTTCAAATCAACTAAAATCGATCTTCATCTTGCTTTTCCCGAATATCATCCATCAACTCGCACCTTGCTATCAACGGTGCCACAAACCGCCGGTCTTCAACTGATCAAAACTTCGGATTTGCAGCCCGCCTAGCCTTCTCGCCACAACTTCAACACTTGAAACCGCAAATATCGGTTTTCGCTTCAAAGCATCCGCTACCACATTCGCTTTACCCGGATGGTACTCAGATCTCCAAATCATAATCCTTACGAACTCTAGCCATCTCCTTTGTCTCATATTCAGATTTTCTTGGGTAAAGAAGTACTTCAAGCTCTTGTGATCGGTGAAGATCCTCGCCTTAACTCCGTATAAGTAGTGCCTCCAAGTCTTCAAGGCAAACACAACCGCCGCTAACTCCAAGTCGTGGGTTGGGTAATTCTTTCATGCACCTTCAATCTGCCGGGATGCATAAGCAATTACCTTCCTCCTCGCATCAACACACAACCTAAACCTTGTCCCAAGCATCCGTAAACGCTATAATTATCAAAGATCTCCGAATCGCCAAAATCGGGTCAGAGTCAACCTTTCCTTCAACGCCTGGAAAAGCCTCTTCGCACTCACCGTCCACTCAAACTTCACATTCTTCTCGAGTGAGCTGGGTAAGTGGTGTAGCTATCCTTGAGAAGTCTTGAACAAACTTCCTATAATAGCCACCAAACCAAGGAAACTTTAACCTCTCAAATCAGAGTGGTCCGGACCACTTCTCAACCGCCTCAACCTTTGCCGGATCAACCTTAATGCCATCTCCGAAATGACATGACCCAAGAAACTCACTTGATTCAACCAAAAGTCACACTTGGAAAACTTAGCATACAACCGATTCTCCTTCGAGTCTCCAACACAATCCTTAAGTGTTCTTCATGTTCTTCATCATCCTTGAGTATACTAGATATCGTCTATGAATACTATCACAAACATATCCAAGTATGGCATGAAAACACGTGCATTAAGTCCATAAATGCAGATGGAGCATTAGTGAGTCCAAAAGGCATGACTAAGAACTCATAATGTCCATATCTCGCATCAAAGCCGTCTTCGTATATCTCGCTACCTTGATCTTCAATCGTGATAGCTCGACCTAAGATCAATCTTAGAAAACACACTCCTTCCTTGCAATTGATTAAACAAGTCATCAATTCTTGACAGAGGATATTTATTCTTAATGGTGAGGTTATTCAACGCTCTGTAGTCTATGCACATCCTCATGCTACCGCTCTTTCTTCTTGACAAACAACACCGGGCTCCCAAGGTGAAGTACTAGGCTGAATTATATTCTCTCGAGCATGTCCTTAAGTCGAGCTTTCAACTCTTTCAACTCAGCCGGCGCCATTCTATAAGGTGCCTTGGCAATCGTGTCGCCTCCCGGTATCAACTTAATCTCAAATTCGATCTCTCTATCCGCATGTTCCTCGGTAACTCTTCCGAAACACTTCAGATATTCCTTGACTACTGGGGGTTTCTCTAACTTGGGCTTCACTTGTTCCACATACACCTGCGTATAACAAGTAGCCTTCACAACCTTTCTCGACAAGCTCTTATAGCCTTAACCCTGAAATTATAGTGGTGACGCCCCATCTGGGCTTATAAACATTTCCTCGATAGGCCTTATCGATTTCCAGTGTACCTTAAAGATCACTTTCTTTCCTCGGCAATCTAGATGGACGTAGTTCTCGGATAGCCAATCTATTCCAAGGATCACATCAAAACCGAAAAGTCTAAAATCGTGAAGTCGCTTTTGCATCGATAAGATCCAACTTGGACTTCCACTGAGGCATCAACTTGGTTACCTTAGTAACTTTCCTAATGGTGTTATTATCTCTAAGGTATTTCTTAAAGGTTCCAAAGGTAGATTCAACTTAGCTACTCGGTCGACACGAAAGTATTAGACGCCCCAGATCGAACAAAGCTCGACCATAAGATTATTTAACATTATCGCACTCGATATAACGTCATCCTCAGTTCCGCCTCTCTAGCATCACCGCAAAACACGAATCGGGCGATTTGGGCCGCTTTACCACTTCCTTGCTTCTCGTTACCCGTTGGACCTTTAGTCGGACAGCTTCTTAGCAAAGTGTCCCGTTTCTCCACAAAGATAGCACCCGCTTGTATGAACTCGGCACTCACCTGAGTGATTCTCGTTGCACTTAAGGCAAAGGGTGCCCGGTAGGTGGTTTACTTGCCGCAGGGCCGTGGTCTTCTTGAAACTCGATGTGGTGCTCCTCGGTTGTTACCTGGCTCGCTCCAAAGCTCCTCTTATTCCCAACAATCACGGTGGCCTTCTTCCGAAGGTCTCAACTTCCAAAGCTTTATTCAACAACTCCGCCATGTTCTTAGCCGTGAAACCTAGCATGCCGATCAGATGTGATATGCTAACCCCTCCTTGTATAGGGCCATCTTCCTCTCCTCTACCTTCATTAGCTCAGTAGGAATCTTCCCAACTCGTTAAACTTGTTGGTGTACTCGTGAAACTCGCCATAGTTAAACCCTCGCTTATGCTTTAAGAATCGGCTTGCCATGTCTCGTCGCATCAGTAGCCGGGAAGTACTCATTGTAAAACATGGTCTTGAAACCTTCCTAATCATTACCTTACCATTACTACTCAGACGCATCAATCCAAGCTTCACCAAGCGCTAGAAGAAAATCGACCGCCAATCGTGTGCCATCTCGGCCTCAGGGACATGTATATTCCTACATGCCTTCTCAAAACTTCTTATCCAATCCTCGGCCTTCGAGTGCTCAACATTTCCAAAGAAATCCCGACCTTGTTCCTTCAACCTAGTATACCGCCAACCTGGTGGTGCTTGCTCAAAACCGGTCTAATCGGTGGTTGCCGCTGGTAAACCTGGAGGGTACGATACGGCACTTGCCGTGATACTTGGGGTTGCCGGAAACCGTAGGGTGGGTAGCCAAAACCTTGCCGAAAGTCGTATGGGTGACGGTGGTGTCAGAGGGTCGTGGAGTAGGACTCTACCTGGAGGTGGATGGTGGATCTGTTGTCTTTGGTGGAACACAATGGGTGAGGTGTGGCTCACCGGTGGAGGGTAAAAGATCTGCGGTTGCGGAGGGTAGCTCACTGGCGGTGGTATCGAACTTACTGGAACTTCACTGACCAGAGAAAATGGAACCGAACTTCCCACATGCCACTGCGGGGGTTGCTGAGGTCGTAGTGGTGAATTCGCTGAGAATCCGGTGAAGGGGTTGCTGTATGTGGAGGTGGTGACAAACTCCGCCGAGGTGGATGACTCGACCTCACAATACCTCCTCCCACGACCGGTATTGGACTCTCCCGTCGAACTCCTCGACGATTCTCGCACTGCCCAGCCTCGTGAACACCATCCCGATGATCAAAGAAAACCAGAGCGTTATTAAAAGAGCTAGATGGAACTTATCTTAAAAGAATAAAGCCTAAAAGACGCTTTTCTCTCGATACCAATCAGTAACGCCCGCTCCCGGACACCGAGTCCTTATCCGAAATCAAACGCTTGGCACGCATAACATTAAATAAATAACATTACACGTAAGCCTCTACTACGTCAGATCAAAAAAAGCAAACGGAAGCAAAAGACTCGGGTAATTTTTCCCAAACAATAGAGATTAAGAATCACTAAAGGTAGAAAGAAAATGTAATGCTTATTACATTCGTAAGAAACCAACGAATCCAAAAGTACTGAAGTAAACTACGTAATCCATTAAAATCCAAGTCTAAGGCATAAATGAAATAAATGATAAATAGTAAACAAGGTCTTCAACTCAAGCGCCCTCAAACGTCATCATCAAGTCCTCCTCGAAACCATCACCAACTGTTTCGTCTTCTCTTCCCCAAACACATAAATAAACATGCATTTGAGGTAAGTACAATGTACATAGTAAGTAAAGTAGAAGCTACAATTTAATTAAGGTTCGTTATTAATTAATCATCTTAGTGAGACCGACTCAATTTATGGTTCATCCCATGCCCATCGACACGCCATGACTATCGTTTTTACTTAACTTATCTTTGTTGCGTCACTACTCAAGGACACCGCGCATGACGCTCATCACCAAGATATACTTGCTAACTAACCGTGATTAGCACCGATTAGCTCGGGGTCTCCTGCATGCGATACGTCCGATGGATTTCCTCCACTACCCTTCACCGCTTAAGGCCAAGCAGTTGTTGTCCACCCTTTTATGAACGTATCACATCGCCGATATGGATTAGTGTCTAACCGAGAATAGATGATGCTTTATCTTTTACTACACATATGTAGGTATTGATGTGAATTAACTAGCCATTCTAGTGTTTTCAAGCAGCTCCTCACATCTCCTACTCGCATTTTAGATCGCTAGACACGGACAAGTCCTAGCAAAAACACGCACATTGATGAACTCTAGTTCACCAAAGCACAAGCCCTTTCATGCCCTTCCGACGGATCCGAACTTCAACTCCTTTAAGAGTACATTCGGTGTTTTAATCGAACGAATCGGAAGTTCAATCAAGCTTGTTTTTTTTAATTAATCTTAATACATCATGTTTTAAAGCTCAATCCAATAAAATAACATAACATTGAGGCTCGAACTAAAATGAATCGATTAAAATCAACAAAACAAAGTAAACTAATCAAACGCCCGCTTCTAGAACCATAAACGCCGTTTAAGCCCCCCATCGACGCCCGTCCAACCTTATGGACGCCTGCGGGATCGACGTCCGTCCACTATAATCGACGCCCGCCCACCTAAACGCTACAACTCGTATGTAAATCACTCCTCAAACGCCCGTCCGCCTAAGGCAAACGCCCGCTTGAGTTTTTGCTGTGACGCCCGTCCGCCTATGCAGACGCCCGCCCACCTGCTTCTCCCAAAACCCTAAAATCTTCAAACTCGATTTCTAATCCGCTTTAACACAAACAAAGCAAAGAACTATAACACCTAAAAACGCCTAAACGCATATCTAAGCATATCATAGCATCTAGATCGTTAACCAATCAAAGTATACATCTTTCTTGCACCAAGACATCTTAAATCTTGATCTAACTACTCACTACCATAATTAGATTGTAGGAAGAGCTTCTTACTTGTTTAACAAAGAATACCAACAAAGAAAAGCTCAAGAAAAACAAAGAAGAAATTGATCTTTTCCTGCCAGATCAAATCATGTGATAAATCCAAACTTTGATTAGATTCGATCACACGCTCCTAGATGATTAACCATGAAAAAGATATGAGTTTTGATCCTCAAACTCACCCAAAAACAAAGCAAGGGTCTAATTCTTACCTAGGAAAAGATCCAACTTTTTGGTGTTGAATCGACGCTCCTTCACGACGATTCCGATGCTCTAAATCGATCTCAAAACGATTGAGAATCGACTTAGAACCGATAAAATCCTTCATTTAAAATTTGCTTGCACACTTGAGAGAAGAAGAGCATGCGGCTGCTTTTTTTTTTTTTTTTTTTTTTTTTTTAGGTTATGGGATTAATGTGTATAATAGATCCCTTAAGTAGTTAATCCCAAATAAATCCCTTTTCCTATTATAAAATCGAAAAAAAAATCTCTTTTATTATATACATAATTACCTTAAAATTATATATATAAATATCCAATTACTTAAACTCCAAATAAAAGGAACCGAACCCAATATTTCGTTTGCAAAAAGACATCGTCTCATCTCTTTCCTAAAATCTAATATTACAACATCTCTTATTATTGAGAAAAAATTGACTCTTAACTGACCAAATGGCCCGAATCCAAAAAATTATTCCGATATATATATTTGGATTGGATCGGATCATTACATGTTGTATTCGGATTTTGGGATCAGATCATTATGTATTCTAAATGATTTTTTTATTGTATATATTTATTATAAATACCATAAAATAAAAGACGTGTGACATGTGACAGGAAAGGTGACTAATAATATATTTATTATTACTAGAGATGCAACTAAAGGTCAAGGGACAAATGAAGGAAAACTGTATAGGAAGTAATAAATATAATAAAAAGAGAAATTGCAGATTATATAATTGACAAAGAATATATATATATAAGAGATCTGAAAGAGATGGTGTTTCTGGAAGTATATCATTATCAACTTTGCCTTAACGGCTTATATACAAATGGAATGTAACACCTCTTATTATTATACTAATAATTATAGTATATACTAATTCACAAAATAAATAAATAATAGTATATACTACGTACAAAGTGCAATTCTTGATTAGGTGTAATGATTTTGATTCCCTGTTCTGTTGAAAGAGTCCACGCTGCCACTTAACAAAATCAATTCATGAAGAAGAACGATATAAAGTTCCACGCTAATTGTTTCAATGATGTATAATGTTTTTTTTGTGCGGAGTACTCAATTACAAAACTCAAATTGTAAAATAATTATCACGTTCTGTTTTCGAATGCCAGCGCACTTATCATACGCCACCCTTAAAACGACGCGGAAGCTAAATAGACTCAGGTAATAAATACCAAGATCAAAACATGTAACAATTCAATCAACTTAAGGTAGATGGATATCTTACAACATACAAAAACATATATTTATCTTACAAGGCATATTTTACAAACCAAACTTAATGATACAACAAGTCGTAGTCATAATAAAAGGGTACAAAGTCTTATCTTTCGTGTGATTAATCTAAAAATCTCATTAAAAGACCAAACAAATTTTAAAGGCGAGTGGGGACATCAATAGTGTTTTTACATTTTTTACTTATAAAAACACGTCGATTTTCGGATCTCAGTGGGGGCCATGCACCCCCCCCCCCTTTTACAAGCTAGGTCCGTCCCTGCTTATGCTACGACAACATGAGAATAAAAATAAAGCCAAAATGTCTCCGAACACATCCTATGCTCACTCATCATCAAAGAATTCATCATCATCCTGCAATATCTTTTTTTTTTAGCAACCTGCGTATCTTTTCGGGAAGGGAAAAACATACAAAACAGGTATATAGGGTAAGTACATTGAATACCTAGTAAAATGTAGAAACTATTGAACAATAAGACTTATAATGCTCGGTAAGTAAAGACATTATAATTAAAAGATGATCTTCATTAAATTGACATTACATCTAGCTATCACTTCATGTTCCGTAACACGTTGTGAGGTTTCTATTGGTTTCTAGTTTAGCTTATTTTTGTTACAACAAAAATTCAAGGGCACTACGCTTAGTCCATGAGCGCTAAGATCCCAACTAGAGTGCAACCCACTAGAGAGTCGCTCTAGCGGTCCCGGGAAGTCGTCCCGTTAGTGTGTGATCGGCGGAGCTTGTCCACTTTTTCTGATCATTATCAAATTGTGATATTGTACCGTGTCTTATCAAGAATTACATGATATTTAGTCTTTTATCTAATCAAGTATGTATGTTATTTATCATTAACTAGCAACCTAAGTTAGTTCAAGTAAAGTTTCACTTAATAACACTACTCCCTCGAGTTAGACCGGTAGACTCTAGCCAAATCATAGCTCATACACAAACAATGATAAGTTCTAACTCATAAAAGGACAAGGCCAGTTCTAAGTTTCCGACGGTCTTGTACTTCATCTCATCAAAGAATCTTTCCGGTGCCGAAACTAAATGCATCATAAACTTGTTCATGGCTTTGTCAAGTTATTTCATGTTGTTTATATCCATTAGAAATGCCCTAAACCAAGTTTAGTATTAAAACACAAAATTCATAAAAACTAGGCGTAGGGTGCGCCATGCCCTCATGAAGTGCGCCACACCCATTTGTGAGGCTTAATTCCATTCTGCCCTGGTCATGGGGTGCGCCAAAAACCATATTTGTAACTTAATTCTATTTTGCTTAGGTCATGAGGTGCGCCATGCCCTCATGAGGTGCGTCATGGACCGAAAATAACCAAAAATCTGTAGATTTTCCACACACTTTCCAAGCTAAAAACCCAACCATACAACACGAATTTGCATACCGAAAATCACCAAAACCACAACAATTACTTAACAAACATTATAAAGCAACCAAGGTTCAATATGAACACCCTCTGACCTTGAATTCAAGCTAATTCAATCCCAAACTTGAAGCAACACAGTCCTAAATTTGTAATCTTTGTTGGAGAGATTACCTACATTTGAGGGGGATGTTGGTGGAGTGTATAAATAAATATAGTAACGACTTTACTAACCAGTGGCGAACCCATGAAATTTTTTCAGTATGGCCAAATTCAAAAAAAAAGTTGAAAAAGATGCAAGAGACACGTTTCAAACCCATGACACTAGAATACGTACTAAATCCTCTAACCTGTTGAACTAAATGGATAATTACACTAAAAATTCTCTGAAATAATATACATACACATTTTTAATATTATTAAAGGGGTATATTAATAACTCGCCCGGAAATTTGAGTGGGGTCCATGCACCCCACCCCTACCATGCTGAGTCTGCACCTGTTACTAACACCAAATGATTTTAGTAGAATGGTGTTTGATCCTAACATGGTATCAGAGGTCATCGAACCCTGGTGTGAACATTATTTAAAAAATTGTGCAAGTGTTGGAGAGATTGCCCACACTCTTGAATAAAAATTATGCAAGTGTTGAGACATACTGTCACACTTGAGGGAGGTGTTGGGAGAGTGTATAAAGAAATAAAGTAGCGTCTTGACTAACACCAATTGATTTTAAGTAGAATGGTGAGCGCTTGATTTTAACAATTTTCAACCAAAACCAATAGAATCACAATATAATCACAATTAACTATGATCAACGGTTTCTAAACATCTAGAAACCATAAATTGATCAACTTAAAACACCAAAACATGATTAGAACTCCAAGATTTAGGGCAGATTCATACCTTTTGAATCACCACAATCTTGACACCAAACGATCCTTGATTCACAATGATTTCGTTCCTCTATTTTGGTCTACAAATCAACAAAAGGCTGATGAGATATGATGGAGATTCTTCTTGGCTTTTTTTCTCTCTCTCTAGAGAAATTGTTGTTTGAACTCTTTTCGTTTCTTGTATTTTGACAACTTCCCATGTAAAAGGGATTTTTATTTGTCAGGATAACTTCATGGTAGTTTTATTTTTTTTCAATCTCGAAAATCCTTACAAGAATAAATATAAAATCCTGAATTTTCTTAAAGTTATCTTTATGCCCCTTTCTTGAAAAATCAGAATATTAAATAATCATGGGTCATATACAACGTTGTTGAAGGAATAGTATGTGTGCTCGTGTGTGTGGGGAGGTGTTTTGACATATCATGCATTCAAAAATACACTCTTATGACATGTTTCTTATGCAATAATAAAATGTAGTGAATTAAAATCTTATGAATGAAGTTGAATGAAACAAAATCATAGGAATAAAACTGGATTAAATTCAATAACCTCAATACGTGAATAGAACAAAATCATATGAATGAAATTGAATTGAGTGCAATAAATCCATTACATTCCTACGTTTGTAATGTAAAAGAATGGAATTAAACAAATTCCATAATATATGATATATTGAGTGGTGAGTAGGGTAAGTAGTAGGGTAACGTCGGGTGGGGTGGGTAGTGGGTACTATAGGGTGCATTAGGCATGATAGGGTGGGAATGGAAGGGTTGTTAGGTGTAGTGCCCGAAAGACAATTTGTGTAATTGTTTTTGATAATGGATAACAGAATTTATCTCACCTTAATACTTGCTTTGTGTTTGTAAGTAATACACTGCTGCAAACCCTAAGTATATCAGTATGTAACCGCTTAACTCAGTGTATGGCATGCACGTGAGGATTGAGTTAGTTGTGATATACTTAAACTGTTAGTCCGTGGTGAACTTAATAAGAGTTCAGGGTCTTATGATTAAAACACCAATAATGCGCCTAGAACACCTTAGGGTGTGATAGTCTTATTCGGACTGTCGGTAGAGGGTACCTAAGTGGGGCATTTATATATGATGGCATTCATATAGGACTGGACCGATTTAATCTGGGTTTCTTGATATAATTCCGTAATCGAGAAAACTTATTAAATCATTAGATGATCATATATGGATTGACCTTAATCCTGAGGTGATCACAGGGTACTGCTTGTCTCGGGGTAGTGTTTGATGTGTTAGTTAAGGATCACTTTGATATGTGATCTGAGTCACTTCTCGTTGGCACTATTCCCTGATGAGTGAGTAGTTCTGTGTTTCACAGACACAGAATCCATTCCTTCCTGCGGGAAATAGAGAGACAATCCCATTATTTGTTAGCCCTAAGAAAATGATCGATCCCGGGAGTTCATATTAGACTAATTAGCTACTAGTCCGGTATGTGAACTAATTGATCACTAGGGGGTTAAGATATTCTGAGTCGGGTTTACGGAGACTTCCCACTCAGAATGGACAGTCTATGGAGGGTTAGTCCGTATATAATGATTGTATCAATAGACACTTGTTTACTCATAGGATTGAGTGTAAATATATATCTATAATTGGTAGAGTTCAGTTTCGGGTTTATGGTGGCGTAATCCCGGAATTAATAATTTAAGTGTGAATATTCTGTTCGATGAATATTTTACTTAATTTATTGGAGCTACTGGTTATAGGTCCATGGTCCCCAACGTGGCTCCTACAATACGAGTATTTTCTTGTTATTGGGCCTCAGTGATAATTGATTGGCTGAGACAATTAATTGATATGCGAAATATTATTTAGTTGGGTTAAATAATATAATACACAGAAAATACATTTTCTGTGGGCCTAAAACCCTAAGGTGTGGCGCCTCCCTCTCATAAGATGCAAGAATTGATTTTTTTTGTGTGATTAATTATTTATTTGGTAAGTAATTAATTAATAAAAGATAATTGATTTGTAATTGATTGATTGATTAATCACAATCTTTTATAAATGAAATTATCTTTTATTGTGATTTCTTTTTAATATTTATTTAATTAATCTTGGAGGCTAAGGATTTACTCTCCTATATAAAGAGAGTTCTTCCAAGACATATGAGAGATGAATTTTTCAACATACACACATAAATTAGAGAGAAAAACTTGTTTCTTGTCTTGGGTTTCTGGTTGAAGAAAAACTTGTAATTTTTCTTGATGCATATCAAAGAGGTTTCAATTCCAAGGATCGGTGTCCACCAACCGCCATTTGGAGAACACGTTGGAAGATTGTGGCTACTCATCCAACTATTGGTAAGTAGATCTAAACCCCCTTGTAGGAAGTTTAGATCATTTATTTATGACATGTAGTTTATAGATCGTGATCCATCCGCTGCGCAAAGATCTGTTTTATACAGATCTGAGCTCCTACATCCTTCAAGGGTTAGGTGGGGCGGCCCTACCCCACCAACCACCACCCCACTTTACCCACATTTAATTACCTACCACGCATCCTACCCATCACCTCACCACACCATACGTCTTTACCCACGCAACCCTATCCTAACTCACCACCCAACCTACCTTACTACCCACCTACCCATCCCTACCTCTCCTTACCTTATCCACAACTCACCTTACCAACATGCCCTACCCTACCCCACATACATTTCCATACCTAACATAGCCCTATCCCACCCTATCCACCACCTACCATCCCACACCTCACCCACCTCACCTTACCTTTCTATTCACTCTGACCTACCCTACTCTACCACACAAAACATACCCCTCAACTCTCCTGTGTAACTCTACCCCACAATACCCTATCTCATCTTAACATACGCTACCATACCCTGGCCCACCCACAACCCAACCATACTTTATCTTACCTTACCCCATTCAGACATCCGCTCTACTATACCCAAGCTTACCCTATCACCTACCTTACCCTACCCTACTACCCCATTTTACCCTACCTAACCTGACCCCACTCCACCACCTCACCCTACCTTACCATATACCCAACCATACCTAACCATACCCAACCTTACCCCTCACCCACCCTACCTTATCCAACCGTATCCACCTTACCGCCTACCCTACTTCACCCCACCCCACCTTAATCTTACTTACCACCCACACGTTTTGTTGATTTTCATCTCATCATATCACACTCCATTCATTTTTGGAGATAACGAAATTGCCAATTTCCATTCTATTGAATTGTAATTTCATTACATTTTATTATCTTATAATCCATACACAAACATTATAATGTAATGAAAAATCATTCTATTACGTTCCATTTTGTTTCTGAGTAACAAGTAGGCTATTACTCTTCGTTATGTTAATTCTAGTAGATTGTTGACCAACTACTAGTATCTCTCGTCACATGATCAAAAACCATCCATAAAACAAGAAGGATATGTATACACGGGATTTTTTTATTGTGCAAATTAGTTATAAGGCCGTCGTTAGAGAATTAATGATCATTTAGGACACTCCGAAATCTTATTTAGTTATAAGGACATTCTAATTTTAAGAAGGAAACTTATTTAGTTATAAGGACATTCTAATTTCAAATGGATAAAGAAGAAAAAGGAAGAAAAAAAAAAAAAAAGATGATTATTTGGAAAAAAAAAAAAAAAAAAAACGCTGGTGACATTGATATTTTTTTTTTAAGATGCAGTGACATTGATGTCTGAAGCAGTGACATTGATGACTTATGCACTGACATTGATTTACAAGCGGTGATATTGATGACTTATGCAGTGACATTGATGTCCGATGCGGTGACATTGATGAATGATGCAGGACATTAAGCTAAACATTCAAGATCGTGTTAAAGAATTGAGGATTCCACAATGAATCCAATTATCGTGAGGGCACAAACAACGTGTTGCCATTACAAGAGTCATAGTGAAGAGTCTTTGTAGTTTCACCAAACTTGTACTTTATCCATATTAAAAGCTCCACATTTGGAGAAATGCAAAACAAGAGCAGAGTCGATCGATCACGATTGTTAGGTTTTATGCGGTGACATTGACGACTTATGCGGTGACATTGGCGACATTGACATGATGTCGATGCAGGACATTGACGACTTTGCGGTGACATTGATGTCTCAAAGCGATGATATTGATGACTTATGCGATTACATTGATGTCTCAAGCGGTGACATTGATGATTGTATTTACAATTAGATAAGCGATCAATGATATTGATGTCACCGCGATATACAACTTGATACACACATTTGATAACTTTGTAAAGTAACTTTATTTCTTTGTTATCTTTAAATATTTGATTGATGTTAATTTATTTGATTAGTGTTGGTTTAAATTTTCGATAACTTTGTAAAATAAGCGTATATTCTTTTGTTTTTTTGGTTTAAATGCATATTTTTACAACCAAAGGTATACATAAATTGTTACAATAACACGTCATCGCATAAATCGTTACAATAACACGTCAACGCGCATAATTCGATACAATAAGACATCACCGCATAGATCGCTACAATAAGAAGTCATGCGATAAATCGTTACAATGAGACGTCATTGCATAAATCGCGTTACAATGAGATATCACTGATCAAGGTTGCTAATGGATCGCGGTCAATACATCATGGTAGCCAATGAATCGCGGCGGTGAATGCATCGGGGTGGTTAATGGATCCCGTGGCCAATGCATCCGGGTAGGTGGTCAATACACGACGGTGATCAATACGCTACGTCGATTTTTATGAAGAAAAAAAAATTGATTTTATGAAATTTATTCGGAAAAATATCAAATTTGATTTTAGAATAAAGAAGCATTTAAAAATATGAATTTTAGTGAAAAAATTATGATGATCCGAGTTTTAGATCAAAATATAGGACATTTAGAATATGGTGAATTAAAAAAAAAAAAACCCCTTGCTTCCTTTTTTTCCTTCTTCCTCTTTATCCACTTGAAATTAGAATGTCCTTATAACTAAATAAGATTTCAGAGTGTCCTATTACCCATAATAAATTGAAAATCAGTCCTTTTAAATAATTGGCCCTTTTTTATTTTATTTTTCTTACATAAAAGACATAAAGAATTTTAGTTCTTTTTACATAAAAGACCGCACTTCATATCTTATATAGAGCAATCCCTTCCAAGAAAAAAATGTTTAAAGAAGACTTGAATAAACTGAACCATTGAGACAAATGTCATTGAACACCATCTAATTTGTTAAAAAAATTTAATAAATGCACCTCCCACACACACATATAGATAGATGATGTGAAGGGTAAAATAGATGAAAGTAAATAACAATATTTTTTCTAAATACATTTCTTGTCTACAACTTTGATTTTATATATAATTTGATCAGGTTTTATATTGTTCGTCATCTCTAATTTTTATTTCCTTCCATCGGGGGGTCATTAGATGAGAGCCAAACAAGATAGGGAAAAACTTGGAGGAAAAAATAAAGGGGCATTCCGAGAATTGAACTCGGGACCTCTCGCACCCTAAGCGAGAATCATACCACTAGACCAAATGCCCTCTGTGTTTAAAAGACCTAGATAAATTTATATAAAGGTAAATGTCTACAAAATGTGATATTCAAGAAGGAATTCATTCTGTAAAAACATCGCCGTCCAAAAATCTGAGCAGAAATGGTGAGAGCTCATCTCAATCAATTTGCTCATCATCTCAAATCTACCCGTTTCCGACCAGGTTCGTTTTGGACATTATTTACTAATTTTTTGGTTGCTGATGTTGATAAGGATAATTGGTAGAAGATTACTGTGTACGATGACATCTCAGATTCATAATTTGTTTGTCTTACCAACTAGTTATTGTGAAAGGATTACAGTTCTACAGGGCCCTTTGAATGTTAGGTTATGGAAAGTTAATAGCTTTCATGGTTCTCGACCCATTTTGTGTCAAAGGGTTGCGGTTTCTGAAACCCAGCTATCTGTTTCTTCTGGTCATTATAGTAATCGAGTTTCCCGGGCAGCAAGGATTAAAGGACAAGAAGCATTGTTTGAGTACTTGCATTCTACTAGAGGATTGAGGTACAATGATGCAGAGTATATGAGTCGAAATTCGCCTCATTTTGTTGAGAAGTTACTTTCCCAGGTTGAAACAGAGGAAGATGTTTCAAAGGCCTTAGGGAAGTTGTTTAGGTATTTTCCCATTAATGAGTTTGAACCTTTTCTGCAGAGCTTAGGTTTACATCCCTCTGAGTTTGCTTCGTTGCTTCCTCGGGATAAGATATACTTGAGTGATGATCCTGCATTGCTTGAGAATTTTCATGTTCTTTGTAATTACGGTATTGCTCGTTCCGAGATTGGGAATTTGTACAAGGAGGTTAATGAGATATTTAGTTATGAAAATGGGTTGTTGTTGAAAAGATTGAGAGTGTTGGAAAACATGGGTTTGAGTAAACCTACTGTTATAAAGCTTGTTGCTTGTTGTCCTTCGGTTTTGGTTGGTGATGGGAACATGGATTTAGTAAGTGTTCTTGATAAACTGAAGGAGTTGGGATTTCCGAGTGATTGGATTGGTGGATACTTGGTGAACAGCCACATCTTCAACTGGTCTAGGATGTTTGGTACACTTTCTTTTCTTGAAGACGTTGGTTACGGGACTATTCAGATGGGCGATCTAATCAAGAAAAATCCATGGATACTCTTTGAAGGATCAGGGAGGCAGGTTTATGTAGTCGTTGGACGGCTTCTGAAGGTAGGAGTTAATATGGTTGATGTGTATTCTTTGTTTTTAAAAAACCCTGAAATGTTATCTCCAAAGTTTATCAAGAATCTTTGGAAGGCATTATATTTCTTGTTCGAAATTGGACTGGAGAACGACGCTATAGCGAAAATAATAAACACCCACTTGAATCTTTTGGGTTCCCATTCTCTACTAGGGCCAAAAACAGTTTTGAAAAAAGTTGATAATGACAAGAAAAGATTATGCAAAATGATAAAGGAAGACCCTTTAAATCTGTTTCGTTTGGCATCTAAATCACCAATGGTGCTTGGCAAGACACTGAATGGTTCCCAAACTCCGGAGAATCGTGTAGAGAAAACTAGGTTTTTGTTAAAGTTAGGTTATGTTCAAAATTCAGATGAAATGGCTAAAGCATTACGAATGTTCCGTGGCAGAGGAGATCAATTACAGGAGAGGTTTGATTGTTTGGTTCAAGCTGGTTTGGACTGTAATGTTGTATCTGATATGATCAAACAAGCCCCTTCAGTGTTAAATCAGTCCAAGGATATTCTCGAGAAGAAGATATCGTTATTGAAGAATTTAGATTATCCTATGGAATCCATTGTCACATTTCCATCATATCTTTGCTACAATATCAACAGAGTTGAGCAGAGGTTTGCAATGTACTCGTGGTTACGAGAAAAAGGCGTAGCAAAACCTATGTTATCAGTAAGCACCCTTCTTGCTTGTGCAGATGCTCGTTTCAAGAAATACTTTGTTGATATACATCCTGAAGGTCCTGCTAAGTGGGAAACTATACAAAATCAGAGCTAAAGAGCTAGGTAACAATTTTCCAGAAAATTTTGTTAGATTATTGTAACTATTTTGCTTAAAAGTTGTTGAGCTGATGCAGTGTAATTTTAGATTATCTCATTTATTGTTTTTGCTTTAAGAATATGTTGTACTATAGTGGCCTTAATTCTTCTAGACCCTTAGGTCATTTTGATATTTATCATGGATATATTAGATTTCTGTCAAGTTTGTTGTAAAAAAACCTTCAAATTTTGACTTAATAATCTTAACGGTCAATTCGATTCAGATCATTTACACCTCAAACAAGTTATTTTGAGCACAAGTATCTTAGCATCAACAATCAAATAATAAAACCTTTTACCCTGAACCTGAAGAAAAAAAGAAGAGAAAAAACCACTCCAAACTACAACATTCACATTGACCTGGAGAATGTAGTATTAAGATCACCACACCCTTAAGTTTTAAGTGTCCTTATTGTGAAAACTTTCAGGATACAACCGTTTGTCTAAGTGAAATAGACATGCTGCAGTTTGACGGAGACCCTTTCGTTTTTCTTTAAGCTAAATCCCGGGCTTGTTGGAGAGACCTTATGTTATCTGTTGCTCCATTTTTTTCGTTTTTATTTTGGCTTGACGATTCCAGGCTTGTTAGGATTGTTCGCGTTACCAATGTTTCCTCACATTCAAATATTAAAAGCGTATATAGGGTGAGTTCGGATGCATCACATCGATTCATTTGACAACTATCACTACAAACGGTAGTACCATAAAATTTCTCGGTCTAAAGGGGAGAAATTAGGGTGTCCTTCCACATCCAAATTAGGGTCACCCAAGTTTGTAGAAGTTAGTTTTATCAACATTTCTTTGACTATGTACAAGTACAACAAAACAACAAGTGCATTTTGAGTAGTGTCGGAACTCAGAATGCACCGCCATCTATTAATTAAGCAAAAGCAGACTCCATGGCACGCAAGATTGAAGCCGTGTCAAACTGAAAGTTTCTGAAGCTTCGGCCAGCAAGGCTAAGTTCTTTAGAAGGGGTATCATCCGCGGTAAATTTGGTGGTCTGAGACTCTGTAATAATCGAGCTGCTTCCGGTAGAGCTGGTCTTTGCATTCCAAACGGTTACTCCTGTAAATTTTGCATGATATATGCATCAGATGGACTCAAAATCAAGGAATCCGGATCCCCTTTTTGTGTGGTTCCTTGTGCGATTTATAAGGTTACTTTATGCACTAAAATGGGAAATGGATTTTCAATCATGTCGTATCTGTCTCACACTGCCAATTTGATATTTCTCCCTCTAAATTAACACAAGCCCCAAATGCAGCTCTATGCATGTGAATCTAACCGTGCGTGAGGAGAAGGGTGGGTCCGCGTGTGCGTGTGTGTGTGTGTGTGGTGGGGGGAGGGAGTGTTTGAACCTTTCCGAGGCCTGCCAGATAGGGGAGGAACCGGTGGTGGATGTGCTGAAATCCATGCTTTCAAAGATCTGCAATAACGTTTTAAACTGTGTTAAAGACTGCCCGATGCAGAAAAACATGCAGCACATAAAAGCAGATAAAGGATCGAGTATAAAGGTAACTTCCAAAACTCTAAGCCATGATGAATGCAGTCACAAGACTGTTCTTTAGGGGCATTCTTCCATTAATACATGTTTTAGATCTTAAAAGGCCTGATGAATACGTAGCCTTACTTTATGTTTATGCCTATTGTACAGTCTTGCTTTATATTCGGCCCTTCACCTGTACCCCACATAAACACAAACTCCATACACTAGGATGCACTCTTACATGTTATAGTTCAAATAAGATTCTACGCCTTGAGGAAAGGGGGGAAAAAACACAGGACTAAAAAGTTGCAAACTTAGAGGGGACTACGAAATTTGTAGTTAAAAAAATAATAATAAAAGACTCACCTCAGAAAAGGGGAAACCATGTATAGCTTGAGTCCAGTTATACCACGAGATATGACGTCATCATTCGCTGGTTGCAGTTCATCAAGACGCTGCCAGGCTATTTCCTGTGATGCCAAAGATAAAAGAACGAATCATACAAATTTGTTTATCACTAGGAGGCATGTTTTACATGAAATGCCAAGATGATATACATCAGGATGACACAGAAACAAAACACCATTGCTTTCTCTCTTTTAATGAATCGCCAAGATCGGACAATACGTCTGATTTTAATATTAGGCATGGACAGAAACACCTGTTAATGAACAATTTTGTGTCATAAAATGGACAGTATAGCCTTCCACAATCCGTTGTCTCCAAACAAAATCAAGGAGCGAAAAAAGGCACGTGAGACTCTTTTTCTACAACACTATTTAAGGCATATTCTCCTAATTTGACACATTTCACCATACGACACATAAATAGAGGCTTTAATATAGGATGTTTAAAAACATTTTATTACACTTGTACGTAGTTTAAATGACATACACTGATCTCCTTCTTTGTGAGTGGGGCAAAAGGAGTACCATCTTTGACTCCAGCAATTATATACAAGCGCACTCTTTGCTGTCCAAATATCATTTCAATATACTCCTCTTTCTTAAGAAGATTTGAAACATCAAAACCTGTTTCCTCCATAACCTGCACCCAGAAATGTCACATGTAATGAAAACCGTGTGTAAGTATCCCGAAAGCATCAAACATGAGCATATACAACTGATGATGCTAGAAAATCAAGACTAATATTTCTCGTAACTAAAGTCTATTAAATTGTCAACTAGTCTAATAGTTTTAGCTAGCTTAAATTGTCAACAAGTGTAATTTATACATACATACATACATATATCAAATACAAACATAGTCCAACACCTTCGTTTATTAATCATCCCAACTGGGAATTTGTCAGATCATGGAATAACCGTGCATATAAGTCAAGAAATAATCTAAAGGACTTCGAAGCCTCTAAGTCAATTAGAGCATGATTTTTTCCCCATTTCAGATGCCAGCATATGTAGCTTATTCTATCATCCCATTTAAGCATTCAGAAGTGGTGTATATGACGGCTTAAGATTAGCATTATATATAGTCTTAGTCATTGTATGGCACAAACTAGTTAAAGAACAGAATTACATACTTCTCTAATGGCACAATTGTGGTCTTCTTCATCCTTGTTCTTTTTTCCACGTGGGAAACTCCAGCTTGTGCCCTTCCATCCCTTTACTAATATGCACTGCAATGCTAAATAACTAAAATCAGTCACACAAAATAAAGCATAAATAAAATTTTCATCAAACTTAAAGTTGGAAAATACCAATAAAACTATAAAAGATTTTCCAAGCCAGAATTCACACAACTTGAACTGATCAATAAATAAAGATGCAAACATAGACTTCAAAAAAATTAAGTTCACCAATATTGAACATACACACACTAAAAAGGTCACACCAGAAAAATAACAAGGAAAGTACATACTGAATACTGAGCCTTAATTAGTAAACAATTGCAACACGCAAGGCATTGACTGAAAAAGAAAAATGTTTTACTCACCCTTTCAAAAGACTCATCCAGAATGATGGCCCCAGTTACAGGAACTCGAACCTTATAAGAAGTGAAATCCTTGAATATGTCATCTATGTGAGGAACATATGGCTTCAAAACATCACAGCTGTTGAACACTTGAACCAATTGAGGAAAGCAATGTTCTTCAAAACGATATGACTAGTAGGAGAGCATTTTACTCAACAATGCAATATTGGGGAGTTGGGGTGACAATCAGAGTAAATTCACTTTAAGATAAATACCACTAATGTTTTAGCCAAACAAATCCATATTCATGTCATTGACATATAAACGTTAGAATGAATAAGTAGAGATTAAAAATTCCACAATGGCCTCAGCTTATTTACTTTGATTTTAAAATCCGATAGGTTCATATTTTGAAAAAAATCAGTCTACCCCAGGCAAACCAGACAAGAATTAGCTTCCGTCATCGTTCCAGCTTAAAAGGAAAACTCGATGTCTAGCATGTATCTGGCCGAGTAAAATACAGAAAAGATAAAGGAAAGGATACTTAAAGATGTGAATTCTTTCAGAGTGAATGACTTCAAAGAGGGGTTCTTTTCAACAGAGTTATCCTCATAAAACCAATGAGCATATTCTACAAGGAACAAAATCCTCTCAAATGACTGCTGATCTTCTTTTGGCACATTAAGAACAAATCGGCTGCATTGACAACACACACATATAACCATAAGAAACAAAGAAGCGATATAGAGGGACTGTTTTGAAATTCAAGGAAATCAAACTAAAGCACATTAGTAATAATAACACACCAACAAAGACAACAAACAACAAAATGGCTATCAAGTGTCTCTGCATCAGCATCCAACTTTGCTAGTATAATATAGGAGTAAAGAAACAAATCAGCAAAATACAACAAATTCCATAGTAGTGGTTCTTTTAGCATCCCATTTCGCTCGAACATAGAAGAAAGAAAGGCTCGATCTAGAATGCACAAAAAAAAAAAAAAACCTCTAACATCCTCCATCAGAGAGGAATACGTAAACATCTTTTGAACAGTCGACTACCAAAACCTACAATCAGCCTTTTGGATATTGGTATGCATGCTAGTGGCCTAACGCGCCCTCAGTTAACAAATAAAGGGGAAAAAGTAGACAAATACTTTAAATCAGTTGATACCGAATCATCTCAATTTTTCAGAAACAAAAATTCAATATAAGTGCAGTAGGCTTGAATGTCCTAATCCTTCACAGGTGTCCAGACACCTAATGCTTCCATGTAATGGGCTTGCCTTTAGAAATTCAGTGTTGCCCTAACACTCACCTTCTCAGTTACATCTCATAATCAGGAAGAATAGAAAGACAGATATCATGGTATATTAAACATGCCTAGTGATCACAGACAACATGCTGCAGCTTAAAATCAAATTCAAAAAACTTACTTTTCTATTTTACTGGGGTTCATCAAAATCAATCCTTTCTTGCCGTTATACCTCAGACATTTTACGAAATACACGATCAAAATGCTAAGATAAAGCAATTTTGCTAATATCACAAAATAGACACACCAGAAAACTAATAAAATTATCTATTAAAAAAAGGTACCTGCAGAGATCGTCGAGTAATTCTTGGGGAGGGAGGCCATTTTTAGACGAAACGCTGGAAGATCGAGGGAGCCCTCCAGTCATTTTTGGGTTAAAAAGGCCCTAACTTGGAATCACTCTTTGGAGTGGAAAGATACTACTTGCTGAGTAGAAAACAAGGAAAAGAACTAATCTATTCAGTTGACCCTCGTTTCATTCTCATAGATAAATTTTTACCTTTTTTAATTTTTTATTAAGCTACTCATACCGGATTTACCATACATCATATATATTCAGCATGCAAGAATCGATTTTTTGAAAATTGGTTTTAGAGTTAAAAACAATGACCTCGATTTTGACTCTAAAACCGACTATACAGAGATTGTTTCAGATAAAGGCTTGATTATATGATGCAAGTAAATGCTTCCTAATTTTTTAGATAGGGCGTCTATTGAGATCATATTAAACTTACTAAATTGAACATCATGTGTTTAAAATCGGTTTTTAAAACTATTTTTAAACGAATACGACACCACCACACACCACTACACACATAAAATTGACTTTAAGATACTCAACTATAGATAGTCAACTACTCCTTCCGTTCATATTTAACTGTCGTAGTTGTCAAAAAAATCTGTCGTAATTATATTTTCAAAGAATTGTTTATTATAATTTTCTACATCTATCCTTATTTATTAAAGAGTTGGACATTGAAAATAAGACTGCATTAATTATTTTCAATGGGTGTTGTTGTCATTTTGATATTAAGTCAAAGCATTAACTACTCTTCTTAATATGTGCGTTTTTGGCAACTGCGATTCTTAAATAGAGACGGATGGAGTAGAGAAAATATAAATTTAGGTCATTTTAATATGCTTTATTTCATTTCAATTCGACGCACATTTTTTTTAAGTTGCCGTGAAATTTTTCCTCGCTTCGTGGAAATTTCCACCAGTGGGAATTTCCACATGCTAGAGGAAAATTCAACCGGATCAGGGGGAAATTTCCACGGGCTGGAGGAAATTTCCACGGGGCGAGGGGGAAAATTTCCATGGGCAACTGAAAAAAAAATGTCAGATCTGACACAACCTAAAATGAAATAAAAGATGTTACAGTGACCTAAATTTATATTTTCTCGATGGAGTATTATTCTATGATGTATAATCAGACTTTAAGAAAGTCGATGTTTTATAGTATTCCGCTATATATAAATGTTAACCATTTGAATTACTGTAATAATAAAATGTAATGTAATAATGGAAATATAATGAATGGAAGCACCATATTAGGACATTTGGCATACATACAATGTTAGAATATATACGGCAAGGGTATTATAGTCTCTCATTATTAATTACATGTGTAAGAACTAGATAATGCCAAGTGTCCACAAGGTTGTTGTGATAAGTGTGTATATGTACACACTAAATCTTGTAATCAGATAATGGGATTATTCTGGATAATATCGTATCTTTGTTAGATTCTTTCTTGGTATCAGAGCCAGCTCCATGGCCAGGGTCGGCCCTCGCTTTTGTTAGGCTTAAGACCAAGTCTTCGAATTAGGCCTTTTAGTTGAAGTTGGTTTTTTTTTCTTTTAAAACATACTTATTGTTAGATATTTTTTCATAAATAAATATTTTGGTTATCGTTTGCATACGAGTTACCGTACGAATTAATGTTATCGCAACGGAACGGGGTTCGACTTGCCCGGTCAGGTCGCGGTGGGTCGAGGGGGCAACGCCAACTCGCGGGGGTTCGGGGTCAACGCCCCCGAAACCTAAACCAATGCATGCATTAGTTCATGAAGGGATATGCATTTTCAGATACATACATTTTCGAACTGATATGTACTTACCCTTTCATATAAGGCCCTAGGGTTGCATTCTTTCATCCGGTGAACAGTGACAACCCTACCCTTTCGTGCAAGGAGTACCTCCATTCGTTTATGGGGTACTTGCAACCTATAAAAGGCATAAGTGTACAAACGAAAATTTATAAGTTTGACAACATCATCATAAAAACTTTGATTGTCCTCGGGTTTGATTCAAACAAGTGACTGTTTGAATCAAACACCCACATTGTATCCTGAAAGAGATTTTCATTTGATCCCTTAGTGACAAATCGTGTGGGACGAAATATCTCTTAAAAGACAACGTTATTAACTTGCCTTAGAGTTTCTAATTCTCTGTCAAATCCTAAGTACTACATTTTTTCCAACACTTATCGCGTTTTTAACATCCGTAAATGCAAAAAGTTGATAAAACTTGTTTGGATGTCTAAATTTTTTTTGGGCCAAGTAAATTTTTTTATTGAGACCTTTATCGATTGGAGTAAAAAAAAAAAGGCCTTTATCAAAAAAGAAAATTAACATATTATATTAGGTTGGATCGGATTAAATCTACACGAATTTTTTTTCTTTTAACGAAACATGTACTGTTGGGCCCCCCGACACCGTTGGGCTTAAGACCCGGGTCTCGGTGGCCTTAGCATAGGGCCGGCCATGTCCATGGCCGACGCCGCTGGAACTCAGGCCACCGGAGCACCTACTTCTGGTGTTACTATTCCCATCTCATCACCACCCATTCACAGCACCACCACCTCTATGACGGTGGCTAGTTCCACACAACTATCCGATCCTCTTATCACCTTCGGTTCAAACTTTCCTTTCACCGAGGAAGCTCCTTACACACTACTATTCCGCCGATGACTAACTTCGGAACCACAGTTTCGTCTCTACCAAATTTTGGACATCGGTTTGAGCTGCCATCCATGTCTTCTCTGCTGCGACCTTCGTCTTCGATTCCAGCACCGCCATTCACTGGTCATCTCTCTCAAACATGCAATGTGAAGTTGACCATAGATAACTATCTTCTTTGGAAATACACAATTCTTCCAGTTGTTCGGGGTCATCGGCTCGAAAACTACCTGCTGGGTTATGTTCCTCCACCACTACGACAGACCATCACCGGAGCTTCTAATCTGGCATTCGATTTGTGGCAACAGACAAATTCTCTACCCATGGGTTGGTTGCTGAGCTCCATGACAGAGCAAGCCCTCCTTGAAGTCGTTAGCTGCGCTAACTCTCATGAAATCTGGAGCACACTGGAATCTCTCTACAATTCTCAGTCAGAGGCTCGAATGTTGAAGTTTAAAGCCGCCCTTACCAAATCTGAGAAGGGTTCTCAATCCATGGCTGATTATCTTTCCTTAATGAAGTCTAACTCGGATAATCTAGCAGCTGCAGGATATCCCATAAGTCGATCTGAACTTATTCTTGCCACCCTTGGAGGTCTTGGCATGAATATGAAGTTGTGATTGTAAATCTTACAGCACGCATTGGCTTTCTCACTTGGCAGGAAGTCCAATCTCAACTTATCACCCATGATAGACTCCTGGCAAGGTTCAATGGCACAACATGAGTTGGAAATTTAAATTTGGCAACCACAGGGCCTTCTGCTCATATGGCTCAAGCAACATGGAAGCAATCCCATCTTAACTCAAATTTCCAGTCATATGGTAATAATCGTGGCAGAGGTGGTAGATCAAGAGGTGGTGGTCGTTCTAACAGAGGTAGAGGTGGAAGAACCTCGAGCAACAACACCAACAGTGGCAATTCTGGACATAGACACATGCGCGCGGTTGTGTGGAAAAGCAGCAGTCACATTGTGGATCGAAAGGCCGGCATCGTTTTGAAAAGGACTTTGTCCCCTCAGTAGCAATTCACCAAGACAGATCTCTGCCTTTACTGCCAGTCCTCAAACTGTTGGTGATGACTCCTGGTATTTGGATAGTGGAGCGTCTGATTATGCGACTGCAGACATGAATAACCTGCACATCAACACAGACTATCATGGTAATGATGCACTCACTGTAGGTAATGGTGAAAAACTGTTTATTCAACACATTGGCACTAGTGTTATTCCCACTCATCCTACACCTCTACACTTAAATAATCTTCTCCATGTCCCTCAGATCAAGAAAAATCTTATTAGTGTTTCTAGACTTGTTCATGATAATCCTATTAACCTTATCTTTGAATCTTCTTATTGTCTTGTTAAGGATCAGAAATCAGGGATGGTTCTTCTCAGAGGTGACTCCATGATGGTCTCTATCAAGTCCCTAGTTTCAAGAACTTCCTTCACTCCAAATCCTTCTCAAGTCCTAGTTCTGGAGCTTTCTAGCCAGCCCTCCATCAATAATGTCAAGTCTGTGTGTCTTAATAAGGAATCAGTGTAATGTGTCTGTTAATGATGAATTAAAGTTTTGTGAATCCTGTCAATTTGGGGAAAATCATGTTTTGCCTTACTCTGCTTCTGATTCTCATGCTGCATGTGTTCTTGATTTAGTGCACACTGACTTATGAGGACCTGCTCCTCTTAAATCTAACTCTGGATATGTCTACTACATTCACTTTGTTGATGATCACTCCAGGTTTACGTGGATCTTTCCCTTAAAATCTAAAGCTGATGCCATGTCTACTTTCATTCAGTTCAAAACTTTGGTAGAAAACCAGTTCAACACTAAAATTAAGTGCATTCAATCAGATTGGGGGGGAGAGTATAGAACCTTTGAGAAATATCTAAATGAGTGTGGCATCCATTTCAGGCACCCTTGTCCCCATGCTCATTCCCAAAATGGAAGAGCTGAGAGAAAACATAGACACATAGTTGAGCTAGGTCTCACTCTCCTTGCCCAAGCTTCTATGCCCCTGAAGTTTTGGTGGGAAGCCTTCCAGTACAGTGTCCATCTCATCAACCTCTTACCAACCAAAGTTCTGAATATGCAATCTCCTTTCACTGTGTTGTATAATACACAGCCAGATTATCATAGTCTTAAAATCTTTGGCTGTGCCTGTTATCCTCACACTAGACCTTTCTCTCAAACCAAGTTCAAGTTCCATACCACCAAATGTGTTAACTTTTGGGATTAAGTCCTAAACACAAAGGGTATTAATGTCTTGATGAAAATGGTAGGATATACATATCTAGAGATGTTGTTTTTGATGAATTGTCCTTTCCTTTCAAAGAAGGGTTCAGTTTGGGACCCTCTAAGGAGATTGTTGTAGATCCTATACTGTTTACCACTGTCCTACCATCTCCAAGCATCCCAAAAGAAGCTGATACAACCAATATGGAACCATCCTCTAGTTCTCCTATGACACAATTTTCTAGTTCTCCTGGTCTGTCCAATGTCCCAATCCAGACTCCTTCTCACCACTCTCCTGGTGCCAACCCAAATTCCTTGTCCAATACCTCTCTGTCTCAGAGTTCTTCCTCACCAAGTGCACCACTGTCACAACATCTGTCCTCTGAATCCTCCAGCTCTATTTCCCCAAATCATTCTCCAACTCCATTTCCTGAGCCAGTTGCTCCTATGAACCTTGAACCTCCTTTAGCCAAACACCCCATGCAGACAAGGTCCAAAAGTGGCATTTTCAAGCCCAAGACTTATGTTCTATCCTCCTCCACAATTCCTCATCATTACCCATCTGAACCTGTAAGTGCATCAGATGCCCTAAATGGTTCTGAGTGGAAAGCTGCAATGGAAGAGAAATTCAAGGCCCTCTGTGTCAACAATACCTGGACCCTAGTTCCTCCAGCATCACATCAGAATCTTGTAGGCAACAAGTGGGTGTTCAAACTGAAAATCAATCCTGATGGATCCATCTTAAAGCACAAGGCTAGATTGGTTGCTAAGGGGTTCCACCAAAAGTATGGTGTTGACTACACTGAGACATTCAGTCCTGTGGCCAGATCATCTACTATCAGAGTTGTCCTGTCATTGGCTGTCACCTTCAACTGGGGCATAAATCAGGTTGACATAAACAATGCCTTCCTTAATGGACCTCTTTATGAAACAGTCTATATGCCACAACCGGAGGGATTCATTGATCCTAAACATCCTAACTATGTTTGTAAGCTTAACAAGGCATTTTATGGGTTAAAAGCAAGCCCCTAGGGCTTGGTTTGAAGTCCTGAGAAATCAAATGGTGCAGTGGGGGTTTAAGCAGTCCATGTCAGATAACTCCTTGTTTATCCTTAAAAAATCTGGCTTGCTAATGTTGGTTCTTGTTTATGTTGATGACATTATTGTCACAGGCACATCAGCAGCAGTGATGAAGAAGTTTATAAACCTTCTCAATTCAAGGTTTGCCCTCAAAGACTTGGGGGAGCTGTCTCACTTTCTAGGCATGGAGGTTCAGAGAGATTCAACAGGTCTTTTTCTGTCTCAAAGCCACTATGCTCAGCAACTTCTCCACAGATTGAACTTTGACAACATGAAAGAATGTCCTACACCTTTGGTCACTGGCAGACAACTAGATCCAACACAGGGTACACCAATGGAAGATCCCTACTTATATAGAGCATCCATAGGAGGTCTTCAATACTTGACCATCACAAGACCATACATCACCTTTGTTGTGAACCATCTGAGCCAATTTATGCAACAACCAGCTGATGTTCATTGGCAGGCCTTAAAGAGGCTGCTGAGGTATGTAAGGGGAACATTGCATTTTGCCTTGCACTTTAAAACTGGAGCACCCTTACTGTTAACAAGATACTTAGATGCTGACTGGGGGGTAAGCACATATGAGTATATGACAGAAAATCTGTTGCTGGATACTATGTTTTTCTGGGTGATTGCTTGGTTTCTTGGAGTTCAAAGAAACAACATGTTGTTTCCAGGTCCAGTTGCGAGTCAGAGTATAGGGCCTTGACCAATGTAGCAGCAGAACTACAATGGATACAGCACCTGTTGAAGGAAATTGGGGTTAACTTGCCTAAAACCCCAGTAACCTGGTGTGACAACACCAGTGCAGCAGATTTGGCTCTCAATCCTGTTTATCATGCACGGACGAAGCACATAGAGCTGGATGTTCATTATGTTAGGAATCAAGTTCTGGAGAAGAAGCTGAAAATTCAGTACATTCCAAGCTCAGACCAAATAGCTGATGTTCTGACCAAACCTCTGACTTCCACAGCCTTTCAAATATTCAGGAGCAAACTCAATGTTGTTCCCACACCATTAGGCCTGTAAGTGAGCCTTAAAGTTCGATTCGATTCGGCGTGTTCGGCTCGAAAAAGTTCGGTTCGGGGCTTGGCTCGTATCATCAAACGTAGAATAGGGCCTTGGAAATTGGTATTCGGACAAACGAGCCGAACATGTTCGGCTCATAGAGTTGCAGGGTATTTTTGGACATGTTATGTTATATTTTGGAATAGGGCCTTGAACATTTTGGACATGTTATGTTATATTTTGGGACATGTAATGTATTATTTTGGTTTTGGACATGTATTTTTGAATTAGAATTATTTATTGGGTATTTTTGAATTTTCGGACCGAACATGTTTGAACTATTCGAACTGTTCGAGCCGAATAGTACCGAAATTTTTCCCTTTTTTTAAAGTTCGAGCCGAACCGAATCCTGATATTTTAGGCTCGAAAATTTCGAGCCGAATCGAGCCATGTATTCGAACATGTTCGAGCCGAACCGAACTACTCCAGGGTTCGGTAGGGTTCGGCTCGTTTACAGGCCTACACACCATCTAGTTTGAGAGGGGCTGTTAGAATATAGACTGTAAGGGTATTATAGCCTCTCATTATTAATTACATGTGTAAGAACTAGATAATGCCAAGTGTCCACAAGGTTGTTGTGATAAGTGGTATATGTACACACTAAATCTTGTAATCAGATAATGGGATTATTCTGGATAATATCATATTCATATCTTTGTAAGATTCTTTCTTACAATGTAAGAAAACAAAGAAGATTATATACACTTGTAATACCTCGAATCTAATTTGACATTTCGGGTCATCAACAAACATTCTCTCTTTTCTCTTTAAAATTATGAAGCCATTCTGCAAGTTTGATCAAAGAAATTATATGTTCTTCAAGCCATATCAAGTAATTGTAATCTTCAAGTTCTAAGTGTGCTTTATCTTAAAAAAACCCGTGGTTTATTCTTGGTCATAACTCATAAGTAGTCCTGGATAAATTTGTAGAGGAGAGTGGCGGATGCAGGAAAAAAAATTCAGTGGGTGCTCAAATGTTTCTTTTTCAATGGGCAGACAAATTTTTTTCCGGTCTAATATCCACTGTTTTCTTTTTTCGGTTCAATAAGGTCCGTGGACCCCATTGTGATATGTGCGTGTCCGCCTTTGGTAGAGGAGGAATACTACCTTGTTGAAGAAGGAATTTCTGTAGAAAACAACCATAATTATATCTTATGTGGCTGTTGAAGAAGGAATTTCCTTAGTTGAATTTATTCATGTTTGTATGAACATAATTATATCGATTATTATTGGTGATCATGTCTATTGGGATGTTATTAAATGTGAAATAGCTATAAACAATTATGTACAAAACGACTTTATATGACATTAGTTAGAATCATGTAAGTGTGAATTGATGTGTTCGTGTTGTGAAATCCTTGGTATGTGGGAAATTATGTTTTAAGGGCCGAGTTAATGTTTTCATGTGTAGAAAGTGAAACATACTTTAAATGGTCAAAAGTTGATTATTGTTGTCAATGTCATAAAGAAATGAAATCTCAAAAGTTGAGGATCTAATAACATTTATGTTAGTAGATATCGTGTTTTTAGGATTATGGCATGCTTATGATGTTAAGATGTTGTAGGTATCATGACATTAGGGTTTCTTCTGTATATGAAATATTACCAGTAAAGTTTGAAAACGTGTAACTATTGTTTGGCATGAAATGAATTACGGTTATTATGTGATATATGATGATATGAAAGTTAAAGTAATGAATGGTGATAAGAGATCACGTATAAAGAAATAAAGAAAAAGAGAAAGTACGGAAATGAAAGGCTCATGGTTAAATACTAGACATTGAAAAGGATAATAAACTCTCGAGGCCCTCCGCACCAGACCCTGCTCATGAGACACATAAATGACTACATTTACTACATTTGAAAAAAAAAATGATATAAAAAAACTAAAATTATGTAAATATGAAGGATTGATCCAAAAACGTATATTTAATGCTCATTAAGAATCGCATCCAAAAAAAAAAAAAAAATCTATAAATATATTTTTTTTGAGGGAAAACTCATATATTTAAAGCTCCGGGGAAGATTATTTGGAGCCCATCAGAAAACGAAAAATATACCGTTAAGAGTGCTTATAGCTGGCTCCAGGGAGAAGAAGATACCCATGGGAGCTCGACGTGGATATCCATATGGCGTCTTTAAGGGCCCACGCGATAGGTAAACCATGATTCCCTCATGGCAAATCAGTTTCTTTTCACTCGCAATATATCTTCCACGCCGATTTGTCCCCTATGCGATCATCACTCCAAGACGACCCTTCATGCTATCCGAGACTGCTATTGGCCCCATCATGTTTGGACAACTATCGTCCCACGAGAAACTAGGAGGGAGTTCTTCTCAGCTCCCACAACGCAGAGCTGGCTTCAACTGAATTTGAAAAAGGAGGATAAGTGGGCCTACATCTTTCATGATGTGTGTTATGGCGTTTGGTATTGGTGAAATAAAACGATCTATGACCCTCAAACGGGAAGGCCACCAATTCAAGTGTTCATTTCAAAAGCGATTAAACGAGCGAAAGACTTACGACTCGCTTGGAGCCTAGAAGATTAGCTATTTGTCTCATTTTATTTCTAGTTTATGCTGTTTTGCAAATGATTGTATTTCCATTGTATTGCTGGGAGCTTTTCCACTCATTTGAAATAAAAGATCACTTGCAAAATAAAGGCCACTAATTTATGCTGTCAATAACACTCCCTAAAGAAAACCAATTCGAAAAATCAAAACAACTGTCAAAGATAGACAACGGAAGGTCGTAAAATAAAGGAGATGTAAACATTTCAAACTAAATATATTAATAAATACAACTCAAAGTACAAAGATTTGGAAGGGAAGAAAAAAAAAACCCCTAAAAAATACAACTTTTAGCACGTTCATCGTATCCAAAGCTTGGTATAGGAAGATCTACATGTATATGTATACCAAAATCAGTAGCAGTCAATAAACTGGCAGCAAAGACCTTGCATCAACTCAATCACATTTATGCACTTCAGATCAAAAGAGCACAAAAAATGGAGAAAAAACCACTCCATTAGCAGAGAGCATGATTATCCTTGGACAAATTTGTCCAACGCAGACGTGTCGAGAGCATGGAAACCCTTCGCCACTGAGAGTACAACTAAGCCTAGTTTCACCGCGTCTTCTTTGCTAGATGCCTACCCAGTATAAAAGAAAAGGAGAACTAAGTAATGCACCATGAGATATATATATATATATATATACACATACCATACATATATATACATGAAGAAGGAAGCCTACTACCTCAATGTTGAGGGGCAGCACAGGGTCATGGAGTGACAGCCTAAGAAGGAACCACCCGCCATAGCCAGATACTCTTACCTGTTATTAAACGCGAATTCAGTAGATCAAAAATCAGATTGTGCAAATTGGCGTTTTGTACGTGTAGCTTCGAGCTGCTGAGGATGAAAAAGACACTTAGAAAGGGAGGACTAAGGTAATTTAGTTCATCGGGACACAATTAAAACTTACGCCTTCATAATTAACAGGGGATTTGTGAAGATTTTTGTCCAAATCCACAGTGTTCTCCAAATGCTTTATCACTGCTTCCCCATAATCACGAAAAGACCTGGATGCCCCCGAACTTCATTAACTGACATGTTAAAGCAAGTTTATCCAAAAAAAAAGTAAAAACATCAATACATACCCTGCTTTAAGATCGCCATGATTCTGATCAATTTTGAGTCTAAGTTCAATAGCAAACTCTGGCTCCTGAAGACCCTCTACCAGGTCGGTGAGGACTTTGCTGCCGCCGCCAACTCCAGAAGCATTAACTGATGCCAGCTTATTTAGAAGTTTGACCTACAAATATTTACCAAGCGGTAATTACTAATTACATCTTACAGATTTGCACAGTATATTCACATCCAGCAAAACAAAATGTTTAAAAGAATATTTTATTACCATGAGATATGCCCCATCATCAAGCCAGTGATTCTCCTTTAGCGCTCCATGCCCACTGGTTTCAATAGCTAAATGTGATTCCTCTCCAATCGAGTTCTGTTAGAAAAAATGCAATTGAATTAAAATATCCAAACGTTCAGTAACTAGTACAAAACAAAAGACCCCAACCATAATAGAGTTGGTTCCATTCCTGGAAGGATGTAATAATAAAAAAGCGCAAACAAATTCTGTTAAAAGATTAATTTAGAAATTAAATGCTATAGTTCATCTGGACGTCATTGTTCACCCCTATTTAGTGCATTTTCAAGAAATGCTGCACAAGGTCCACACTCTTTGCTTGATTGCAAGTTGATTTGAACAATAATTTCATTAAATAAATTAGCCACATTACAGGAAGAGGTTCATTTTGTGAATGGGCAGAATCAGCAACTATGACATGTGGGTTGCAATTAATTGAAAACAAAGAGCAAAACAAGGCAAACATCCAAGCACTGGAATATAAAATAAAATGATTTGCAATTTCAGAAAATCTGCTAGTAGCTTTCCCAACCTCAAGGAATAAATCCAGAAGGCTCTCAGACTTATAGAGTCAAGAAAATACTAACCAGACGAATTGCTTCATCAATGACATTTTTGTAGCCCCTTTTGAAACGATGATGCTTCCCACCTTTGAGGGGTATAAAAAAAAGATAGTATGAATAAATAAATCTATGCACAACCAAGAGTGCAAATAAAAAGACACTTATTCCCAATCTCACCTAACTTCTTTTCAATAAATGCAGACAACCCATCAGAGGTCACACTGTCCGTGACAATCGTTGTTCCTGGATGCTGATTCAGAAAAAGGGTGGGGAAATAATTGAGATTCAGTTGTTTGTAATTAACACCTTTCGAATAAGATTAACAGCTTACTTCCTCTAACACAATGGCAGACAATAGAGCGATCAAGCGGTTCCGATTGAGCTCACGACCAGAGGAATCTACAGCAGCAGATCTGAACAAACCTTTGATGACTAGAAAAGTTCTGTAACATCGAATGTTTGATTGACAGAATAGTAAAGATTACCTGTCAACATCAGTGTCAAAAATAATACCGAGATCAGCCTTGTTGTTAAGGACACACTGGGTAATAGCTTCCATGGCTGCCTTATCCTCTGGATTAGGGATATGATTAGGAAACATACCTGAAACAAATCTTCCAACGATTAGTTAGCTCAAATTGACATATGTCTAGAATATATTCATCAAACTATTACCATCAGGTTCTAAAAACTGACTGCCAGAAGTAACAGCTCCCAGAGGCTCCAGCACTTTTCCCTGATACAATATAAAATGGAAAACCAGATAGGCAATTAAACGCATAAGGTGTTCTTTACCTTGAAGAGGAAACAAAAATGTTTCTTGTACATTTGACTTGAATTTATTCTGTCCTTCATTAGCTAACGTTATCTTCTTAGCATGAATTCCACAAACTTAAAGGCTAAAAATAGGAGCAACGGAAGACTTCTTCATTTGCCCTTGACTTCTTCTTTTACTGGTAAGTACTTAATATGCCACACACACAGTAGTTAAGCACCCAAAAAATCGTGTTCAAACTCCCTAAACCCGTTTTTTAACCAACACAGGAGAACTAGCAAGTAGCAACTAGTCAACTTTTCAAGGAAAATTACATTAAAGTTTGGTGTAAATTCTGCTGATCTGTTGTCTAGGTGTTTCTACACATGACAATGACAATGAGATTCAACCAGAAAAATCTAAACAATGGCACTTGGTCAATTGTTAACCAGCGTGGGGTAACTGGATAAGTAGTCTGAGTGTTTAAGGAAAACCAGACTACAATTTGGGGTAAATTCTGCTGAAATGTTGTCTACGCGTTTCTACACATCACGATGACAAAGCTATTCAACCAGCAAAACCAGAACAAGGGTACTTGGTCGATCAGATGAGTACTATATTCTGAAGATTCTCAAGGATTTATTGAACCACAAGGTCAACATGACATCATCTCAGCTTTTAATAAAACTGCACCTGTCAAACTTAGTAATGCTATTTGTTTTCTAGTTTATTTGCTTTCGTGTCAGTTAAGATGCAAAAATAAAAGTCCCTCTATAGATATATGATAAACCAAACTCACAGCAAAGAAGCCTCCTGCTCCATTCCCAGCATCCACGACAATGTGAAACCCCTCTAGTGGCTTCTCTGGCATGTAACAAAATCATACAGAGTAAGAATGCATGATCTGATAAGATATATTAATAAAGGGCCAATAAGGATCTCTATTTTGTCAAAAACTTGTCGGGAACAAAAGTACGTTAATGGGGTTACAGTATATTCTACAAAATGAAGCCTCCTCTTAGTGCTATTGGCATAATTGTGTTAGCAAACCATAGGTGTTAAAGCACAAGGCGACACCAAAACAAGCACAAGGCGACACCAAAACAAGCACAAGCATGAGGCGTCTTTACCTTTATTTCCTGCTGCTCGGCGAACAGCTGCTACAAGTGCAGATGAGTAGATTGTCATGTAATCCACTCTTTTTATTGAATGAAGATTTTTTGTTTCCCCGTCACTGTATCCTTCATCGGTAAAGGTCTTATATATATTAGCAGCACGCTCCAGGATGTCTTTTATGTCAGCTTTCCCCAGTCCTCCATCAGATGTAAAAAACTTAAACCCATTTCTGTTGTAGGGAAGATGGCTTGCTGTGTGTAGAAAAAGTCATAATCAGCAGAATTCTTTAACAAGCAAAAGTTTGAGAAAAAATTAAAGGGTCCATAAATTCTCAAAGCCAACCCTGGTTAGCCACATACAAAGTAATTTAGCACATTCACGGCTTTAACATTTTTCATTATAATCATCCTGACTAAGAAGCATTCTCATATTACTCCCTTAAAAGCCAGGAAAAAATAAAATGGCAATGCATTTACCTGTTATCATAATTGCACCGTCTACTGGACAAAGAGATAGCTCATCCTCAGTGATTGTAGAATTGAACATTGCTGGTGTTGATGCCAGTCTGCCAAAAGAATACAAGTACAATAATTAAGTGTAACCTCCTCTATCAAAGTCACTTAACCTTATTCATATTTTGAGTACTGAAGTATATACATAACGTGAAAACCCAAAAATGGCATGGGGAAAAAAAGGCTGACTCAAATGTTAGCTTTACATCTGTTAACGTACTGAAATTTCTTCCGGTAAATATTTTAATAGACAACATGATTTTCATCGGTTTTACGATTGGATAATAATGCATGCCTTAAAAAAATTGCATGCAACATGTTTCTTATTTAAACATACAAATGTGGGAGTATTACTAGTGTTGTGTATTCGATATGGATGAAGAAAGCATAGTCCGATAAGATGAAGGGGCCTGCATTAAAAAGCAGGACCTTATTGATGAAGTTTTTGGCCTTAAAAAGGGAGATGATATTTCTGCTTTAGTTGTGATGCCTTTGATTCTGTTTTGATTGTATCTTCCTAGTGGTTTCACCTTCATCTGAATTCAATGATTCTAATATACTCCTTATCTGAATTCAATGATTCTAATATACTCCTTACAACTTTCACAAGACGCAGGGCAGGCAGTTAAGGGTAGGAAATATTCCACCAAGTAGAATAACTAAGATGGGAATAAACTTTCTTGCAGTCTCATGAATTTACTTCTTTTCATGGTAAATTCTACAGGAAAAAAAACTATGATTGCAGGTGCCTAAACTGTGAAAACTTTGCGGAGTTATCAGATACAACCTTCAAAAAGTACTGTGAGTGGAGAGGATGAATCTCCTTCCTATTTTTCATAAAATTTAAAGGGAAAAAAAGGATTGTGCCTGACATCAAAGTCGACATTTGAAAAAGAAAAAAACAACAACAACAACAACAGAAGATATGCAACACCCACCCATACTGCACGACATCAATCCCTGCACCAATGATTCCTCGGGAAACTGCGTCCTGAAATCCAAGTCATGAATTAGCAGTCCAGACAACAAGTAATACAATTTCTTTCCTAATGATGTATGGCAAATTTAAAAAGCATATACAAACTTAATTTCCTAAAAATGTAAAATAACATTTTGGTAGGGATAAAAAAGTTAGTTCAAAAACGGTATTCACAGAAGACTAAAAGCATTCAACAATAGGTGTGATTTTCCAACCAAAGGATTTAAAAAATAACGAGATTTTTTTTTTCTCCAAATCAAATCAAAATGAGTTAAATTTGTTACGTAGCCTTATATATTTTTGTTTTGAATCAAAGAACAACTATTTACTTAGATTTCTATATTAGTGTTTTAATTGATTTAAACAAGTAAAAGAACTCATCATCCCCATATTAATATGGAAAGGGAACATTGAAGTAGTGGTGAATGCTATTGTCAAGTGACTACCCCTGGACCCCGTAGGTGAGATGTTTCCATGCATCGGGCTGCCCTTTTTCGTTGCCATTATTCATACACAATATCTTAATCAATCGATGGAACACTATTAAGTACATGCCCCTCCAATCCATTATTTTGTAGTTTTTTCATTGAAGGGAAAAAAATCCAAAGAATACCGATGTTTACATCAGACTTGAACACTTGACAAGTGTTATAAAGGATAACAGCAAGGTCAACGTTTATAGTGCAGCCTCTTCGCTGTTAAAAATATCCTAAATCACAGATTAGTGATTACACACTGATCCTACCAGCTATCATAGCTCAAAGATGATTAGTAAGACTTGTTATTAAATAACGTGGTTTGGTTCATATGGCCATATCTGTATGCTAGGTAGAAGACAAAGCAAAGACTCTTTGCTTCGGGATAAACTCCTTAAAAATCACACCTCTTATATGTCAGACCATGTGAAAGCTGTACTAGAAAGTGTATAGCTAACTAAGTACCTTATTCTGGTATGATCCTTGGCACTCTTAGGGTTTCTGGAGCAGAATTAAAGATTAAGTCCCAATACAAGATGGAAGTTGGAAATGGCCAATTAGCAGAGCATGGGAGAAGCAATGCTAGGTTTTTGGTGGAGTGTTGCTCAAGGATCAGACTAAACAGAATAAAATTATAGATTTGTGGTTTTGGACTCCTCAGCTACCCAGATTCACTGCCAATAGTGCATTGGAATCCAAGCAAGAAGTCAGCAAGAACAGCAGTGAACATAAGCCATCCTGCATAAAAACATGTACCCATATATGCCAATTTTTATCGTGGTTAACTTGTTGGAATACCCTTAGCACTCAGGACAAACTAAAGGAATGTGGAGTGTCATCACTGAAACTAACGTTGTTGTGCTTTCAGCTTCATGAAACCTGCAACAACCAACGTTTTACCTGCTCATACTCAGATAGTTTAGTTCTGTATATTGAAGGCTCCAAAGTGTGATCATTAACCAATTACATAGCAGAGGGTTCTATTTTGGGCTTAGTGGAAGTCTATATTTCAGAAAGACTGTAGCTTGGATGATCCTGGCTATCACAGTATGCGGCCCAAGGCAAAGGGAGAAATCAAAGATCCCATCATCCCATGCCCAGGAAAAGAAGGGGCCAGCTGTGAAAGTGAATTGTAACTTAGACCTCAGAATATACAAAATATAATGATCCCAGAATGTGCAGATTCATTTGTCTTGCTAACTAGTTTTTCGAGATGTTTATGTGGAGGACTCTGCCTTCATTTTTCTGTCTACAATTTGCACTAATTCATCAATAATATGAAATATAACTTACAAACAAATAAACAGATAAATAAATAACTGGATTCTTAATTAACTCACTTTAGGCTGTGAATCACAAAATAAGATACCAAAATATAGCCCAGAAAGCCCTAGCCAATGTCTAGCAGACAGTTGTAAAGACAAGAAATTGTTTTAAACATCATAAAGGCATAGTTATTAGGACCTGCAAGTTTTTGGCAGATATCCGGGAATCATGGCCTATGGAAACTCTCAAAGGTCTGGTTGCATTTGGTTCCTTTCTATCCAGCAGCCATGCAGCGAAAGCAGATGCTATTGCTTCTGTGACATGTTCAGTGAGGGTAAGTGGTTCCCCTGCGATCCCAGCCACAGCAACACCTCGAATATCACTGCACAAGGAATCTGAACCATAATTTCTATGAGCTTCAATAAATCTGATTAACTTAGCTATTTCACTTTTTTTTTTTTTGAGAATATATATTTTCTCTTCAAAAGTTGCTTTTAGAGGATAGAATACTTGCACGGAAAATGTGGCATTTTTAGGTACAATTTGACAGTATACAACCGGACTACAACATTAAGCATCATGGTATCAGATATTGCAAGCATCTGAATTAAGGAAAAATAGTATCAAAATCAAGAACGGTCTCTACCTTGAGAGAAAATCAGAACACGGAAAAGAACAATATACCAGAGAGGAGCATGAAAGGTTTTCCATGAGATGTTGAATGAAAACTCCTACTCATTTTCCGGCCTTATATAATGGCAATCTATGTATTCCCTCAATATCATGACACGCATTTAACACAAAGGTATAAACATCATAAGAAAAAAAAATCACCAGCAGTAAGAAAAGATATTTCAAATTATTTTGGAGAACCAAAACCTTCACCTAATTTTGCAATATGAAAATATGAAAACGGGTACACAATATGTTTGAAAACTGACCAAAAGGAGGGGGATAAAGAAGAAGAACAAGTACCTTCCATTCTGAAGCTTAAGAAAAGAAGCTTTTTCCACAACTGGTATTGATGTTGTAGATGGAGCAGCTGCAAGAAAACCGGATCACTTAGTGACAATAATAGATAATAAAAGATGCATGATTACCCAAGGGAAAACTGCAGACAGAAGTAGACAACCAGCAAACCATTCTAACACAAGGCTAAATCAGGTAACCAAATGTTAGTAGGAATGGAAGGTCATAATCAAAAACCCGAAATATGTTTAAGAACGTTTTAATTCCCACACGTGCTCCTTTGAATCTAATTGACCTGAATAGTGAGAGTCTAGAACAGACCATTGCAGTAAAAAGTTCCACGGTTAAATTTCGACGAGGAGTGCGACTGCCTAGTAGAAATGCCACTCCATGCTAAATTCCCCCTATACGAGGGAGGCAAGTTGAGGATTACAGGGTTACAACAGCCCTGTTGAATCTGGTTGCTGGAATCCCTATTTTGCTGGCAGCTCTTTGCTACCAAAACACGTTGGACAATCTTCACCGAAATCGCTGCATGAAAATTAAAGATTTTCAACACTATTAGACTTGTATGTTTCCTAAGAGATTAATCATTCATTTCCCAAGGCTAGCTGCTTCAATTTTCATACTTCATCCTTTATCCTAATCCATGCCCAATTCTTATTAGTTGAAGTTAGTTTCTCCCATAACTCAAACAAGGGACATATAGATACAAAGATTCTTATAATGGAAACGCAGATGTCAATTTCAAAAAAGTTCAGACTGAAGAATTCAAATTCTGAGTAACTTTAATATACTAACAACAATAGCTACAGAGGAAGCGGAGGGGATGAACTAATCAATGAAGAATTAGTTCATTCAGAAGAAAAAAAAGAAGAAGAATTAGCAGTTAATACATCAACGCAATTTACACAGCCATGCATTAGCTTAGCATTACAAATTAAATGAAATTCTTAATCAGAATTAAATTCAATTGAATACCCAACCAACCTTCGGCAATCAGACTCAAACATTTTGATTGAAAACCTTAATTTGGAAGATTCAAAACTTAAAATAACAACATGTTGATAACTTTCCACTGCTTCTTAAATATTATATATGAGCAAGTAATCATATCGTAACAGGAAATCAGAAATGAAAGAAAATTCCAGTAAGCTAATTGTTTACCTGCCATTTTAGACCAAACGAAAATAATCGAGCAGAAGCTGAAAAAATTGGTCTGGAAAGCTCGAGTGTTGCAAGAAAGCAAGGCGGAATATGCTATGCGCAGTAGTATAAGAAGAAACACAAATTTTATTATGGTCCAGGACCAAATCCTACTTGGTGTGTCCAATCAATAAGATTTCAAAGATTTCTGGTGGACCCCTATGTATAAAAACAAGCCTCCAATCAGATTTTTCCAAAGTGATAAAATATTTCCTACAAGAGTAAGAGACGCGAAACTCCCTCGATTAGGTGTTAGCCCTTGGTTGGACGAATATTTCGAGGGGTAACGATAGAGTTAATCTCTCAAATCTACATTATGTTTACATCTAATATAATCTTATGTTGTGATTGTTTTAAATTTTTTTTATTATGTGGTGAGATGATGACGGTGTAAAGATGATGTAAACTTAAGAGAGTAAACATATCACACCCCTATTTTTAGACGGTTTATATTGGCACTTCGAAACTATTTCCGACATAATATTTTATTTTTATTTTTTTAGTTCCGACACCATAAATGTATTTTTTCCGACACCACATTATAAACATCATTGTCACCGACTTTGTATAAGTACTGTTAGTGAACATCAGTAGCCATAGAGATCAGATTCTCTCAGGTACTAGAGGGTAAAATGTATCTACAGTCGTAACCATAACATGAGAGTCACTGATGTTATTTTTAAAATTAACGTCAGCTCTACTGACGCTATTTTTTTAGTAGTAACGTCAATGCAATGACGTTATTTGCATAAAAATAATCGCAGTACTCGAAGTAATTTTGTCAAATGTTTAAATTAATCGTGATGCCGGAAGTAAATCTATGGAGTCAATAGACGTCCCTATAAATATTTAACTCTCTTTCACGTAATAATCTTCCACTAATAAGGATGTGAAAAATGAAAGAGAATACACATATAATCCCTACGGTTGGATATTCCTTTTTTTCAAAAATGATGCATGCATATCTAAGGAGCACAACTCATACACACAAAATGTATTGTAGTCATATATTTTATTAAAGTAAAACAAAAAATTATATGGTTGGACATTCTCTTTTCAAAAAGGATACATGCAAACACAAAATGCACAATTAATCCGCACAAAATGCATTGTAGCCATAAATTTTAGTTAAGAAAAAACAAAAAAGAATTGAACCTTAAAAATACATTTTGTGTAGACGAGTCGTGCATTTCCTGCTACATCTATCATCTTTGTTTCCTTTTCTTTCTACTAAAGTAATAATTTTTAAGTTGTATATGTGAAATATACGAAACACTTAAAGCAAGGGAGAACAACCCACCCTTCCGGCATCAGTGACAACCACCCTAATGAATTTCTTTAATTTATTGGCTATATTAATATATATATCGGGTATTAACTTTATGTAATCACCACTTATGCATTTAATTATGTCTTGTATGCTTTACTTGTCAAATGTTAATGTGCTTAGAATGTCCAAGTAACTTATGATCATATACCACTAAGTTTATGTACGTTTAAATCCATGATAAGCTCTCTTTAATAGTGATGCTTTCAAAGAAGAAATAGTTTAGGCCTAAGGCTATTGGTGTGGATGAGAATGGGGATCGATTGAGACAGATTTCTGCCAAAAGGGCTCTTGAGGAAGGGCATGCAAAAAGGCCTGTCGAGAAAAACTTTTTTTTGGGATCGATCTTATGTCTACTGATTTGCGGCCTTTAAGTGTTATAACAGGATCGTCAGAGATCCAAAGCGGATTGCAATAATCAAGAATAAACAATAAAGTATAAGTCACACAATAAACAATAACACAAGATTTAACGTTGTTTCCGGCAATATGCCGACTAGTCCATGGGCAGAAACGAGGAGATTATATTATCACTGGAGATTTTACTGACTCTGCAATTGCATACGCAATTGCTCCTGATGCTGTTGCTACAGCTTCTTCAAATATTCTAGGTTACAACATGTGAGTATTTATAGTCACAAAACCTAGACCTAGCCGCCATAACTAAATACTAGTTGATTGACTAAAATACCCTAGATGTGAACTATGTTGACTCCACCAGACATAACCTGCTAATATTTGCCCTGCTAACATTGCCTCTAATGACATAGCCTCTGCTGACATTGCCCCTGCTGGCATAGCCCCTGCTGATATTACTCAGCTGACTTGCCCTGTTGAGAGGTCAAGTCACTTTTTCTAACAATCTCCACCGTGACTTGAACTCTCGTTCAAACAAATGTATAACCAGATGTACTGTACCAGATGCATTCGTCAATGTCAGATGTACTGTACCAGATTCCTCCTCTTTCTTCAGACTTAACAGCTCCAGGTGTGATTCCTCCAGATAAGAGTTAACTCCAGATGAGAAACCAACTTCAGATGAGAACCTCCCAGATTCATATGAGATCATCTTATGTTAACAGATTCAGACTTGATTGAGTTGAGAACAGATGTGATCAACAGATTCAGATTTGATCACCAGACAAGATGTGATTACCAGATTCAGATTTAATCACCTAGCTGAGCACACTCAACTTAGTTCTTCAGATTCAACTTCAACCATACAGATTACAAATTAACATTCAAATTCTGAGCTGACTAGATGTAAACAAAATAGACTTTAGGTTAGACTCCTCCATATGAGACTTAACTCCAGATGAGAACTCCACCTCAGACACGTTCACCATATGTTTAGCTGACTTCACTCAGCTGAGACTTCCAGACACAGATGTAAAACCAACACAGACATGTTCAACAGATTCAGCAGATGCCACTCTGCTGACAGATGGAATCAGCTAACTTTTCTCAGCAGACTTCCCAGACTTGACCACTCCACTCTACACATCTGACCTTCACTCAGCTGGTACTAGATCAGCAGGCCTCTACTCAGCTGACCCCTAGATTTTGGTTTCACCAGATTCAGCTCTTGATTCTTCAAGTTCAGATGCACAACCAAGTGCCAGATTAGTGTTGACTGCTCTCAGCTGAGTTTTGCAGACTCAGCTGAGTATGGACCTGAAGCTCCACCTGCTTGTCAACACTCCAGATTTAGATTCAGACCAGATTTGCATTCCCTTTGCAACTGCTACCAGCAACCAAACTAGCAGCCTGATTGTATGTACCTGTGCCAGCTGCATTATGCCTTAGCTCTTGATTATGGAGAGATGCCCTAACATCCTCCAATGACACTGTGTCTCTCCCAACAATAAAATACTGCACAAAATTATTATATGATGCTGGCAATGACACCAACAAAATTAGAGCTTCATCCTTATCTTCGATCTTAACACCAATACTCCTTAAATTAAGCAATATTGTGTTCAGCTTGTCCAGATGATCTCTGGGAGGCATCCCTTCATGCATCTTTAAACTGAACAGACGTTGCTTTATCAGCAACTTGTTGGTCAATGACTTTGTCATATCTGAGACTCTCAAGCTTGACAATGCCTAACTCTTTGAATCCTCTTCAAAGAACCGGTGATAACATCATCAGACAAGCACAACAAAATTATTGAATGTGCTTTCTCCTCCAGATTGGCCATCTCAGCGTTTCTTGCATCCACTGCCTTTGCCAATGGAGCCCAGAGCCCTAATTTTTTCAACATAGCACGCATCTTGATTTGCCACAGATTGAAATTGTTCCTTCCTATGAATTTACCAATCTCTACATCTAACCCAGACATCCTGATCTCGCCGGAAAGCTAACGTTGATCCCAGAACCTAGCGTCAATTACGACCTTAGTGACAATCAACCTAACTCGAACAGATTTTTGATTCCCTTATGATAACCTCGCGCTCTGATACTAGTTTGTTATAACAGGACCTTCAGGGATCCAAAGCGGATTGCAATAATCAAGAATAAAAGAAAGTATAAGTCACACAAGAAACAATAACACATGATTTAACGTGGTTTCCGGCAATATGCCGACTAGTCCACGGATAGTAACGAGGAGATTATATTATATTGGAGATTTTATAGACTCTGAAATTGCATACGCAATCGCTCTTGATGCTGTTGCTACTGCTTCTGCAAATATTCTAGGTTACAACATATGAGTATTTATAGTCACGAAACCCTAGACCTAGCCGCCATAACTAAATACTAGATGATTGACTAAAATACCCCAGATGTGAACTCTGCTGACTCCACCAGACATAACCTGCTAATATTTGCCCTACTGACATTGCCTCTGTTGACATAGCCCCTGCTGACATTGCCCTGCTGGCATAGCCCCTGCTGATATTACTCAGTTGACTTGCCCTGCTGAGAGGTAAAGTCACTTTTTCTAACATTAAGTATCAATGGTGAGGCTAATAGAGGTAGAGAGGGAAGTAAGGTCGATGCTAATGAAGGGTATAAAGATGATTTTTCCACTGACAAGGATTTACTTGATTTTCGACGTATGGTTGTGGAAATTTTGAATATGAGATGCTTCAATGATATTGTAAGTGTGGTGCAACAGCTTTTGATGACCCGGCTTGATGTGAAGATAGATGGTGATGAAAATAGCCAAAGTACATTGCGAATGGATTACATATATGATATTAAGTTTGTTGTGGATTCCCGTTTGGAGGCCAATGCTAGGTCTTTTTTGCCATGTACGTTACCTTTTGATGGAAGATGCCTAAATAATGTATCAATTTTCTATCTAAGACACGACGAGGTGATGAAAAGGATGATTATGAGAAAAGTGAAGGATTGTCTGTCTATGAGGGTTTAGATGGTGATGTTGGGGATCATCCACCTAAAGTAAGTGTTGACTAAGAACTTGTGAATGTATCAGTCAAAAAGGAAATGTATATGAATGTACAACAATCGCCAAGGTTACAACGCAGAAGAAGTTGATGATAACACAACATTACAGGATATGCTCAAGCAGATCAAGGCAAAAAAAAGAGCTCAAGATATCCGGTTCGAAACAAATTTTTGAGAGTTTAATTTCAAGGATTTCCTAGATAGGATGTTTGTTTTTTGGTTTTTGACTCAACTTTGAATAACCTTACTCTTTCCTCGTAATGGATCTTTTTCATAGGGCTATGCTACTAAAAGGTTTTAATGACGTGGGATTAGCTGCTCACGTGTTATAGACTTAGGTGGGTTGGTTCACCTTTTGTATTTTATCTTCTTCTTAAAAAATTAATTATGGATCACAATAGTGTGGGTTTTCCGTTGTACTGAATGTTACAATGATGCAAATTGGAATAACATGGAGTCAAATTCCAGATCCACTACACGCTAGATTTGTACCTTGAAAGGTGTAATTGTTTCTTTGTCTTCCTAGAAACAAACACGCGTCTCTGATTCGCAGATGTTATCAAATTTTATTGCATTGGCAGATGCAAGTAAATAAGTTGAATGGCAAAGAAATTTGTTAGTTGACATTACTATGTAAAAGAAACCACTTCATACTGACATCTCAGTCTTAGACATCAGTTCAATCGAGGATTACTTAAACAACGAGTAATCACTATTGACTATGTAGAGTCAAAGAATAAACTAGCAGATCCTTTGATGAAAGGATTAGCAAGGACGAACCATGTAGGAAATGGAGGGGGGCTAAGCCCACCCGAACAAAAAAAATTACACTAAAAATTTACGCAGCCTGGTTTAATACACCAAAATATCTTAATACAGCCCACCTGATAATTTGAAAATTTTCCATTAGCCCACCCGAAGTTGAAATTCCAGCTCCGTCTTTGAGGACTTGCTAGATAGATGGTTGCGAAAACACCAAAATAAAAGTCTGTGTAATATCGGTTTGCTTGAAGGGAAACCCTATTTATCTTTTGAAATATAAACAAAGTTCAAATTGGTACAAACATGTTAGAGTTTGACTAGCTTGAATGAGGCGTTGGAGTACTAGTTAAATCTAATTAAAAATAACTCTTGTATGTGAATATAGCACAGTAAAGGTTGTATTTTTTTTTTAACAAGTTTGTTGTGAGAAAGTGACTCACATAATCATTTTTTAGGAAACAACTTGCCTAATTTAATGAGAAAGTTAGACCACTTTTTATGAGATGTAGACCGTCTCTAAAACACTCATAAAATTCGGAATATAATACGTGGTCATTAATGCGTTGAAACAAATACACATTCTCTTATTAGGAATAAAATACGCGATGACTCAAGTTATATCGTGGGGTTTTTGATTCAAAATTCGTTCACCATAACACATTCATGAAACTTTGAATTGTTTACACTAAGTGAAAGTTCAAAGTCAAAAGTTACTTTCAGTTATATATGAATTTCCTACATTGATGTTTTTTGTGCGTTTGCATGAACTACGATAACTTTTGAGGATTTCCTAGATAGGATGTTTGTTTTTTGGTTTTTGACTCAGCTTTGAATAGCTGTATTTTTTCCTCTAAGTTGATCTTTCCCATAGTATTTTGCTACTAAAAGGTTTTAATGATGTGAGATTAGGTGCTCTAGGTGTTAATTGGAGACTTTGGTGGGTTGGTTCACCTTTTGTATTTTATTTTCTTCTTAAAAAAATTAATTATGGATCACAATATTGTGGGTTTTGCGTTGTATTGAATGTTACGATGATGCAGATTGGAATAATATAGAGTCAAATTCTAGATCCACTACATGATGGTTTTTTACCTTGGAAGGTGCAATTGTTTCTTCGTGTTCTTATAAACAAACATGCGTCTCTGATTCGCAGATGTTATCAAAATTAATTGCAATGACGAATGCAAGTAAATAAGTTGAATGGCTATGAAATTCGTTAGTTGACATTACTATGTGGGAGAAACCATTTCATGTTGTAAATAACGACATTTCAGTCTTAGACATCAGTTCATTCGACGATTATTTTTATAATAAGCAATCACTATTGACTATATAGAGTCAAAGAATAAACTAGAAGATCCTTTGATGAAAGGACTAGCTAGAGGGATGATTGCGAAAACACAAAAAAAATTAATGGGATTAAGGTCTGTAATATCGGTTAGCTTTAAGGGAACCCTATTTATATTTTGAAGTATAAATAAAGTTCAAAATGGTAAAAACAAGTTACAATTTAACTTAAAAAGGCACCGGAGTACTAGTTAAATCTAATTGAGAAAAGCTCTTATGTGTGAATTTAGCATGGTAAAGGTTGTATTTATTTATTAATAAAGTTTGTTGTGAGGAAGTGACTCACACAATCATTTTCTAGAAACAACTTGCCTATTTGAATGAGAAGGTCAAGCCACTTTTATGAGGTGTAAACGGTCTCTAAAGCAATCATAAAATTCGGATTATAACACATGATCATTAATGCGTTGAAACAAAGACACATTCTCATCAGAAATAGTATGTGTGATTACTCTGGTTATATCGTGGGGTCTTTGATTCAAGATCCGTTCACCATAACACATTCCTTAAACTTTGAATTGTTTACACTAAGTGAAAGTTTAAAGTCAAAAGTTACTTTCATTTATTTATTAATTTCCCGCATTTGATGGTTTTTGTGCGTTTGCATAAACTACGATGATTTGATTCCTTCAAAGCTACATAGACAATCATTTAGATGATGCAACCGCTTCATTTTCACAACATATTAAATTTCGAAAATAATGAGAGTATGTTAGATATTTCTCTGCAAATAACTTTGACATGTGATAAATATTGTCACAATAAACCGGAGATCGACCTGTTGAAATGCAGTTTGACACCAATGGATGCATATGTTTATAGGAAACCAAATACACATTTGGGTTAAACATGTTCAACAAAATCATCATTGCATAAACATTATCACAATAAAACTAGTGTCGCGTAGTTTTAATCAAACAAGTCACTGTTTGATCTCAAACAACTCCATCATATTTTGAAAGATATTTTTATAAATGTCTAATGATACAAAAAGTTAGGTGGTGAATTTAAAGACAACATGATGTCTCTGGACCAACCAAAAAGAAAGCATTTCAAAAGGAAAACAAAATGGGACCAGAATTATACTGCAGTAGTACTCATTTCATGATTCTCATACCAACTAATTAACTGCAAAAACAATTCCCATGATACATAGGAAAAGAACTCAGCAAAATTACATAATAAAAAGAAAAAAAAAAAAAAAAAAAAACAAGAACCAATACAAACCCCTAGACCTATTATATTATAGCTTAAGGACCTAAATAATGCTTAGACTAAATAGTACTAGCCTAATCTCCATTCACTACCCTTTCCCACTAGGCCTTTCTCCCTTTGATTCCATCTAAGCATATATATATACAAAGAAACAATGAACCAAGAAATTTAAACAAGGCAAACATCTTAAACTTAAGAAACATACTCTCTGGACTAAGGCCTTAAAAAAAACCGAAAGAAAGCTGATTTTTTGGTTCCTATTCTGCAGGGCTTTTATCGACGACGATATTGTTCCTCATTTCGACGACCTTCTTGTGAGAATTGGAATGCAGAGAAGGAACAAAGGTAGGACTTGCAGCAGGACGGTACTCAGGAAAGAGCCTACCGGACTTGAAACGAACGCCACATGCATTACAGAGTGTTTTTGGTCCGAGTGGTCCAGCTCTCCATTGAGGAGTCTTTGTTATCTCACAATGCAGGCATTTCCTAACCGGTGCTTGTGGTGGTGTTGTTGCAATGTTGTTGTTGTTCTGATTGATGGCTTCGGTTTTTTGACCCAAAGTTGGAATCTTTGGTTTCATTTTCTTCTTTCCTTGGTCATGACACTGTTTCTTCGCGTGTTTAGACACTAAAACATTCTCAGATTCTGAAGAAGGTCCAGAAACAAGAATTGGATGCGCAATGGGCATCAGTTGAAGGGCCATGCTACGCGGGCTGAAAGTTGCAGGACGTGGGCGTTTGCTCCTAGCACGTTGTGTACCGCGATGATTAGGTGCAACCGGAATAACCATCATCCCTGAGTTAAAGGAGTTACTGCTGCTACTGTTACTGTTATTATTATTACTGTTGCTACTGCAACTGCTGCTTTCAAGTACAGAAACTGGACTTGAAGTATGAAATGCTTTCTGGGATGTGTCCTTGTTAACAAAGGTAGTGTCCTTAGCAAGGGTCATCCCACCACCGGAAAACGAATCCTCGACAAAAGTTGACAGCCATTCGAGCTGTATGATGTCATCATACTGAAAAAAAGATTCATAAACAAATTAGATAAGAAGTTTACAAGAAACATTTTGATATAGCCAAAAGGGGAGATTCTTAAACGGAGAGTCTTTTATATTGGAACGAAACGTAAGATCGGTGTAATCTGTTAAAAGGGCTTAATAGTTTAGATATAATTATTACCGGAACAGAGAGCTCGGCAGAAAGATCAGAAGCAGAACTGCCATTACATCCTGGGAAAAGGGAGTTAGCAGCAGAATCATCCTTAATATCTTCATTCCAGATACTAGGATATTCTTTGCATTCATCAGAACCAAGTATGTTATTCATACATTCATTTTCAGGTGGAAAGTCAAGTAAATCATCAATCTGGTCAAACAAATTTCCACAGTCCACATCATCCATGAATGTTGACCCCATTTTCCTTTCTTTCTTTCTTTCTTCCAAATGCTCACCTGAAATGTTCATAACAGGTAAATACTGTTAAATGTAAATACTAAATACACTGCTGTTTTTATGTGTTAATAAAGATGGACTGATCAGGATTCAGGATACAGACACACCCTTTTGATACAGACACACACCCTTTTATGACACAACATCAGTGTCATTTTTTTAATAATTGTCCCCATTGGAAAAAGAAAGGTAGGTGACTCATACTTGAAGACACCCTCCCCTCCCCCTCCCCCTCCCCTTCCCCCATCTTTATTTCTCCATTTCATACTCTGTCATGAAAAATGGAGAAAGTTTCATATAATCTACACCAAATTAAGGCCACCGACAACATAAGAATTTAATATAATCACATGTCGACAAGTTTTCTGACATTAAAGAAACATTAACAGCAGCGTTTTCTCTATTATTTTACCATTATTCTACAATTAAAGGACACAAATTCATAGTACTGATTAATATAATTCAATTAATGTTTAAAAAATGCAGATAAGGATTAGTTTATAATTCTACAATGTAAAAGGTGTCCTCTTGCTGCATTACAAGTCTGGAAAAAAATCCCAAATACACCGACACTGCCATAAAAATGGCAAAAAAATAAAATAAAATCAAGAACTTGGAACTTTTCAGAAAAAATAGCTTATTTCTTAGCTAATTCTTACATTATTGTTAATGATGTAAATGCACCGTAATTCATTAGCACTGTGATAGTAGCTTTACAAAACAAATTTGACAAATTAATTTCTGAACATATATTTAGAGGGTTTTCCTAAGAAGTCCCCTCTAGCATACGAGCTGCTCAAAGTTATGTGCAGCTGAAAAAGGGTCCAATTTGTCAGTTCTCACATTTATTTCTGGAAGAAATAACGGCCCGAGTCAATTACTTACAATAATTTTCATCAGGAAATAGAGAATTGACTACCATTTATAAAGCACCGACAAAAAATATCACATATAGTTTACAATTGGAAGGGGAAATTTTGGTGAAGAATATGCACTTAAGCAGGGTGAGCCAAAAACAGAGAGAACACATGGAAATGACATGAAGGAAACAGGGGACCCTGAAATTGAGGTGTTAAAAATAGGTGAAAAATATGCAGTTGAGCTATTAAAAAACAAAAATTTCTCGTAATTGAGCTAGCTAAAAAACTCATAATTGGGTTTATGAGGATGAGGTTGCTCCTCTAATATGTTTTGGGCATAAATTTTCTACACAAACAGAGGACCCTGAAATTGAGGTGTTAAAATAGGTGAAGAATATGCACTTGAGCTAGCTGAAAACCGAAGGTTTCACATAATTTGTGACTAATAGACATTAAAGACTCGAGCTTTAGACGATTCAGCTCAGTAAAAGGCCCAAAACACCAAAATTTATGCAGGAAAACGATGAAGCACCATGAAATTCAACTTTTTAAAAGAGCCCATCTCCATAAAACCTCTCATTTTGATCCCCACATAAAAAAGAAATCAAAGGAAAGGTGTGAAAAATACCTGAATTGAAGTCCAAGAAGAGAAATTCTCAATACAAAAGAGTCCAACAGAACCTTAGGAAGAGAAGTACACAATTTTGAAGTATAAGAAGAAGAAGAAGAAGAAGAAGAAGAGAGCAAGGCTTCAATAATTGATGTCACTCTCTACCTCTATGCTAAAACTAAACCAACAAAAACAGCCATGAATTGAAAATTAAATAGAAGGAGGTTGCTTTAGCACAAGGTAGAGAGGTAAGGTAACAGAAACAGAGGAGAAAGGTGATGAAGTTGTGGAAAAAGAGAAAGAAGACAAGGCCTAAAAAGAGGTGAGTGAATGGGAAAAAGGAGGGGGTAGGGGTGGAGGTTGTGGTACAGGGTAGGAGGGTAGAGGGAGGGGAGGGGGGTGTTGAAATGTCCTATGGTAGGTGAAAGTCTTGCTTCATTGCTAGCTGGCTAATGCACTATAATGCACTCACACACTACACTCTCATAGTTTTTCCTGTCGTGATGTTTAAGTAGTCTTCCTCCCGTTTCATCACACGGGTCCTACACCTCCATCTTCATTCTTCCCCACCGCTCGCGCCTTCTCTTTTTCAATTTTCTCCTCTCCCTCCCTCCCTCCCTTTCACGTTTTACGCACACAGTATTCTGTACGCGTATACGGTGATGTACGTATAGAAAAAATCAATGGTTTTATTATTCCTATTTTATTGCGGACATGGTATTACTCGTTTGTATCACAAATTTTAGAATGTTTATGGTGTGAATCCTACTTGATGCACGGTACACCATAACCAATAGGAGTTTTTAAAATTAAAATGGGCTCATATCTTAAAAAATAAACCACCAATCAATGATGTTGAAATTGATGATTTTGTGGTTCAAAACTTACACATGAACCACCCTAATATTATTGCATTTGTATGATGGTATATTTTTAAAATACTCGGTCGTTATGCTTCTACACATCTTATCTTAGTGTAATAAGATGATAACATTTTACGAAATCAAACTCTCTCATTTCACTTTAAGGGAGACCGTCGTTACAACATGAATACATGATCGCTGTTTTATCAATGAATATGCCTACCTCGGAACTAATGCCGGAGTAAATTTATTATTACAAATGATAAGATACTAAAAAAATATTGACCATGATGGTTTATATCAATCAATATATCATACATCTAGGGCCGGCACATCACTAAGGCGGAGGAGCCGGTGGTCTTAGGCCCAACGGTGCTTGGGGCCCAAAATGTTTCGGTGAAAGGAAAAAATAATTTCATGTAGATCCAATTTAATCTAACCTAATATAATGTGTTAAATTTTTTTTATTTGAATTGATAAATGCCCAAAAAAATTACTCGAATGCAAAAAAAAAAAAATTACTTAGCCTAATTCGAATTGATAAGTATGAAACATCGAACTAAAAGGCTTAATTCGGCGACTTGGTCTTATGCCTAAACAATGCCAGGACCGGCCCTACATGCATCATTATCAATGATATAAAATGACATTTTTTTTACGCATGAATTAAATGAATAGAATAACATAAATTCATTCCAATAATATGTTTGATATTTGAAAGAATAAAATAAAACAAATTTTATAAAACGAGACACATCGAATGATTAGTGGGGTAGAGTAATGAGGTAAGATTAGGTGGAGCCGGGTAGGGTTGGGCTCACAATCTTGGATAGGGTGGAGTTATGTGGGATGGGGTAGCCCTATTCCGCCACCCACCCTATCTTACCCGACCTACCATGCTTTACACAAATTTACTTACATACCACCAACCCTATCAATCACATACCGCTCACTACCTTTTTACGTACCCAACCATACGTTTACACCCCAACATACTCTCCCACCTATATAACACTACCTCACACAGTCTTATACCCACCTTACCTTACCATATCTTACCCTATTAACCTAGCTGCACCTAACCTACGTCATCCCACCCTACCCCACAACCACACCATCCCACACCTCACCACACCCACCCTGCCACACCCAACCAGCATATCATACCCTACTGCACCCTGGTTCTCAAACCATTATGCTTTACCTTACCCTACCACCCCAAACTACCATTTCACTCTCCCACGTAACCCTACCCCACCAGTCCATCATTCTATACCCAGCCATACCTTACCCCACTATCCCATAACTTACTCACCACCCCATCTTACAGAAGCCCATCATACCTCACTGTATCCTACCAGGCTACCACATTCAGGCATCCACCCTACCATACCCAAACTTACCCTAAAACCCACAATACTTTACCCTTACCACTTACCCTTACCCTACCATACTTACCCGACCTCATATAACATACCTCACCACCCTAACTCACCCTACCCCTACTCATTATACCTTACCCCACCACCTCACCATACTCTACCATGTCAGACCCTACCCACCGCACCCTGGCCTACCACCCCAATCTACCATTTACTCTACAACCTAACCCCTGCTAGATATACAGAAACCCGAATCCGGATCCGATCCATAATTGGATCGTCAGATCTGATTCACAGCACCGATCGAGACACTCGATCATTCACAGCGGAAGCTTACGAATTAAATTCGCATGCGATTGTACCACAATTTAATTCACATAATAAATTAATCTACAAGAAGGTTAGTAGATTTACCCAACCGGAGAGAAGCTGTGATCTTCCGGATTGTATTTCCAAGCGACGACTGGTGGACGTCGATCCTCGTAGTAGAACCTCCTCGAATATGCTCAAGAAAAACCCTAGTTTTTCTTCTCCCAATGGTTAAGACAAGAAAACAAAATTTATCTCTATTTTCCAACTAAAGTGGCCCAATTTTGATCATAAAAAATGGTGTTGATCTTGTTAATTTTGTGTTGGGAGAAAATCTATTATTATAGGAAAATAATTAATAATTTGAGAGTTTATCTTTTACACACAAATTTATCTTTTCCTTTTAAGAAAATAAAACCTTTATTGTTGAAATATTAGCATTTTTAGCACACTTGTGCACATTATTTATTCTTTGTACACATGACATATTAATTATATTATATAAATAATTAATATGTCACTTATCATAACTTTTCTACTTTATTGGGTTCTAAGTTCTAGCCGCCCATATAGATACTCAAGTTGGCATACTAATTGCTATCCATAGCATAGCTAGTTTACTTTATTAAAGTTGTATCTATTTATACTCTTGTTCAATCAATGAATAAACCAAGTTGAAGTTTACTCAAGTATTATTTACTTTCTCAAACTCTCTTCATGGTATCGGAGCCAAGCTACTGAGTTCTAAAATCCGCTGCAACTTAGTGTTTTGTTATTCCAAAAATGTCTCATCAGAATCGATAGTTCATCTTCATCAGTAGACTCACCGCGCTCAAGAGTTTTTGAGGCCATGAATCTTCTTCTTATACAAATCATAGACTTGATGGCAACAACTACTTGCCGTGGTCAAGATCTATGAAAATGTACATCTCGGGACAAGGTAAGATGGGATACTGTCCGGCTCTAAACTCCGCCCCTTTGAAGATGACCGAGATTTGAAGCATGGGACACTCGCTAATAATCAAGTCATGACCATTCTCACAAGATCAATGGCAAAAGAGATCGGTGAGAACTTTATGATGTATGATCTGCAAAAGAAATGCAGGACAATGCCGGAGATCTTTACTCCAAGAAAGACAATACATCGAAGTGTCACGAACTTGAAGCTCAAATTCAAAACCGCATGAGACAAGGGGATATATACAGTAACTCAATACTTCAATCAACTATCTAAGGCATGGCAACACTTAGATATCTTTGAAACTCACCCCTGGAATGATGTTAATGATCTTTCGCCTCTATAAGGACATCATAGAAAGAAAAGAGTCTTCAAATTCCTCTTGGGTGAACCCTGCTCTTGATGATGTTAGAGGAGAATTCTTGCCACAAAACCTCTCCCAAATCTCAAATCCATGTTTCTTTGAGGTCAAACATGAAGAAAGCAGGAGGAAAGTCATCTTTCTTTGAACACCCCCTGCGATAACCCTATTGAAGGTACGCCTGCTTTGAATGTCGGGAAGGTGCTGCGAGGTTCTTGGAACTTCTGAGGAAACCTCTTGAGAAAGCTGGAAGGTTGTTCGTGATCACTTTGCAAACGCACAAATCACACCAAGGACAATTCTTTGGAAGCTTCATGGCAAGCCTAATCCTCTAAAACCTCAAAACCAACCAGGGAAAATCAAGGAAGGCTTGTCGTGTGCGAGAGAGAATGAAATGACCGGTGAATGCTCGGTTCTTTGCCTTTAAAGCTTTTGTTGCTCAAAGATCGGAGAGTAGCTCCTCTACTTGAAATGGCCACTCATGCTAAAAGCAGTATATTCCGCTCACCTCTTAGTAATGAGACTTGGATTGTTGATTAGGGGCTTCTTCCCACATGGTAGTAATAAAAACCTCATTACCCACTATATGCCATGCAACCAAATTCACTGAAATTAAGGCGGCGATGGTTACGTGTCTTATGCAAAAAGGTGTTGGGAAAGTTAAACTTACTAATCGGGATATATCTACAAGGTGTCTTATTTGTTCCAAAGTTAGATTGTAACCTTATATATCATCAAGTAAACTCACTAAAGATATGAATTGTATTGTTTTTGATAAGGATCAGTGCACATTCCAGGATCTTTCTTCACAGGAAGTGATTGGTCAAGCTAAACCCTGCTCAGGACTGTTTGTGATCAACCCTACGAAGCAGTAAGATCAAGAGGCGAATCGCCTCAAGACACTGCACTCAGAACCTAGACAATATCATGTTATGGCATTATAGACTAGGACATCCAAGTTTTAGTTATTTGAAGTCTTTAATTCCAGAATTGTTTAAAGGATGTAATCTTAATGATCTTCAATGTGATATTTGTCAATTTACCAAACTCACCAAATCTGTGTATACTAAATTACCTCACCTCCCATCCACACCTTTCACCTTAATTCACAGTGATGTATGGGGACCCTCAAGAGTGAAAAGTATAATAGGCAAGAGGTGGTTTGTCACCTTCATAGATGACCACACCAGAACCACTTGGTTATTTTTAATGAAAGATAAATCTGAAGTTGGATCCATCTTTCAAGAGTTTTACAACATGGTCTCTACTCAGTTTGACACTAAGATTAAAATTTTGAAGACTGACAATGCTCTTGAATATTATGAGTCTAATCTCAGTAATTTCTTGATGAATAAGGGAATTGTCCATATCAGTAGTTGTGTTGAGACACCTCAGCAAAATGGAGTTGCTGAGAGAAAGAATAGCACCTCTTTGAAATGGCCGAGATCAATCATGTTCACTACAAATGTTCCAAAATATATGTGGGGTGAAGCTATAATGATCGCCACATACTTAATCAACAAGCTTCACAGAGTGTTAGGTTTCAAGACTCCTATCCAAACCTGCTGACGACCACACACTCTGCGCCTCATCTTATTGCCCAATTGCCTCCAAAAATCTTTGGTTGTCTTGTGTTTGTTTATATCCATGCTCAACATGAAGCAAACTTGATCCCAAAGCTCACAAGTGAATTTTCCTAGGGTATGCTAAGGGCAGGAAAGGTTACAAATGCTATTCACTCTATTGAAAGAAATTTTACAACTCTATGGATGTAAAATTCTTTGAAAGGACTCCCTACTACAACAAGTCTCATCAAGCGATCAGCGATGGAAACACGATTGAAATTGATCTAAATCCGCTCCTCAAAGAAACTCTTAACCTCAAGAACCTCACAGAGACTCAAGAGATGAACCTCAAGACCCTATCGACCCAGAGCTGCTGGACCTCAAGACCCTCTGCGATTCAGAGCTCTTTGAACCTGAGCTCTTGAACCTCAACACCCCATCGACCAGAGCTCTTGAACCTCAAGACTTAATGATTTTTTCAAGACCTGCGGCGTTGATGTGAGACTATTGCTCTAAGGAAAGGAAAAGATCATGCACCGATCATTCTATTCATACTTATTTATCTTATAACCGATTATCTCCTGTATTTGCCATGTTTACACAGGACTGGACTCTCACTCTATTCTCAAAATATTCGGGAGGCCCTTCAAAATGATAAGTGGAAATTGCTTTGTTAAAGCAGAGATGACTGCACTCTGGATAATCATACTTGGGACCTCACAACTCTCCCAAAGGCAAGAATACGATCATTTGTAGATGGTTATTCACCATAAAATACAATGCTGATGGTACAATTGACAAGTATAAAGCCAGACTAGTGGCTAGAGGGTTCACTCAAACTTATGGCATTGACTATACATAAACTTTTGCACCAGTAGCAAAGCTTAACTTTGTCGAGTCTTGATTTCTCTAATTGTCCAACTTGGTGGCCTCTTCACCAATTGGATATCAAAATGCTTTTCTCAATGGTGACCTCTGCGAGGAGGTCTACATGAATGTACCTCCTGGTTTTGTCAATCCCCACACTCAAGGCAAGGTATGCAAACTCGGAAATCTCTATATGGCACAAGCAATCCCCAGAGCTGGTTTGGAAAACTCACTCTTGTGGTTAAAGCTCTTTGGATATCATCAATGCAACTCGATCACACTATGTTTATCAAGACAACCAACGGAGAAGGTCTATTCTTATTGTATATGTGGATGATATCATCCTACTGGAGATGACTCTCTTGAGATCCAACATTTGAAGACTCTCTTGGCCAAGGTATTCCAAGTTAAAGATCTGGGCTACCTAAAATACTTTCTTGGTATGGAAATAGCTAGAAGCAGTAAAGGCATTCGGTCTCTCAAAGGAAGTATGTCTTGGATCTGCTTTGAAGAAGCCCGACATCTTTGGGATGCAAACTCTTTGTATCCCAGAGTAGACCAGAGTAATACCCTCTTTGCATGGCAACATTCTTTGTCGAGGAAGGATCAATATCGAGAGACTTGTAGGAAACTCATTTATCTCATCCCATACAAGACCGATATTGCATATGGGTCGATCTGGTGAGCCAATTCATGCATTGCCCTCTTGAGCAACATTGGGATCTTTGTGAGCAGAATCTTGAGGTACTTGAAATCCACTCTGGCCAAGGCTTGCACTTCATCAAGTCTCTTTGAGAGATCTATCAAGGTTTATACTTGATCTTGATTGAAATTTGGTTGTCACATAGACGGAAGGTCTACTACAAAGCTTCTTGTTCTTATGTATGGGGCAATCTTGTCACCTGGAGGAGCAAGAAACAACCCACTGCTCTCTGAAGCGATCTTGAAGGTCGAACTCGAGGCACTTGTTTTGGGTATTTGTGAAGCTCTTTGGCTCAAAAGAGTACTTACTGAACTTCAGCAGCCTACTCAGCAACCTATCACACTCTGCTATGATAATAATTCAGCATTATGCATGGCAGAGGATCCAGTTCATCATGACAAAACCAAACATGTGGACATTGACAGACATTTCCTGAAGGAGAAGATTGATGCCAAGATCATTCAACTTCAGTATGTTCCTCAATGAGACTGAATCGTCGACATTCTCACCAAGGCTATTCCACCTCTTATGTTCAGCAGACTAAGTAGCAAACTTGGCTGTATCAACATATACAACCCAGTTTGAGGGGGGTGTTGAAATATTAGCATTTTTAGCACACTTGTGCACATTATTTATTCTTTGTACACATGACATATTAATTATATTATATAAATAATTAATATGTCACTTATCATAACTTTTCTACTTTATTGGGTTCTAAGTTCTAGCCGCCCATATAGATACTCAAGTTGGCCGCCCTAATTGCTATCCATAGCATAGCTAGTTTACTTTATTAAAGTTGTATCTATTTATACTCTTGTTCAATCAATGAATAAACCAAGTTGAAGTTTACTCAAGTATTATTTACTTTCTCAAACTCTCTTCATTTATCCAATAGGAAAACAAATTTCCTATTTATCCAATAAGAAAACTAATTTCTTACTTATAATTATTTAACAAATAAATATTTATATTATCCACATTATAATTAATTAGGAGAAAATTTCTTTTCCCAAAACCAAATAAAAGTGGAGCCATTTTGTGTGCCAATTTGGATAATAGAAAATGTATTCTCTATTTTACATATTATTTACCAAATAAGTAATATTTGCATATTCATTAAATAGACCAACTATTTAATTTATTATCGAGGTTCCATAAAACGAGAAAACACTCGCGTATTAGAAGCCAACCCGGGGACCATGGACTATAAACAAGAGTAAATTACAATAAATTGAATGAAATATTCATCGCATGCAGAATATTTCTACTCAACTTATTAATTCCGGAATTACGCCACCATAAATTCGAAACTGAACTCTATCGATTATAGATATAACTTATTCTCAAAACGTCGAGTCGATAAGTGTCCATTGATATAATCATTACATACAGACTAGCCCTCCATAGACTATCCGTAATGAAGCGGGATTATTTCCGTAAACCTTCTTCAATACATCTTATCCTTATTTACCATCAACCCATTAGTGATCAATTAGTTCATAACCAATACAAACTCCCGGGTCGATCAGTTTCTAGGATTAACAAATAAAGGGACTGTCTTTCTACTTACCGCAGGAATGAATGAATTCCATATCTTTGAGACACACACTTCTCACTCGTTCCAGAATAGTGCCAACGTGAAAGTGATTCGGACCACGCCTCTTAGCGATCCTTAACGAACACATCAAACCCTATCCTGAAACCAGTAGGAGTATGCAATCACTTCAGGATTAAGGTTAATCCATATATGATCATCTTGTGATTTAATAAGATTTCTCAATCACGGAATTATATGAGAAATGCAGATTAAATCGGCCCAGTCCTATATGACTACATCATATATAAATGCCCCACTTAGATAACCAATATCGACGGTCCGGATAAGACGGTCACACCATAAAGTGTTCTGAGCGCATTAATGGTGGTTTAATCAATTGACCACATACTTTGATTAAGTTCACCATGGACTAATAGTTCAAGTGTATCACCATAAACTTAATCCTCATGTGTATCACACTAAGTTATATGGCTACATATGATACGACTTGGGGTTCTCAGCGGTGTATTAAATATAAGCACAAAGCAAATAATAAGATGAAATAAAATCTGTCATTTATTAAATAAAAACAATTACATAAATTGTCTTTCGGACGCTACTTCCAACAACCCCAGCCCAGTGTACCATACCTATTACCCATACATACCTTACCTCACCTTACCCTCTTCTATCCGATACCACTTTACCTTACCTTACATTACACATTACTCACCTTACCCTACCATACTCACCACATCGTACCTTACCCCATTCACCCTCAACACTTATCCTACCCTACCCGTTCTCACCACCCACCCTACCTTACCACCTATCTTACCCTATATATTCCGACACAACCTAACCTACCCTACCATATACAAAACCATACTTAAGAATACCCTACCTTACCAAAGCTACCCTACCACATATCCAACCATACTTAACCATACCCTACCTTACCCCACCTACCTCACCTGACCCACCCTACCTTATTACCCCACCCGCCACCTACCTTATTTCACCATACCCAACTTTACCACCCATATTTTTTTTTGTCGATTTTCATTTCATTTCACCCCAACCCATCCATTTTTTGAGGTAAAGAAAATGATCATTTTTCAATCCATTAGGTTGAAATTTTAAATTATTTTAGGCTTTATTGTAAAAAATGATAAATTGAAACTAAAAATATGTAAACATGACAGTGGCATTTTCTTTTAGGTAAATAGGACAAATGTTTATTTCAATACAATTGAAATTCTTTCATATTTAATTACAAAAAATCGTAATTCTTTCACCATGTTATTTTATTTTTCGTTCTCTTTATTCATACATCTCATTTGAATTTTTTTTGAAATCATTTTGAGGTCATTTTGTCAAAATACATTGGACCAGTGGCTTTAAGGTCAATTCCACTTTACGGTTTTTTACAATGGTTGTACAGTTTCTTATGTCCAATATAGAGGTGGCTGGTTCCAGGTCAAATGATGGGTCGGACCCGGCGATTCCCGGGTCCAAACCGGTGGGTCCATGCGTCCGTCCGGGTCGCGGATCAGAAGCCGCGATTCGCGGATCCAACCCGGTTCTAGTGTTCCACTGCACTCCGCCCGCCCCGCCGGGCCGGTGGTTCGAACACGACGAAAACTAGCGGTCGAACCGGTTGGAATCGGCCCGGAAGACCCGAACCGGCGGTTTTCTTTTTTAATTTTTAATTTTTCAATTTTTCCTTCCAAGTGGACCAAAACACTCCAATATTCCAAGTTTCCAACGTATATATATTCAAATTTTTTGAATAATTTATATTTTATTTTAAAATATCACACACTCATCACACTATAAATACATATCCATTTCATCATTTTTTACCCACAATTCTATTCTATCTCTCATATTCTAATTCTCATATTATAATATTATCTACCATTATAATATATTTCGGATAGTGATTTGAAGTTGTTCTGAATAAATTCGTTTACTTTATCACGTTCGAAATATATTATTTTGTAATGTCTATCATTGTGTTTGTTTTTCATTTTTTTTTCCGAAAAAAAAATGTTACTGATGAAATTACCGGAGAAGTGAATCATTCAAAATTTAAGGTTTTTTGTAACGTTTGCGAAAAAACGTATCATTATGAGCGTGGAATCGGGTTTGGTTCTTATAAGTTTAATTTACTTACAAATCAATCATAAAAAATACACAATTAGAAAACTATATTCTTTAATTTACTTACGAATTATCTAGAATATAAGTTATGAAATTAAATATTATATATATATATATATATATATATATATATATATATATATATATATATATATATATATATATATATATATATATGAAATTAAATATTATACAAAACTTAGTGTTTTTTTTTTAAAATATTGTTATAAAATTAAATATTATATATAGTTTAATAACCAATTAGAATTTATTATTAATTTTAACGTAAGTTATACAAATTTTGTAAAATAAAAATTGATTTTGGAACCGTGATCGAAGCAGTAATCGGGCAAGTGATCTCGAACAAATCTGGACCGGGAACCGCCGAGACCCGGACCCGGACCGGCGAACCGCCAAACCCGCCGGTTCCCGGGAACCGGCTAGAAATTGGCGGTTCCGATTCCATTTTAGACCCGGAACCGGAGGGTCGTGGCAAAGACCCGGAACCGGCCCGGAATTGATCACGTCTAGTCCAATATATTATATTTTACTACCACAAAAATAAACATATAACCGACTATATTATGTCTGTAAAAAAAACGACTATATTAGCCACAATAAAAAGTCTATTATTTCACTGAAAGAATAGGGGATAAATACATGCATTTTCTTTCCTGTTATTTATACTTCATGATATTGTCACACATAATTTCGTTACTCTACTTAATATACAGATATATTCATTTTCAAATAAACGGTTGATTGTGGAGTTCAAACTCAAAAATCGAGGAAAAGAAAGATCTTAGTCACAGACTCACAGCAATGATACTGTTCTTGTAAAGTAATCAGAAACCATTAAAAATTTCAGTTATGTAAAAAAAAAATGCGGTAACGAAACACCCTTGATGCAATTTTTTTTTGTCAACGAATCATCGAGTGGTTTTATTAGATCATATCCTGGTAAAAAACCAGAATTCGAATCCCGTTTTAAATAAGTGTTTGAACCTTTTGTATTTGAAAAAAAAAAATATACATTAAATTTTTTAAACAAAGTTTTAATATCATTGATTATATATATAGTGAATTAATAAAACTGTTGTAAGATGGAGATTAAATATTCCATAACCATTAATTATTACCCTAAAAAACCAATAATTATGATTTGAAATAGATACAACATAAATTTACATTTTGAAATTTAATGATAATCCCGGTTTCGAGAGTCTCGTGAGTTTCTAGGGGCCTTGTGGAGCGTCTATCAGTGGAGAGGTGTTCGAGTTCTACATGACTTTATGGAACCTCTGGAAGGCGCGCTGTATTGCTGTTTTTTAGGTTACACCAATCTATCTCTCCCGAGTCGTCTCGGGTTCCACAGCAGCAGCTATTGATGTAATACAGATGCGTCTGGGGCAAATGCAGGTTAGGGTATTGGGCTGATTTATAGAAATTCTGTGGGGTCTATTATAGCGGACTTCTCTTTCCACAGTGACCTGGGTGATGCCGCGGAACATTCAGAGATGCGCGTGATTTTGTTGGCTCTAGCGGAGGCAGATCAGGTGTGTTTCTCATTTATGATTTCGAGAGTGACTGCTTAATTATCTTGCATTTAGGCCTTATCATGTTCGCCGGAAGATTTATCTGTTTTCGGTTGCCTAGTTCGTGTCTGTCTCTCAGCCTCAGCTTCTTTTGCTTTCTGTCAATTTACTTTTGTTAAACGTTCTGGTAATTTCCCGGCGCACATTCTCGCTAGATCATGGTGTCGCGGCCGAGGGGTCTATCTCTTGGGGCGTTCTTCCCCACATGATGTTGTATCCGCCTCTTTGGTTCATTTGTCATAATAAAATTTGTTGGTTTGCTCAAAAAGGATATTTAAGTATAATCGTTCTATTAATTAATAACTTAATTTTGTTAAGTATTTTTTTTCCATTACTTTCATTGGTTGAAGACCATCTATTCAAATATGTTCTATGATCAACCTAAAATTGTGATATTTCTTAATGTTGTGGAAAAAAAATTATTAACCATTAATTATGATTTTGAAATAAACCATAGTTTAAGTGTATTTTTAGAAAGTTTAAGACTTTAATTAGAGTTGTTCTTCCTCAAAAAAAAATTAGAGTTGTTCATCTGGCATCCAGTATTGTCGTCTGCAAGAACGTTCCTATGCTGACTAGGACAGTGTCTTGCTGAGGTGTACAGTGCTGATAGGTTCTACCGACGTTTTACTAAACTTTATTTTTATGTCATTATTATTTATGTCATATTCCCAACTGGTTTTTTCATACGTTATAGCTTTAAAGTGTGGGCGCGGCAAATTAAATGATTTTACTTGGAGCTAAATTAAAGAACAAGCAAAAAAAATAAAAAAATAATATAATAATAATAAATAATAAGAGACGAATTTTATAATACAACCGTTATAGCAAGGTTGTACCAAGTGACATACATTACAACCATTTATTTCTAACCTCTCACACACGATAAAAGCCAGACATCTGAAAGAGAAAGAAACGGAGAGCTCCTAATATATTATTTTGCAGACAACCTTCTTACAAACTGCTGCCATAAAATCTCTCGTAATTATTCTAATGGAATTGTATTTCCAAAGCACTTCAAGTTGAATGTATAAGCAAAATTTGATGGCGTTTGTACTTCTTATAGAAAGAGTTGTACGGGAGGGAGGGATGTCTTCTGCGGTGAACTTCTTAATAGAAAGAGTTGTAAGGGACTTGGGATGTAAGCAAAATTTGATGGCGGTGAACTTCTTAATTTGATTGAGTTGTGATAATATCATAATAAAATAGTCATAACAAAATATACAATATTTTTTTTGACCATTAATTTTGATATGAGACATATTGATTTATACGAATCCCATAAAAACCAATGGTTTAAAAATATATTGTGCATATTTTATTGTGGTAGAAACATTTCTCGATTTGATTGTTCCGATAAAACTTAGCACAAAAGCGAGAATGATATGGAAAGGACACAAATGAAAATTTGTGCATCAAATACAAGCGGAATGAATGGTACATGACTTTTTATACAATATATACATGTTTATATGTTGTCTCTTTAATCTACTTACTAAAGGGATTTATACCAATTGAATCGAATGTGAAGTTGTCTAAGATGTTTTACAAAAGGTAGTTAAAAAAACACAATATCAAAATGAGCAATATAAAACAGTGCAACAAGATAAAAATTGTTACAGAAGCCACGAGAAAACGAAAAAACTGATGAAAGAAATATTGTGAATAACAAATTAACAATGGTATGTGAATTAAGTTTAATGTAGAAATTGGAACATAATATCAATTTTCCATAATTTTTCCTTGTTTCAATCGTAAAACGGTAAAGAAATCAAAATATATATGCTAAGATGACAAAGCAATCCTCTGGATATGGCCCTCAGTGAAGGCATGGAGTGCGTAGTGCCTAACTCTGAAATTGAGGTCGCTAGTCTGATTCCAGTATTGGGGTTGATTTCCGATTGATAACACCCTTCAAGGCAGCAGAGGTTTCAAGCGGCTGTATGAGCAAATGCAATTCGATTAACCTCTCCTCACTTTCCTGGACAAAGGGAGTTCGTGAGGGGACCTTTAATGGGGATCGGGGTTCTTTTTTAAGATACCATTTTAAGATGACAAAGCAAAGAACGCCGCCATAAAATCCAATCGATAACACCCTTCAGCCATCAGAGAGGCAGCAAAAGCCACGCCGGAAATGTTTGTTGGCACTGATTAACCTCTCTCACTTTCCCATGGGATCAAAGTATGACTTTAATGAGTGAATTTACCATTTTTTAAGATGACAAAGCAAAGAACGCCGCCATAAAATCCAATCGTAAAAAGAATTGAGGTGGCTTTAATGGTGGGTTTCTGTTTTTAAGATGACAAAGCAGCAACGCCGCCATAAAATCCAATCAGAAAAAGAATTGAGGTAAAAAAGAAGATCAATTTGTGGTCATTTACACCTTAAAGTTTATATCGTAGATTTTCTTGATTATATTCCTTTACTGAAATTGCATTTTTTAACACATATGTAAATGAATAAATTTAAGACGGAGCCGTTGATGATGATCATAATCTGAAAAATATAAAATCAAAGTTTCCTGAAGCGACCGAGTTAGAACCTGATAACACTGGAAATGTTATGGAGTCAACGGAAAAATAAAAATATTCTGCATCAAACACAAATGATGTCAAGGGTATATTACAAACACCTTTCATATGTAAATCAGACCTTCTTCATTTCCAACTTAAAAAAATCACAGGATATGCTGAAATCACTGAGCAACAAACATACTAAAACATTCTAAATATTAACATTGAACATTTTATGTTAATCTAATATGAACATTAATTATAATATGTAACATTGAACATTGCAAAAACATATTTATACAGAGCATTGCTAGCAAATTTAAGAAGAAGACATAAGATAGCTATAGTATGAATTACATCAGGAGTTGCAGCATAAATGCTTAAAAGTCCAAATAATACAAATGAAACAAGCATGTGCAATATACATCTGCAAAGTGGAATGTAGAATTACTAAAGAGGACTTGTCTAATTATATGGAATGAAACACCAATGACAAAAAAAAAAAAAAAGACAATTGAAACACTTGACATAAGCATAAAGAACATCATGAAACATTATGCAGTATTTGGAGGAATTGTTGTGGTTGTATTTAAAGATGATTTTAGGCGAGAACTTAATGTTGTACAAAAAAGCACAATACTATAGATAATAGAGGCAAGCTTGATGAATTAATTTTGACCGATACTGAGGAAACTATCATTAACTATAAATATGATAGCAAGAAAAGAAAAGATATACAATTCATTTTTATTATAGGTGTGTTATTGATATTGCTAGGAATATCACGGTAATTGATTAGGTGCTTATACGGTGAATATATAGATGAAAGAGATGATCTTTGAAAGGAAAAAGTGGTGGCTGTGATGAACATAGGGCGGTGCTCCGCCGGCGAACTCAACGCAAATAAGGAAAAGTGCACGGGGTCGACGAATTGGCAGAGTATATTTGCTTATATTAATTTCTCCCTTTTTTATGGGTTACATGATGCCTCTACATCTCTAAAGACGGTTAGGCTAATTGTGACAAGATGTTAATTAAATACAATCAAGAGGTTAAGTAACGACGATGAGCTGATCGACGGGTTCGCTGGTCGCTCTAATCTCTTCGTGCTCGCGTGGTCTTGTCCCTGCTAACGCTAAGTGTAGAGTGTTCTCGCCTATATGCTGAGAGCATGATCTGGCTGATCGACATAGTGGATTGGGAGCGACGCGCTCGGCCCCCAGCCGAAGCGCTGTTATGATCGTGCGGACTCGATGACCTGGCCTGCTTACTACGAGTTGGGCTGGTGGCAATGGAGGTCAGAGGCTGAGAGGTGACCGTTGAGATAAGCCTGAATGTGGTCTGGCCGGCCGTGTCCGAATATGGCGTCTCAATACCCTCCTACTCCATGGCTAAAACTACTAGTTAAGGTTTAGACGGGGAAAAATGATGCGTTCGCAATTGCAGACGTCGACCCTATTTGCTCCATTGGAGGCAGCGCCGATTATGGTAATATCGGGCTTGAATCAGCTATTGCGACGTGATTGCCTCGCTATAAGATTTTGTGCACTTAGGGCGGACAGTCTTTGGACCGCGCTACGAGTGGCGGGTTTTGGGCAACTTTATGGCATAGAGCGACTCATTGCACAGTGCTGCGCTATAAAGCGGACAAGCAAGAAGCGCTGCGTTATTAGGCGAGCAGGCTTTGGACCGCATTTATGTATGGCGAGTTTTTGCAACTTTTATGCCGCGGAGCGACTCGTTGCTAGACGTTGTGCTATAAAGCGGGCAAACGTTGGTGCTGCGCTATTAAGCGGACATGTGTGACACCGTAACGGTTATAATATCGCGTTATTGGATGAGGCGTGACATCGATTCCACCAAAGGGTTCCGTCCACCCTTTAATTCCACCACTAGCAAAACCGTCGCAAAGCCGGGTTTGATCAATTGTATTTTTTTCGGTGGACTATTGTCAATTTTTCAATTTACAACTTAGATTTAAAATTAAACACGTGCAACGCACGTGTATTTTGACGGTATATGTATAACTGGTAAGATAATGAATACAAAGTTAATTATAATAAACATTACAATCGCACTAAGTTAATTAAGATAATAAAGCTTTGCAAACTTTATGCAACCGTCGATAGATAAGGATGACATGACTTGTTTCTTTTTTTTAGCTCAATTTGTATAAAAACGTTCTCCATTTTTTTTTTTTCTTTTCAAGACCTGTTTCCTTATAAATTGAGAAACTTTATCTTCAAGTTTGCAGGATAGGCCCGATAGGGTGTAATTTTAGAAGTTGGGTGTACAAGTCACACCTAATAGCATAAGTTTGATTGCATATATATAAAACACCTCATATAGAAAGTAGGCATGTTATATATATATATATATATATATATATCAATCTTGTACATACAACTCGTATAAAATTAATCCACTATATGTAACTTATTCTTTGTTTGACAACCCTTAGATTTTTGCTTGCTTTAATGATATATATGGACAAAAGATAGAATAAATGGATTCCTTTTTTCAGTTCCCTTTTTATTTACCTGGTTTACACTCTTTGAATCTCTGCCTTCTTTACGTTTGAATTTAATTTTATAACACTACAGTTTAGTCAGCATAGAGCTAACTGCTAAATAATTATAATAGCCAAGACCAAATCAAAAAAGTGGACGTTAATATCATTTTATGTTTAATTAATTAAAGACGACTATGGATAAATTGAATTAATATACATACTCGTTGAATTGAATATCTTTCTTCAAACAGCTTTGAAACTTTATTTCGTTATAAATTGCTAATTAAATCCACGTAATGGGCCTTTTTATTAGTATTTAATATTTAATTTGTTCCCTCAAAATTTTTTTTTTTTAATTTGTTATATATCAGTTCAGGGGTTACTTTCCTTTGAAGCTAAGAAGTAGTTATGACATATTATTCATCAAAACCTTATGATCATTTCTTCATTAGGATGCTATCTACAATAAAGTTTCCAATACCTAAAATTTTTTGGATGGCTATGGTTCATTTTTAATGGGAGGCCGAGGCGGATTCAGAAATTTGTTTCATTAGGATCATCGGAGTCTAAAATTATATTTTTTTTTATCAAGAAATTAATTTGTTCATGTGGGATCACTTGAGCCTAAAACTGTATGTTTAACAATAAAACAACATTTTCAACAATAAAACTACAGTGTTTAATGTAAATTTCTCAGATCTCAGTGGCTAACGTGACCCCTTGATCAAGGTAGATACTCCCCCAGGGGACAGGGGCGGACGCCGGATCTCGGGTAGGGGTGTAGTAAAATTTTTAAAGACAAATAAAACATTTAAGGAGAGGCAACTGTATGCATAGTGAATTTTTTTTCGGATTAAAGAGGGCAACTGTTCCCTCGGATGTATGTAGGTCCCCTACTGCCCGGGAGGGGGTTGGAATGTCATGTGTATATATATAATGGTGGAAAGATAACAGAATATAGCTTAAGCTGGAGTATCTACTTATTTGAGTGCCAAATAGAAAATGAGGACAGATAGTTTGAATATTAATGCATTTGGAACAGAATTTATTCGTGTGGACTGGCATGCAGTGTTTTACTACTGGAACCGAATAAAGGTAATATGGTTATTATGCATAAGTGATTTAGGTGTCCTTATGATTTTATGTTGGCATATTATGTATAATGTTAATAGATTTTGTTAAAGTATAAGGACCATTCTGTACTTATTAGCTTTTAATAAGTGTCTTAGCTTTGTTAGCTAGAACACATGTCATTGTCTTCATCATTCTTTAGATTCTTGAGTGAATTTAGGTGTGATGTAATGCTGAATCAATCTAATGAAACATTTCCACTTTCAACGAGCTCCATCGCCATCCTCCATGAACATCACCATGTAGCTGCCAATCTGTGTTGAGATGCCCTGCCCTTCTCTAAATCAGAATTTTTGAACCCTAGCTTGAATCTAACAAGTTTGCCTCCTTAACATGCTTTTATGAGTCTTTTCTCTTCTTATGTTCAACCATTCGATCAGTCCAATACCTTTCGGTGGTCTTCTTGCTCAGAGTTGTATTGTAAAATTGGACATAAGCAATTACCTTCTCTGTGAAGTCCACCATCATGCCAATTATAAGAGGCCATCGTTTGAATGGACACTTATTTGGTACCGAACCCTAACCTCCACGGTTCTTAAGCTCAAACTCTGTTTATGAGACCTCTCTTGGTGCAAGCTTCAAATGACTAGTAGGTTGCTTCTGACCAATTACTCATAGGATGGCTGATGGAATTCATGACAGAGCAAGCCTTAGTCGAAGTGGTTGGTTGTGATGGAAGTAGCGCCCGAAAGACAATTTATGTAATTGTTTTTTATTATTAATAAATGACATATTTATTCTCATCTTATTATTTGCTTCGTGCTTATATGTAATACACCACTGAAAACCTCAAGTCGTATCATATGTATCCATATAACTTAGTGTGTATCACACATGAGGATTAAGTTTATGGTGATACACTTGAACTGTTAGTCCGTGGTGAACTTAATCAAAGTATGGGGTCTATTGATTAAACCACAATTAATGCGCCCAGAACACTTTATGGTGTGACCGTCTTATTCGAACCGTCGATATTGGTTATCTAAGTCAGGCGCATTTATATATGATGTAGTCATATAGGACTGAACCGATTTAATCTGCATTTCTCATATAATTCCGTGATTGAGAAATCTTACTAAATCCCAAGATGATCATATATGGATTAACCTTAATCCTGAAGTGATTGCATACTCTTACTTGTTTCAAGATAGGGTTTGATGTGTTCGTTAAGGATTGCTAAGAGGCGCGGTCCGAATCACTTTCACGTTGGCACTATTCTGGAATGAGTGAGGAGTGTATGTCTCACAGACATGGAATCCATTCCTTCCTACGGGAAGTAGAAAGACAATCCCCTTATTTGTTGATCCTAGAAACTAATCGATTGACCGAGTTCGTATTGGTTATGAACTAATTGATCACTAGTGGGTTAATGGTAAATACAGATAAGATGTAATGAAGAAGGTTTACGGAATAATCCCGCTTCGTACGGATAGTCCATGAAGAGTTAGTCTGTATGTAATGATTATATCAATGGACACTTATTGACTCGACACTTTGAGAATAAGTTATATCTATAATCGATAGAGTTTAGTTTCAGATTTATGGTGGCGTAATTCCGGAATTAATAAGTTGAGTAGAAATATTCTGTTCGATGAATATTTTATTCAATTTATTGTAATTTACTTGGTTATAGTCATGGCCCCTTAGGGTTGGCTCCTAACACGCAAGTGTTTTCTCGAGGTAAATAAAATGTAAAATATTAAAGACATTTTCTATTAAAATAAGTGGCTATAGTGGCGCAACATGGTGAGGAAATTAGGAAAATAAATTTTCCTAGATTATGTCACATGTGTAATTAATTAATTATTTATTTGTTAGATAATTAATGGAAAAATAAGAGATTGATTTTATAATCATTATCTCATTTAAGGAGATTATCTTTTATTTTAAGGCAAATATCTTTTCCTTATGGAAATAGGTAATTGTATTATGAAAATGATAACTCTCTCTTGACTAATTAATTTCCTATAAAAAGAGAGTTCCTCCTAACACAAATTACATTGAAAATTGTGCCACATACTAATAAAAAGAAGAGAAAAATTAGTTTCTCGTTCTAGCAATTGGGAGAAGAAAAACTAAGGTTTTTCTTGAGCATAATCAAGGAGGTTCTACTACGAGGATCGACGTCCACCAGTCGTCGCTTGAAGATACAACTCGGAAGATCACGGCTTCTCTCCGGTTGGGTAAATCTTAAACCTTCTTGTAGATTAGTAATTATTATGTGAATCATGTCGTGGCAAAAGCGTAAACGAATTTCGATTCGTAGCTTCCCTGTGCTTGATCGAGTGTCTCGATCGGTGCTATGAATCAGATCTGACGATCCAATTATGGATCGGATCCGGATTCAGGTTTCTGTATATCCAGCAGGTTGTACTGCAACCTATGAAGTATGGAACACCTTTGAAGTCCTCTTCAACAATAAATTTGAAGTCAGGATACAAAGGGGCTTTGACAAGAACTGACAATAGAGCTAAGTCTATGGTGGAGTATTTAGCTCTTATGAAGTCATTCTCAGATGGTTTAGAAGTTATGGATATCCCATCTCAAATTAGGTAAAGATTATAAGTCTGTCATTGTCAACATAACGTCCAGGATGGGATCTCTCACTTGGCAAGAGGTTCAATCTCAACTTGTGACTGATGAAAGGTTGTTAGCTTGTTTTAACCCTTCTTTGACTCTTGACATTCCATCCAATCAACTATTTTTGCTTCACTGAACAGTGGAACATATAAGTCAAAATTTAAGCCTAGTGGAATCAAATGTGGTCAAGATTCAAGTAGAGGAAGAGGCTTCAAAGGAACCAGAGGCCGTAAAAGGGGTGGAAGAAGTGGTTCGGGTTTCAGACCAGTGAGCCGTGTTTATATCAAACAAGGACACATGGTGGAAAATTGATTCCATACATGTGACTCATCCAACATAGGCCAGAGTTCAAACAACAGCTCATCCTTTCAGAGTCACAATCCTAGACCTAATGTTATTTATGTTGCCTTTGCTGACACTTCATTTGGAATTAGTACATGATATATCAAACAATTGAAGCACTTTTAATTAGGGCGTTTTGTATAAAACTAATCTTTAATGAGGGAAAATTACCTGTTAATGACAGGAAATAGATTGTATCATTAAGATCAAACCCAAGGCTTATAAAATTCAATCCACATTAGCCAAATGTCACTCTAACTAAGTTGAGTTAACTTTGAAACAATCAAACAAACGTATTCAAACAAAGGGCATCGAGGATCAATATTCAACACTCTCTCTCTTTCGGTTGTTTTTAAAGTAACCAACTATGTTTCAAATTAGATCTCTTCCTTGTCCAGTGTTCCCCTTTAACATATGCATAGATGGATATCATTTAAGCACATAGCAAGTTAAGGTAAGCATGTAAGTATCAAATGTAGTATAAGACAAGTTCCATAAGTCTCGTATGCTTGCATCAGATCATTATGCCTCGTCAATCCAAGATTAAGAGATAGTAATTTGAAAATCATTTTAATAACTTAGAATCTTTTAAAAACTTCCCTTATGGTACAACATATTCCTCTATTTCAAATAAAACAAGTTGAAACCGCAAATACTTCTTCCCGTAATTTGATAACCAATCAAAATGTGAAGTATAGAACATAATAAGAGGGGTAACTGCTAGAAGTAATAGCACCGATCGAGACACTCGATCTTTGTACAACGGAAGCTTATGCGATTTACGATACAAGACATAACTAATTAATCCAACGAGAAGGTTGAAGATTTACCTTATCGGAGAGAGATGATAAAACCGACCAAGGGAGAAGCCACAATCTTCCGGATTGTATCTCCTAGCGACGACTAGTAGACGTCGATCCTCGCCGTAGAACCTCCTCGAATATGCACAAGAAAAACCCTAGGTTTTTCTTCTTCTAATGACTAAGGCAAAAAACTAATTTTTCTTCCTTTTCTATTTGAGTGTGGTGCATTTTTGTGTTTTTTTATTGTGTTGGGAGAAACTCTCTTTATATAGGAAAATAACTAGTAAAGAGAGAGTTATCATTTTCACAATACAAAAACCTATTCCCATAATGAAAAGATATTTTTGCTACAAAATAAGAGATAATTCCAAAAAAATCAATCTCTTAAATTTTTTCCATTAATTATCCAACAAATACTTAATTAATTAGTTACACAAATGAGATAATCTAGGAAAATTTCTTCTCCCAATTAATCCCAAAAGTGGCGCCTCACATGTCATTAAAATTTATTATAAAATGTATTTTCTATTTTACATATTATTTACCAAATAAATAATATTGCGTATTCATTAAAAAGACCAACTATTTAATTTAATCTCGAGGTTCCATAAAACGATAAATCACTCGTGTGTTAGGAGCCAACCCGGGGACCATGGACCTATAACCAGTAGCTACAATTAATTGAATAAAATATTAATCGAACAGAATATTTCTACTCAACTCATTAATTCCGGAATTACGCCACCATAAATCCGAAACTGAACTCTATCGATTATAGATATAACTTATTCTCAAAAACGTCGAGTCGAGTTGATAAGTGTCCATTGATATAATCATTACATATAAACTAACCCTCCATAGACTATCCGTACTGAAGTATGATCATTTCCGTAAACCTTCTTCAATACATCTTATCCTTATTTACCATCAACCCACTAGTGATCAATTAGTTCATAACCAATACGAACTCGGCCGATCGATCAGTTTCTTGGATCAACAAATAAGGGGATTGTCTTTCTACTTCCCGCAGGAAGGAATGGATTCCATATCTGTGAGACACACACTTCTCACTCATTCCAAAATAATGCCAACGTGAAAGTGATTCGGACCGCGCCTCTTAGCGATCCTTAACGAACACATCAAACCCTATCCCGAGACAAGTAGGAGTCTGTAATCACTTCAGGATTAAGGTTAATCCATATATGATCATCTTGTGACTTAATAAGAATTCTCAATCACGGAATTAAATGAGAAACTCAAATTAAATCGGTTCAGTCCCATATGACTCTCACCATATATAAATGCCCTACTTAGACAACCAATGTCGACGGTCCGGATAAGATGGTCACACCATAAAGTGTTCTGGGCGCATTAATGGTGGTTTAATCAATAGACCCCATACTTTGATTAACTTTACCACGGACTAACATTTCAAGTGTATCACCATAAACTTAATCCTCATGTGTGACACACACTAAGTTATATGGCTATATATGATACGACTTAGGGTTTTCAGTAGTGTATTTCTTACAAGCACGAAGCAAGTAATAAGATGAGAATAAATCTGTCATTTATTAATTCTAAAAACAATTACATAAATTGTCTTTCGGGCGCTACTTCCAACAATCTCCCACTTGCCCGCAAGGACAAGCAACAATTGCCTTTCGGGCACACTATATCTAACAATCTCCCACTTGCCCGTAAAGACAAGCAATGATTCGTTTTTAGAGCACCACACCCTTATTCTATCTATCCACAACATTCTCTCACTTGCTCTAAAGCAGATGAGACATATCTCCTTAATTCATACCCGCCAAATGCTTTTCAGTGACATTAGACTTGGTTAAACCGATCCGTATGTTGTCGATTTAGAGGCGATCTTTAGGACCGAAACGTTGCCTCTCTGCATGGTCTGTCTGATCAGGTGGTACTTTCTCTCAATATGCTTCTGATTTCTTGTGATCGTGAAGAGCCATCGCATGAGCTACCTCTCAACTATTTTCACAGAAAAATGGTATCGGCTCATCGAGACCTGGAATCACTTCCCGGTCCAACAAAGAACTTCTCAAGCCATACTGCCTCTTTAGCTGCTCCGAAAGCTGCTTTTGACTTACAGAGTCAAATTTGGCAATGCTGGATTGCTCCAGACTGTAGCTCCATCACAATGAGTAAAACACTGAGTCTGAGATCAATTCACGATCATCCTTAATCCGACAAAAAATAAGAATCAGTGTAGTCAACGACACTCAGGTTCACACCCGAATGCACAAGCATATGATTCCTCATTCTCTCAAGATACTTGAGGATGCACTATACTGCTTTCAACGTCCGAATCTAAGACTCGACTTTTATTGACTTTTAATAACCTGACTTTCTCTATCCAAAAGAGAATCTATCCTATTTTCTTATATCCGAAGACTAAGAAAATTATTCCGTAAGGGGTTGGGTAGGAAACCTCTCGTTGAATTGTCATACGAAAATGCATCATCATCTTAAACAATAAGATGGATGGGAAACTGCCACAACTTGTTCTCATGAATTTGACCGAATCAAATTCTAAGAATATAGTCCACTTCTCTGATTCAAAGAAGCTTTGGCTTGTCAGTTCTTGACTTTAGATAACACACTCATGTTGTTCACAACTGTTGCAGTGTTACCGTTATAGACACTAACGTCTACTACTTTACCAATATTGATTCTCCCGTCTACAAAAGACTCATCAATATTCTGGTCAAGCCCACACATACCAAAACATGTGACTTTTAATGACCTAGAGGTTTGCTTCAATCCATCAATGGATATAAGCATAGGCAGTCAATCTGCTATTTGCTTTTAGCTAAAACCCTTCCATTCCGAATGAATCTAAGCTCCATTGTACAGCAAGAAAGATTCAGGGAATCACCCCTGTTAGTCTTTCGGCTTTTCATGGAGTCAAGCGAGGCTGAGTGGTGAGAAAGTTTCAGGGCATCACCCCTATTGAACTATCTACTTTTCAGGAAATTACCCCTGAACCACTTGGCTTTGCCTTGAAAGTTAAACTTTCTCGTTCATTCGACTCTTTTCCACTTAGATCCAATTATTCCTATTGGGCCCGAGACACTCAGACGTGGTTCTACAAAAGTGTGAACATAATAGGAGTTACCAAAACCCCATTTACAGGTAAATGGCTTTAAACCAACCTCTAATTATCAGAATCCTATACAGCTCTCCAAAGAAGACCATAGGTTATCAATCACCCCAAGCAGACTTGTAAAGACTACATAATCACAGCGGGTCAATGGTTAGACCATACTCTCACTGCATTTGGGTGGATTGATATTCTGATCTGGTTTAGTAACATTTATCAGTGTTATCCCCCAACAACCAATGTTGGATGTGGTCTGATTAAATCAGATAGTAACTCCTTGAGTAAATGTACTTCAAGGCCTAAGGTTTTTATTTAAACACTCTTTCAGAAAGGGTGCGACAGTACAACCGTCATTATCCGATCTTCAGAATCTTATAACCAACCTTCACTCGTTGTATTAAGGTATTTCACGATCAGTCAATTTTCTGAACGTGTATGCAAAATCTCCAGTCCTACCTTCAAGCATCAAGTGCTCAATGCATCTATTTACGGAAGTGGAGTAAACGTGGTTCACTCCTTATCCATAAATTTATAAGTATCTTCTAGGTAGACTTCTCGGTATTACATAATAACGTGAACCGTTATTTTGCAATCAATATCTTAATTGAGTTAAGCAGTGTATTGTGGCATATCAATAACTATACAAGACAATCTATGTTTTATCCATTCAATGAAATCATTTCACTCGGAGGTAGGCCAAGCATCGGTGACAAAACCATGCCATAGCCTATATCTGAGCATGGAATACTCGTTTCTCTGGTAATATCAGAGATTCCTCCAAAATATTTAGATAAACTAATCAGTGTTTCGAGTAGCTATCAGACAAATTGTCCACTACTCAAAAGCTCCCACTAACTTGTATCCTTCATAAGACCCTGAAGGTCAATATGAACAAGTAGTGATACTTCTTCAGCTTTATTACCTTTTCCTAATTGAAAGATTGCTTAGTCATTTTTTCTTTGAGATAGTGTTCTTAAAGTGGGAGATAGGAATCACCCTTAGCCAGTCTTCAGATCTTATCTCTAGGATATATGCACTAATTAATAAATGCGGAAGAATCGTTTATCTAAATACGGAAACCATTTGTCTTAATAGTTTATGATGTGTTAAATATACCTTTTCAGCATTACTTAGTGGTTCTGACTTTATCAGACAAAAGTCCGAGTCTCGGATCCATACTACAAATTTCATATTCACTTTCTATAAGTCAACTATATTATCGATGTGAAAGTGAATCCATTTGTTCCAACGAATTCGAAAACAGAAATTATATTTCTTCGATATTCAAGGATTAAAATCCTAAATTTATTTCCTTATATCACTCCCACTATTTTAGCTGAAATAACTGCTTGTTGTCTACTCTTCATCATGAATGCCCAGCTACCTTGTTCTTACAAAAAGAACTTTAGCTTCCGTGTCAAATTACTCGGTTAAGAAAGTCTCTAAAGATTCATAGGTTAGTGATCCGAAATCATTTTCCTTATCCTATGCTTTCTTCTATTAATCTTTTGGTTTAGCCTTTAACTTATTTAGTTTAGATGACTTGCGTGTGTAGACACTTACCTTCCCATTCTTGGCTTTCTTTAAAGGAAATTGCCTTGAACTAGCAGTTTATAAGAGTAGACACTAATCGTAAACTGTGAGATGTCTGGTGAGATTGATACCAAATCATTCTCGTCATCTTTGAACTAATTTCGGTTTGTCTCTCGTTCAACACAAGTGACAGCAGTGACATACTTATCAATGTCACTTAAGTTTGTAGACTCAAGAGGAATATCCTCTTCCGAAAAATTAATTTGCATTCTCGATTATTGAGTTTAACTTTCTTGTTATTTTTCCACTTTTACGAAGTCATCATTAGTCAATTTTTCATGTTTTTAGCAGTTTAGGTGCCTTGAGATGATATGTAGTTGCAAAAATAAATTTTCGACAGATATATAAATCAAATCATACACCACAACATATAAGAAATTTTAGGAATTATAAACGTGATGTCATGCATGCAGTTTATCCTACCATTCCAAGGATTTAATCTCACACCTACAGTGCCGCCTTAGGGTAGGTCAAAGAGGGGACGATTAAATTGAGACAATCTCTCTCAACAATTAACTGAGAAACGGGCATCTCTATTTAATTGTTGATTACCTTCTTCTTTCAGCCAAGATATTTCCAAAAATACCCTTTAGAGTGTGACCTACTGTTTCAGATCTCAAGGTACGCCCCGAGTATGCCGCCTTAGTGTCGGTCAGTGACTCGACGAGTACCCAAAATCCTATCCTTTCGGAGACCAAGCCATGCATTTTGATGGCGGTGAAGGCCATCCTTAGGGGGCCGAAATCAAAGCGCACGAGGCGTCACCATTTTCTCACTTGCTTGTGTCAACAGTAGAGGCCGTGGGGTCGGTTGTCACCTTCCCCGCTCCCACTCGTTATTTTGAAAAATAAGCAGTCTCATTACGATTTTCAGAATTTCTTCACAATCCGAAAAACAATAAATCATGAATATTTCCAAATACCGTCTAACTAGTGTCGCTTATTCACGACTTGCCAATTTCACGGATTTATAAAATCTTTGTGTAGACACTACACAATTTAAAATTCACCATGAATTTTACAATCCTAATATATTAGGACTTATAATTTTCCACCAAATCGAAAAAAAATAAATCACAAATTTAAAGCTCCCACTAGTTTATCGGTTCTAAATACCGTCTAACTAGTGACACCATATTCATGATTTTCCAATTTTTCGAATATTTAGAAATTTTTTGTGTAGACACTACACAACTAAAATTCACCAAAGAATTTAAAAGTCCTAATTTTGTCATGATAAAAATTTGGGATCTTAGAATTTTCCCAATAATAAAAAACAATAAATTATGAAAAACAATCACTAACTTATCGGTTCCAAATACCGTCTAGTTGGTGTCCAATCTTTTCACGATTTTCCAATTTTCTCGATCATTAAAATCCTTTTACGTAGACACTACATAAATAAAATTCACAAAGAATTTTGTTATCCTAAAAGGTTGTGGGATTGTTGAATTTTTCGAATAATTCGAAAAACAATAAATCAAGAAAAGCAATCTCCAACTTATCGGTTTTAAACCCTGGCTGAGCTTTAGCCGAGTTTACCGAATGGTGTCGGGATCGGCTAAGCCGACCCGTCCTCTTCGTTGGTTCATGTACGACTGCTGGATGAATGGGGCTAAGGTTGCCCCATTGAGCCTCAGCTCGCCGGATAGCTTGACCTTGCCGGACCCCTGACGCTAACGTCGCACTTGGACGGACAAGTCGTGTCGAGCCGAAGCCCTGTTGACCGCCCGAACAAATTTTCGAACCTTTTGCTTAGTTGATGTCCAACTTTTCTGAATTTTCCAAACTTTTATTATCAAAATTCAAAATTTATGGAGACGCTACATAACCTCAACCCCGTAGGATTTATTATCCCAAATTAAGTTTATCATGTGGATTTTATATCTCAATAAAATTCCGTTCGTTTTAATTAATTTAATTAATTGCCTAAATTAATCTAAATTAATTACGTGTTCATACATGTCTAATTAATGTCAATATTAATTATCTACATGTATGCATATGCTAGGAGTGGAATTCATGAATATGATGCATGTCATGGTTATATCACATAAATAATCAACTAAGAAAATAAATGCGGAAAAATAAACCACTGAGATGAGATGACCGATTTGCAAATCGTATCTAACCTATTTAAACTAGGAAATACAAAAAAAAAAAAATAATAATAAATAAATAAAGCTGCCGCATGCATGCATGTTGATCTTGAAAAATTGCCTTTGATTTTTCTTTTCATCTTCGTTCTTCAGCCGCCTTCTTCTTTTTTTTTGGTCGTATGAACAGTGCCGTCGCATGAACAGTGCCTCGTCGCATGAACAGTGCCTTGTCTTCTTCCCATTGAAGATTAATTTTGGCCGACGGATCCGACGGGAAAAAAAAATACTACTACTTATGAAATTTAAATTGCAAAAATTAAATTACATAAATTGCAAAATAAATTACATATGTCCTACACTCGTATAATACTAATTATACGAGCTTACAATAGATCTAACGGTAAACAAGTACCAACCCCAATCCATCTCGTCAACCAAAACATTCAATCATTCAATAAAATAAAAGATGCAACCTTATATGCAATTCCACTCCTAATTTAATTAATTATGCTGTCGATATCGTAAAATTTGAACCTTGGCTCCGATACCACATGCTAGAAGTAATAGCACCGATTGAGACACTCGATCTTTGTACAGCAGAAGCTTATGTGATTTACGATACGAGACATAACTAATTAATCCTACGAGAAGGTTGAAGATTTACCTTATCGGTGAGAGATGATAAAAGCGACCAAGGTAGAAGCCACAATCTTCCGGATTGTATCTCCTAGCAACAACTGGTGGACGTCGATCCTCGCCGTAGAACCTCCTCGAATATGCACAAGAAAAACCCTAGGTTTTTCTTCTTCTAATGACTAAGACAAGAAACTAATTTTTCTTCCTTTTCTATTTGAGTGTGGCACATTTTTGTGTTTTTTATTGTGTTGTGAGGAACTCTCTTTATATAGGAAAATAACTAGTAAAGAGAGAGTTATAATTTCCACAATACAAAAACCTATTCACATAAGGGAAAGATGTTTTTGCTACAAAATAAGAGATAATTCCCAAAAAATCAATCTCTTAAATTTTTTCCATTAATTATCCAACAAATAGATAATTAATTAATTACACAAATGAGATAATCTATGAAAAAAATTTCTCCCAATTAATCCCAAAAGTGGCGCCTCACATGTCATTAAAATTTAATAGAAAATGTATTTTTTATTTTACATATTATTTACCAAATAAATAATATTGCATATTCATTAAAAAGACCAACTATTTAATTTAATCTCGAGGTTCCATAAAGCGAGAAAACACTCGCGTGTTAGGAGCCAACCGGGGACCATGGACTCTATAACCAAGAAATTACAATGAATTGAATAAAATATTAAATCGAACGAATATTTCTACTCAACTCATTAATTCGGAATACGCCACTATAAATCAAATCGAACTCTATCGATTTTAGATATAACTTATTCTCAAAAACGTCGAGTCGAGTTGATAAGTGTCCATTGATATAATCATTACATATAAACTAACCCTCCATGGACTATCTGTACTGAAGTAGGATTATTTCCGTAAACCTTCTTCAATACATCCTATCCTTATTTACCATCAACCCACTAGTGATCAATTAGTTCATAACCAATACGAACTCGGCCGATCGATCAGTTTCTAGGATTAACAAATAAGGGGATTGGCTTTCTACTTCCTGCAGGAAGGAATGGATTCCATATCTGTGAGACACACACTTCTCACTCATTCCAGAATAGTGCCAACGTGAAAGTGATTCGGACCGCGCCTCTTAGCGATCCTTAACGAACACATCAAACCCTATCATGAGACAAGTAAGAGTCTGTAATCACTTCATGATTAAAGTTAATCCATATATGATCATCTTGTGACTTAATAAGATTTCTCAATCACGGAATTATATGAGAAACTCAGATTAGATCGGTCTTGTCCTATATGACTCTCATCATATATAAATGCCCCACTTAGACAACCAATGTCGACGGTCCGGATAAGACGGTCACACCATAAAGTGTTCTGAGCGCATTAATGGTGGTTTAATCAACAAACCCCATACTTTGATTAACTTTACCACAGACTAACATTTCAAGTGTATCACCATAAACTTAATCCTCATGTGTGACACACACTAAGTTATATGGCTACATATGATACGACTTTAGGGTTTTCGTGAAAAGTGTATTTCTTACAAGCACGAAGCAAGTAATAAGATGAGAATAAATCTATCATTTATTAATTCTAAAAATAATTACATAAATTATCTTTCGGGCACTACTTCCTACAGTAACATGTTCAAAGCATTCCTCAAAATCTTAAAGGTGGACTGGGGTAGAGGGTTTGTAAAGATATCTACAATTTGTTAATCCGAGGAGACAAACTCAATGCAAATGTTACAATTGCAACACGAGCTCTTAAAAAGTGATACTTAACTTCACCATATGGAAGTCAATGGATCCATCCTACACAAAATTACCTATATATATATTAGCATTTTTTGTTTCATTTTTTTCGTTTCATTCATCACATTATTATTCGCCATGGGCACAACAATAGGTACTTTGTTGTCACAATTATAAGCCATAAGACATGACCGGTCCCAGATTAAAGAATTGAACTTACAAAACTGGATTATATACAAATTGTATACCAAATATAGCAGATATCTTTTCCCTTTATAATGTGATCAAACCAAACACATTGCTATAGGAATACATGATATAAATTCGATCTGCAACTACTTCATTCAATTCAAGTAGGCTAGTAATTAACAGAAAATGGATGCCATATGCCGCATGAATAGAAATAAACTTCTACTACATGATTGCATGGCAATTTGCTTTGAATGATCGCAAATGAAACTCTTTATTAACGAGTCTATATATGCAGTATTCACCTAATTCCAAGTCAAACAAACCATGCTCTCAACATGCATATTCATGCATTACACCTTGATTGCAATCTTGATTATGTCAACATATGCCTAAATTAATGTGTTTAATTTGAAACATTCTGCCACCCAAACCAAATTAGTAAATTACTCATAGTTTGTCTTCTTGAGGCATGTTAATTACTTACATCATGTGATAATATTAATTAAAACTAACTATTCCCATCTGTGTCAATTATTATATATATATTAGGGATTTTGAGTCATTCCTGGAGTTTCTTCGACTCCAAACCTACCACCTACCAAATCAAGGTTGAGTATTTGACTTGATTAATTCTTAATCAAACTTTTTTTTTCTTCTTCTTAATTCATGTGTAAACAAAAAATGTTTATGTAAATTGTTATACCTAAGTTTTAATTTGCATTAGATATATACACAAGTGAAGGAGATAACCATAGAGTTTGTTATATCCCACATTGATAATGTGCTAGAGACATTTGCCCCGTATAGGTGTGTGACATAATATGTCTTGTCAATCGATTAGCCGGCCTCTTGAACCGCACAAGGACGACAGTCTAAATTTTTGACACGATCGGACAAATGCATTACAGTTGGTATCCAAGTTGACTACCGGACAGGGGCATTACCTCTGGTAGGTCCGAATCCTGGACCAAACGATGACGACAGTCTAAGTAGCTGACCGGATACTTAATGGCTCAGGGGCGTTACATCTGGTAGGGACGAATACCGGATAATTTGGCCTCAGAGGTGCTACCTCTGGTAGGGACGAATCATGAACCAAGCGATGATGACCGTCAAGACGTAGTTGATGGATAATTTATAGGCACGCGTCGCGCGGATAACGGATAGGGGATTCTCAAAACTCTACATGTTGATTATCTCGCAACACATTTTTAATCGTAAATAAAAAAAAAAAAAAAAAAAAAAAAAAAAAAAAAAAAAAAAAAAAAAAGAGAAAAGAGAGAGGCTATTATCATAATATATATGCAAATTAGTTGTTTCTCAAAAAAAAAAAAAATTTATATATATATATATACACAATGTAGCCATGGGCACAAATTAAGGGAGCATGAATGGTTAATGTAAGTTTATCTGGAATATTAAAATGCAATGCTCATATCCATTCAACTTTTACTTTCTTTCGATGTGGAACCCACGTCAGGATACAGATATATGATTCATATACATGAATATACAAAAAAAAACCTCATTAATTTTTCGGATCACAAAACGGTTTGGTCAAATAGTATGGTTTTTAGTATACGTGGTTCGATGTCTGAAAATTAATTCATGTTCCTGAACAACCACTACTCACATGAGATGAGAGTAACAAACATGCATATGGAATTGAGTATAAATTGAGTATTAAATTGGGTAATTGCACTTTCAGAGATAATGATTCCAAGTACTTTTGTAATGGACCTGCAAAACAAACAAGGCGTAAGGGAGGTCCCGTAGTTTGTTTCCGGATAACACTCCGACGCTTAAATTAATATAATGAAATTTCAATACATACTGTAAATTGAAATGTGTATATTAATATATAGTGGGCGTATGATCATTGTATCTGTGAATGAATAGAATGACTCTTTTATATAGTGTTTTCATCGTTGGAAGGTGAGTTGTTGTAGTTGAAGTAGTGGTCAAAGGCGTTATTGCACCTGAATGTAGTGAATTGAAGATCTTGGATCCATTATTGGAGTCAAGGCGGACGCACCCTATGACTTGGGGGGGTGGGGTCTTCGGATCAGGAAAATAACACAATTATATATATTATGTTTTTTTCGCTTTCCCCACAAAAATTAATGTCGTTCTATCATATTTAATAATCGGATAATTTGACATAAAATTTTTATCATGTAAATAAAAATACGTAGTTATTACCAAACTGATATATTTAAAACAAATATTTATAAGTTTTGAGATGTTGGTTTACTAATAGGTGTCTAAAGGTTAGTGTTGGGATCCTGGGACATATGTTAGTGTGTTTTTCACTTATACTCAAAGTGTATATTGTGATATATAGTAGTATTTTTCGGATCCAAAAGGGCAAAAAAAACACTATCATACGTCGTTTTTATTGCAAAAAATCATTAAAATTATCGCCACTCGTCGCCCAGGATCCTGCGTCCGCCCCTGATTGAAGCAGTTATAGTCATGGTATAATATCTACCCAGATTGCTCATTCAATAAGATGTAGTTATTGTTTAAACCGAGGACGACCCGCGTCATATAGGATATGAGAGATTGGAGTGACATGCATCATGCCGGCTATAAGGGACAATGAATGACACGCGCCAGGTCTGCAATATGATATACAAGAACTCCATGCGCCATATTGAGACGAGCCCCGCTCATGGAGACCCAATATCGAGTTGAGCTCATGTCGGTTTATATGCTAAGGTAACCTTCATTATCCTAGAGGAAACCAAATGATAGTCACGTGCACGTGTAGGGTGGTCGATTTCACTTATTTCATCCCACAATAATATGGTTATAATAAAGTGTCTTGTTAATTTTTAACATCATTGATCATTGTGAAATTTATAAAACTCAATAGAGGCCACGTCATTATAATGATATAAAAGGGTATTGTTCAATTTGTTGTGAAACTATAACTACTCGGTTCTAATTTTCAAATATGTAGCACATCGTTAATTAAGTGTTTATAACTAAAATTGTATTTTGCAGTTGATAACAACATTATGCATAAATAAATTGTGTAATATAGAATAGAAATTTTATATTAGCAAATAAGTCAATTACTCACGTGATACTCTTAAGCTTTCTTTTGGTTTGAACTTGAAATCAATCAATAATACCTTGGTATATATAATTAATCCGTATTAAGATATATAAAAATGTCGCTATTAAATTAATTAAATGTTGAGTGGATCTCAAGTAAGGTAGGGATGATGCCATTTGCTGGACTACCACCTCCAGACTGTACACAGGGGAAGAAAAAGCCAAAAGAGCACAAAAATAAAATAAAATCTTGTAATGTAAATATGATATTTGTGATACTATGCTAACGATCGTAGTGCAACGAATAACGATTGTATCACAACGAATAATATAATATATTTTTGCGTTATTGATTATTGTCAATAAGTCTCATATCGTGTTCAATATTAAAAAAAAGTAGGTCATGTCACTTATTATGCCACAACCATTATATGAGTAACATTTCTCAAATGATACTATCTCATTCCTTTTCCATGATAACTTTATATAGTTTTTGTCGGTGTATGCCTTAAAATGAAAAATTATATCTAATGACATGTTTTTTTTAACGCATGAATGAAATCAAATAAACTCATTTTATTACTGTCTTTGGAATGCGAAATAATGAAATAATACAACTTATATAAAATATGATACATTGTGCGATAAGAAAGACAGGATAGTAGATTAATGTTGAGTGGGGTGGGGTAGAGTATGGTGCATAAAATATGATAGAGTGGAAAGAATAAGGTTAGGTGGGGTGGGGTGGGGTAGCCCTACCTCATCACCCACTTTACCACACTACACCACTCCACCCTACTCTACCCACTCTTCTTTACTTATCACGCATCTTACCAATCACCCCACCGTACCCTACCTCGTTACCCAGTCTGCCCTGCCTTATTTCCAACCTATTTTTCCTCCCACTTACCCAACCCTACCTCACCTTACCTTACACCACAATACTATACCCACCTTACCTTACCTTACCACCCTATTATATTACATATCTTACTCTACATAACCAAACCCAACCTAACCTACGTCACCTCACCCTACCCCGGCCACCACCCCAACCTACCCTACCATCCCACACTTCGCATCACCCTATATTACCACACCGCACTGCACCTTACCTCTCTACCCATCCTACCCTACCTTACCCTACCACCCCAATATACCTCTTCACATTCCTACCTAACCTTGCCACACCCTACCCTACCTACCACCTCATCTTACCATACTCTACCACCCCACCTTACCCCACTCTATCCTACCCCACCACCTACCTAACTTACTCTTACTCTTACTCACCACCCTTGTTTTGTCGATTTTCATTTTATTCCATCATATTCCATACAATTTTGGTGGTAATGAAAATGGTAATTTTTAATTCCATCGGAATAAAATCTAATTCAATTACATTACTCTATAATCATACACAAATTGGAATAAAATGAAAATTCATGTCATTCCATTTCATTAATACGTAACAAAAATGCCATAATAGAATTGTTTAAATGCGGTCATCACAGTTGCTATTATGACATTTAGAGGCGGTGGCTCTATTCGGTTTCGGGTTAGGTTTTGGTTGAATGAGATTTATGAGAGATAAAGTGAAATAAAACAAAGTGAAATAATGATTATAAAGTTGAAATCTTGTATTGAAATTTGTGTAGCCAAAAAATTGAGTGGTAAGAGAAATTTTAATGAAATAAAATAAAGTGAAATAATGACATTGATTATAAAGTCGAAATCATGTATTGAAATTTGTGTAGATGGAGAAATGAGTGGTAAGAGAAATTTTAATGAAGTATTATATTGATAAAGTAATAGTTAGATAGTGTAGTAAATGAATAAAATTAATTGATTAATATTATTTTATTTGTTGATTATGAAATGATTGGTGAAAGAAATTATAATAAAATAATGGTAATAAGATAGTTGAGTGAATAAAATATTGAGTTGAACCCTGAACCTAAACTCGGGAAAAATTACTAAAATATATATATTACATATATTTTTTTGACTCTCTTAAAATTTATTATTTTCGCTCCTATCATCTATAATAATCAGATAATTTGACATAAACTTTAATTATTTTATAAAAATACATAGTCGTTATATAAATGATACATCTAAACAAACATTAATAAGATTCTAGTTATAAAAATATAAAATACTACCGTGTGAAATATTTATTCCCATAACGAATTGTTTTTAATGTATGAAATATTTATTTATGGAGTAGAATTATTAATGTGCTCGTATCATGCGATATATAGTAGTGGTTTTCCCAATATACATCGCAAAATGTATACTAGTGTTTATTTGTATTATATAATATTGTTTCTTCTTGAATTCAATAGAGCGGAAAAAAACACAAGTATAGATTTTTCTGATTGCGAAAAATTACTCGTAGTTTCGTCCTCCATCCAAGATCATGCGTCCATCACGGATGACATCGACCTTAATCCCCTCCTTGTGAATACCGTTGTGGTTGCACACTAATTCATGAGAAATTTAGACTATAACGGTTATAATATTCATATCAAGTAACGTATATTATAATCTCATATTTGTATTATTTTTCATGCAATAGGTGACATTGTGAAAAAAGAAATGAAATGTATAGTTATAATACATGCAATTCGATATAATCATGTTATATGGCACTCAGACACCAAAAACATAACAATAATGAATCTGAATATTTGATTAATATTTGAGTTAATAAAAAAGATGGTGTTCCATTTAGAGTATTTAAATTATGAGCTATTATTATTTATTTATTTTGAAGTTAATTTAGTGATATATTATAGTTATGAGTGCGTGATAGGTTATAATAGTCCACGTTGCGGGACCCATGCATCACGTTACGCCGTCGGTGGCGGAGAGCGTCGGTGGTTTCTCACTGCTACTCACGTTAGGACAGGTGGCAATAGTCAAGACGTTAGATGATCCATCTCTGTGGGACCCAACACGGTGGGAATCATCAGCCTTGCACCGCTGCCAGATTGACGCCTCAAAGGACAGCCATCACGTGATTATGCTTCCGGGGATGACTTATGTTCATTCAAAGAATAATAGAGTACATACATTTTAAGATAAATTATTTAGGTTATTCACACGACAAATATCATATTTTAGAGCATAAGGCTCATTCTAGGTGGTTAGCCACCTGAGTACCTTGGCCTCAGTAGGAGGATCAGGATTCGAATCCTCCTTCTCCTTTCCTTTCGTATCCGAAAAAAAAAGGAAAAAAAAATCATATTTTAAAAAAAAAAATTAGGACAAGAGCTCATACCCTAGTGGTTAATACAAATGGAATTAGAAGTCAGAAGCTAAGCTTTGAAAAGGACCCAGGTTCTAGTGGTTGGAGATTTGGGTTCGATTCCCCCACCTCCTTCTTTCGTTTCCGGAAAAAAAAAAAAAACCATCATATTTTATCTAAATAATACATATTTATATTTTTCAACATCCTAATTCAAAACAGTCCACATCAAACCTATCATTATCCATATATAGCATTTCAAATAATATTAAATAATATATATTCTAATTTACAACTCTATTCATACATATTAAAATTTATTATTTCACCTCAGCAGTATTTTTATCTATATCCCTATAATTTTTTATAATTAAATATGTTTAAAGACGTGAATAATGTATCTTCAAATGTTGGGATGTTACGTTAATACCCCTGAAAATAAATAGGGATAGAGACTCGGTTGTGGGAGCTATTTGGGGAAACTCTATTTTTTATATTCATTTTAAGGATATGACACCATATATGACTTCTGCTACAAATACCCTTATATCATTTACAGAAGATTATTATTTTACATCAAAACAATTTAACTAGTAGATCATATCTTTCATGCATGACATTGAATCTATCTTTGTAGAATCAATTTTTAAGTCAATAATTGATTTTTCGAAAGTTGACCATAACATTGGATATTCAGAGAAAACGATTATTGATTTAACTATCGATTTTATAAAGTCGATTCAGGTGTGGTGATCTGGTAATGTGGTGTATGGTTAATTCGGAAGGAAGCAAACAAAGACGGCTTTTATAAATACGGGTTCTATTGACACCATTAAATACTTCTGACATCCTATTTACTTACAAATTGTGGTGATGAAGTATTTTTGGAGTCTTGAATACAATTCACTTTTATAAATTATAGTGATGAAAGATAACTAGGGTTGTACATTCCATACCTTAACGAGCCGGACTCAATCTGAAAGGCTAAAATACGTTAATATTGAGGCAAACTTCAAAACTAGCTATTGAACATTTTGTCTCTTAAACGAGTCGAGTTGAAACACAATATTTTGTTCGCTAATTAAATGAATGATCGTGAACAAATTCGTGACCTAACCGAATCAAATTTAGGGGGGTTTTGTTAAATCAAGCGCGAAACTCGAAATCAAAACATTAAAGAATCGAATGATATAATCACCAGAATTGTTTTAGAATACTATAAATATAAATCTGAATCATAGATAGCATTATTTTTCTTTGTTTTATGTATGTGTTTATACGTGTTTGTGCATGTGTGTGTGTGTGTGTGTGTGTATATATATGTGTGTATATATATATATATATATATATATATATATATAATGCTATAGTGTATTTCAGTTAATATTTTATAAATTTAAAACAAAAATGTATTACCCATTTTAAAGTATTGTTTTAAAAAAAGTATATTCATAAAAATTAATAAATATAAATAAAGTAATTACTTTTGTATAACTATACTCAAAATACACAATTGGAATAGGGTTTTGATATGATAGAATAATAATAATAGTAATAATAATACACATAAAAAGAAAATTAAATGGAACGCTGAAAACTTTTGTCATTTTTACACGTAGAATTAAGTATGACCCTCGTTTTTACACGTGGAATTAAGTAGTCAATAAATTAAATGTGTTAAAAATGTTATCAAACATCTCTAAATCTAACCCTCGTTTAAATTTTTTCAGAATAAGCACTTAATTAGCTTACCAAACAGTCCCTTAAAAATAATTTTTATTTGTTTATTAAACGAACCATTACAAACAAACATGTTACCTAAACAACACACGAGCTTGAACAATTATAATAGAAAGTCATACGAGCCTTTTTTATTATTATGTGGAATCACTGTAATACTATGGTTATGTCATGGATCTTGACGTCAATTTCACCAGCCATATCACAAAGTCAAAGTGTGTGTTATATGAGTTGGGATCCCCTGCCGTGCCCGCGTCTGCTGTGATGCTGCTGTGAGCCCAAAACGACGTCGTTTCGGGCAAAAACGGCGCCGCGTTGATTTTTTTTCATTTTTTTTTTATCGGAACCAAACGGCGTCGTTTGTACGCAAAACGACGTCGTTTTGTGTCATAGCATGCGGTGTTGTGCCCCTTTTACAGCAGAGGAACCGCGTCCGTGTTATATATGGTTCAACTCATCTTCAGAAAACTCGAAAGGCCTTAATGTTATATGGTTTAACATATTCAGAAAACCCGAAAGGCATTAAAAGTGTGTTATATGTGGCTTAACTCATATTCAGAAAACCCAAAAGGCCTTAAAGAAAGGTAATCAAATATGGATTTTATATTTTAGGTCAATATTTTGAGAATCGAATATTTAAAATGTCGTTTTTTAATTTCAAAATCGATTTTTAAAAGTTTGAATCACTACGATGCACAATAGATGTTCTCCACCAATAGAATCGCCGTAGTGACAAATAAAGGCTCCCAAAACAAAAAACAAAGTGACAGCAGTTAAGTGGGGACTAATTGTTAGATAGATTGAGGTTTGGAAAACAACAACAATGTCAAAACCGTAGGAAAACTAAAAATCTGAGAAAATGGTTTGCTTGATATGAGCGTAGAATCATGTAAACACTTTCCTACAAAAGTTATTTGCCCTTCTTGAATGCCTAGGGTGACACAAATACTTTTGTGAGATACGACTACGTTTTCCCTTCAAATTTAGGCACAAAAGATGAAGATTACTCTTGTAGATAGTTTAAGGTGTTTTTACTTTCAAAGATGAATGTGCTTCTCTTTTTCTATATGTTTAAAGCACTCAAAAAGATCTTATATATTGATGGAAAAACCGACCTCTTGTGTATGCAACCTTTGGAAATAAGTTATATACATAAGCAGTTGAAAAGGATGAAAAGACACACCATTTCGAATTTCGGACGCATCCGCATGCGGATGAAGTTATCATCCGGACGGATATATCACGATATCAAAGTTTTCACCGTTTCAGCCTTTCATCCGTGCGGATAGATTCTTATCCGTCACGGATAACTATCCGCTTCTCCAAATTCTGAATTTTGGTCCTTTAAGTGGATTTCGATCCTTTAAGTGATTTTCCCGAACTATACTTGATCATTTAAATCAGAAGGCGGTAGATAATTATATGAGAGTACACTCCGTACCTCCAAACTCATATTATAGCATTCCGAGTTCACCCATCTTTGTACCAAACCCCGATTACATAAATGAACATGGTAACACTTAAATTACCAACAATCCTCCCCCATTTAAATGTAATCCTTGGTTTAGCTGAATAACAGTCAAAACATAGCAACTCATGCATCAATGATAATGTCACGAAGATTGAATTATCACTTAGTAAAATTACACATTTCAAATATTCGAGTATTATGGTGTGTCTAAGCATTGAACCACTTTACACGTTTTGAATACATGAAGATAACATACACATGAGTTAATATAACTCCAAAAGCTTATTCTTGACACTAATTATTCAGGCCTTGTGTCCATATCCATTCATGAGCATATAGAAAGCCAACCCTAGAACTTCCTTGAAGCGGCCAAACTTCATATTCATATAGGTGAGTCTTTTATTAATCGTGCACCTGCCATAGCACTTTTTCAAAAGACTCATTTAGAAGAACATCTTCAACCTAATCTTGCAGGTCATAGCACATACCCTTAGGACAATATCATGTGCTCAAATCTAAGACAATAGGCCTTCCACATTGAATTCTGCCTCTAATATTGTATTAGAGGGGAATTGGGTATCCTATCACCAAGATTTATATCGGTTGTAAACCCATCCCAATTACCGACTTTTGTACCAAGTCTTTAGCCAATCCTTTGGTTAAGTGATCAGCTAAATTATGTTGAGATCTCACAAAACAACCGAAATCACCCCATGAGTAATCAACTCACGTACCGCGCTATGTCTAACGCCCAGGTGTCGTGACTTACCATTATACACTTGACTATATGCTTTAGACAAGGTAGATGCACTATCACAATGGATAGAAATGGGTGATATTGGTTTAGGCCATAATGGAATTTCATAGATCAAATTCCTAAGCCATTCCCCTCTTTTCCGGTTCTTTGCTTAAGGCAACAAATTCGACTCCATAGTCGAGCTAGTAATGCAAGTTTGCTTTTTGGAAGCCCAAGAAATGGCACCTCCTCCAAGTAAAAACACCCAACCACTAGTAGAAGAATGATCCTCTACATTGGATATCCAACTAGTATCTGAATATCCTTCTATTACTGAAGGATAACCAACATAAGTCAAGCCAAAATCCTTGGTTAACTTAAGATACCTTAGTACACGAGTTACCGCACGCCAATGATGACTACTCGGATTACTCGTGAACCTGCATAGATTTCCAACCGCATAAGCAATATCCGGACGTGTGCTAGTCATAGCATACATCAAACATCCTAACACCCGAGAATACTCAAGTTGTAATATCGGATTTCCCGTATTAGGCATGAGTTTCTCATTAGGATCCATGGGACTCATGGGAGTATTGGCTGGAGTAGAATTTTCACAATTGAATTTCTTCAAAACTTTCTCAATATAATGAGATTGTGTCAAAGAGATCCCTTTGTCACTCCGTTTGATCTTGATTCCAAGAATCACATCCGCCTCCCCCATGTCTTTCATAGAGAAACTTGATGACAAAAAGGCCTTACAAAGGTCAACTTGTTCTTGTTTAGTTCCAAAGATTAATATGTCATCAACATATAAGCAAATTATCACACCATTACGGTATTGTAAAATTTGCTATATATACACTTTGTACGATTGGTTAAGCTTAAAACCATTAGACAAGACAACTTCATCAAATTTATGATGCCATTGTTTAGGCGCTTGTTTAAGCCCGTACAATGATTTAACAAGCTTACACACCTTATGCTCATTACCAGGCATAACAAATCCTTCCGGTTGTTTCATACGGAAGATAACCTTTCAACACTATGAAAAGGTTGTCTCACAATTTTATTTAACATACAAGTATTACACTTATTCATATTCATGTCAAAAGATGGAATTAGCTCATTCTTAGACATTACCAACATACGTTTATAATGAACATGTCCCAACCGAGCATGCCACAAAACAGAACTATTAACATCATGATTTGTGATAACAATATTTACAACATTACCAGAGATAATTATTCCTTTTTGTGCTTTAACATGTGTTTAAAATCTTTCCATGATGGTGGTAACTTATCTATAATGCTTGACACCGAAATAGACTCATCCATTTCCATTTTATGTTGTGTAAATTGACCCAAAATGCGTAGTAATTCATTATATTGTTCCATTACCGTCCTTGAATCTACCATGTTATATTTCATGAAATTACCAACCAAGAACTTTCTACTAGATGCATCTTCATCCATGTATTTTGATTCTAAAGAATCCCAAAGTTCTTTGGCATATTCAACATTTTGGTAAATATCGAACAAAGCATCAGACATACCGTTTAGAATGTGGCCTCTACAAATGTAGTCATCATTCTCCCACTTATTCTTCTTCCTCAACTCTTCCAGAGGTCCGTCCTCCAACACTTCCGGCATCGGTGTACTTAGTACATACACCACCTTCAAAGTTGTCAACAGAAAATGCATCTTTCTCTGCCATCTTCGAAAATTGACTCCATCGAACTTTTCCAACTTCCCAAAATTTGCAGTCATGTCCTTGAAACTTGACATTGTTAAACTAATAACTTTTGTAGATTGTTAGATAGATTGAGGTTTGGAAAACAACAACAATGTCAAAACCGCAGGAAAACTAAAAACGCAGAAAATGGTTTGCTTGATATGAACGTAGAATCTTGTAAACACTTTCCTAAAAAAGTTATTTGCCCCTTACTGAATGCCTAGGGTGACACAAATACTTTTGTGAGATAAGACTACGTTTTCCCTTCAAATTTAGGCACAAAAGATGAAGATTACTCTTGGAGATAGTTTAAGGTGTTTTACTTTCAAAGATGAATGTGCTTCTCTTTCTATATGTTTAAAGCACTCAAAAAGATCTTATATATTGATGGAAAAACCGACCTCTTGTGTATGCTGGCCTTTGGAAATAAGTTATATACATAACATGGTTGAAAAGGATTTGAAAAGACACACCATTTGAATTTCGGACGCATCCGTCACGGATGAAGTTATCATCCGGACGGATATATCACGATATCAAAGTTTTCACCGTTTCAACCTTTCATCCGTACGGATAGATTCTTATCCGTAAGGATAGCTATCATCCGTCACGGATAGATTCTTATCCGTCACGGATAACTATCTCGCTTCTCCAAATTACGAATTTTGATCCTTTAAGTGGATTTTGATCCTTTAAGTGATTTTAACTATATCTTGATCATTTAAATCAGTAAAGCTCGTAGATCTTATATGAGTGTACACTCCGTACTCCAAACTCATATTATAGCATTCCGAGTTCATCCAAATGCTGTACCAAACCCCGATTACATAAATGAACATGGTAACACTTAAATTACCAACACTAATCGTCGGAGGGAAAATACTTGTGTGGTGTCTCCCACGTGTGGATACACCGTGTGATTAAATATAAACCACACGGTTTTATTATGTATTTAAACTGTGTGGTTCTGATCGTTTCACCCATCACTTCACCTCAAAATCCCCTCACTACACAAGTATTTCCCTCGCCGGGGAGTCTCATTTAAGTTGCCTTGGGGTATACATTGTCCCATTTAAACAGGCAGCATTGCTCCCTATTATTTAGAAAATGACATTTACGGATAAAAACAAAAACAATTAATATTAATGTTCTTTTTATATATATGAATGATATTGTACAATTTATGATATGATGCCAATTTCAATAATTCATATCATTTCGATGTCTATGGGAATTCGGAAATTTTATGATGATCCAGATAAAGTATGACTTGTGTCAGGGCCGAAATAAATCTAAGAAAAAGCAGGCAGACCAGTGTAAAATATAAATCTTGTGTTTTTCTGAATTTCCCTTCTTTTAAGAAATTCTATTGGAGGACAAGTATGACATGGTGGTCCTGGACCACCATAAAACTACTGATATTCAGGTTATTTATCCATACCCTTCGTTTCAAAGACAAATTTATAAAAAAAATAAAATTAAATACATACTCTATCCTTAAAATAAAAAAAAAAAAAAAAAAAAAAAAAAAAGGATATGATGAACCTAAATACTAAGAATATATTTTGTTAAAAAAAGAAAGAAAGAATATATGATATAAACCTAAATATATTGCTAATTATTAATTGGACCACATAATCAGTCGTACAAGCAGACAGGAGGTGATATTTAAGGGGTGGACAGTATCGTTGGGCCCTGTTTGCAAATGGATGGTAGCCCAATGTCCAAACTGATATTTGTATAAAAGTGGATAGAGTCCGTTTATTTTTAATTACTTTAATTTGTCTTTTTTTTTTTCTTTTTTCTTTTTTGAATTAATTTGTCAACTTTTGGGACTTGTGAATTTATGTACGATGAAAAAATACAACTTGATAACAATAGCAATTATTTTAAATTGCAAGATCAAATAATTACTGTGGTAATGATGGAATGAGGTAATTTGAAAAGACCAAATAATTACTGTGGCAGTTTGCAAAGGACAAATAATGCCAATGAGGCGTTGGCAGTGGGCTCTAACTTGGATTATCAGGGTTCGAGTTTAGTGAGGATAAAAATGTGTGTGCGTATATTTCGTTTTCATTAAAAAAAAACCAAAGAATGAATTTTTATTGATTTTAAGAACTAAGAAACTAAACCCTTTTTTTATATAAATTAATGAATTATACGGCCTGAAATATTCAATATTTGAGTTATATGCATAATTATTGACAAATTTAAGGGGTTTTATTTTTATTTTTATGGAGTGTTGTTCAATTTTTTTAAAGCGGGTTTCATTGCCGCCAGTATATTTACTTTAAGACTACTGATCATTTGAAAACTTATAAAACTACTCGAGCAACATAATTATTTTTGTGAAAATAGTGTCATTTGCGAAGTCATTATTTGTGAATAACGCCAAGAGTCACACAAATGTTAATTTTATAAAATAACGTTGGTGATGATGATGTTCATAGTATGAAATTTGCCGGGAGTAAGAAAAATATAACGTATTTTCTTTGAAAGTAAAAGAAAAAATAATCAAAAACAATGATCCGAGAAGTAATTCTACGGTGCCAATTAGGCGCAGAAAGCAGCCCGAGCCTGAGAGTAGTTCGGTTTGGCTCGAACATTTTCGAATACATGGCTCGATTCGGCTCGAAATTTTCGAGCCTAAAATATCATGATTCGGTTCGTATTTGAACTTTTAAAAAGGAAAAAAATTCGGTATTATTCGCTCCGAGCAGTTCGAATAGTTCGAACATGTTGGTCGAAAATTCAAAAATACCAATAAATAATTCTAGTTCAAAAATACATGTCTAAAACCAAAATAATACATTACGTAATAAAATATAACATAACACGTCTAAAATATTAAAGACTTACAGTCCCAAAATATTACATGCCCAAAACGTCAAAATGAAGTCAAGTTTGAAGGGTAAGGGAATAAGGTCAGGGATTGGGTTGGGTTATACATGGTTTTGGGCTTTTGCATGGTTTTGGGCTTGAGGAGTTGGGGTTTAAACTGGGCCAGGCTAAATTGAATTATTGAAGCCCTGCAACTCTACGCGAACATATTCGGCTCGTTTGTCCGAATACCAATTTCCAATGCCCTATTCTACGTTTGATGATACGAGCCGAGCCCTAAATCAAATTTTTTCAAGCCGAACATGCCAAATCGAATCGAACTTTAAGGCTCACTTACAGGCCTAGTTCCAATGTCCATATTTTATGTAAGATTTAAATGTAGCTGGTGGGGTTGTACTGCCCCTTACAAGTTACAACCCCATTTAAATGGGCAAAGCCAATGTTTTTTTTTTTTTTTTTTTTTTTTTGAGAACAAAGGCCAATTCTTTTGCTCCTATAAGTAACTCGAAGAATTGGAAATTGAAACACACAATTTTACAAGTATATTATACTCCATCCCGTTTTTTTAACTGTCGAACAGAGAAAAATCACACAAATTAAAAAAATGATTAATGTGTTTGAAATATGTAAAATAATAAAATTACCTTTTATTCCTTGTGCATGAAAAATTGTATGAATATTTGAGTTATTGAAATGAATGGTAAAGGGAAAAAAAATCATGCATTGGGTAATATAAAATAATAGATATATAAACACAAAACAAATTCTGAAAAATTACAGTTAAAAAAACCGGAGGGAGTACGTGATTTCCATAGCATATGGTGATAGTTTTCATTATTGAAGAAAATAGTGAGAACACTATAGATTGAGTTTGTTAATGTTTAAAGTTTGAAATGTCACTATACTGAACAAATAAACCGTTATATTTTTAGAGACGATTCTTAAAAACCGTAAACACTATATCAAGAGTAAATCGTCTTTAGCTTCGCTTTTAGCATCAAATTTAGTAATAAGATCAGCCCCTAGGACAAAAAAATCTAACATAAATAATCAAAAATGCTGTAGAGTAACAATCTGCAACTATGACAGCTCCTAGTAATACTACTAATTAATATTTTTTATGTTCATTTCAATTTTTAATATTCCCACCATTAAACAGAGCAAAAATGTTGTTTTTGTTTTTTGTTTTTGGAGGACTGATAAAGCCATCTTTTCACCTTTACAAAGACCTCAAAAAGCTCGATCCAGCTCAGCTCGTTTAACAGACAATAACATTATGATTATCATATGGGCTTCCATCTAAGCTCAACATGTAACATCCCATTTTTTGAGTCTATTAAATGATACTTTTGGTTTATTCTTCCATTATGCACAACATCTTCAAGGCTAATATCTACATGCCCCAATGATTCCTACCAAAAAAACCAAAACAAAATCCAAACTGGCCGTTAGTAATTAATCTGGAAATTATATCACACAAAAAGGACGAAAAAGAACCGCGATATCGCGTTTAAAGTAACTAATTAACTACCTTTGAATGAAATCCAAAACTTGGCCTCTTACTTAACACCTCTATATGGATCCTATCAGTTGTAGGTGGCTCATCAAGCATGAATTCGAAACCTTCGTTCCACATCGGATCTCGTGTTCTCTTAATCACCTGTTAACCGAAATTAAAACACATTTTGCATCAAAATTAACGAACTATTCGTTGTAATCACAAACTTCATATTCAAGAAACCTTAATACCTTTGATTTCTTTTTCTCTCCTTTGAATAGGATTTGAACATAAGGGTTGTTATGGTGTGAACCCTCCACACCTAAAGCTCCATAGATACTAACCATTAGTATTCCCGCATTGTCGGCTCTGTCATCACCGGTCACATTGCTCGATATCTTAAAAGACCCGTCAAAATATCCGCTTTGTAGATCCATATCTCTCTGAAAGGCGTATGTCAACTCGAGCACGAGTTGGCCTCTTGGCTTCTTATGGTGTGTACCACTATTTATATGTGTACTCTTAAGCAAGTCTAGTGTCACTTCTTTGATTTCAAGAGGATTCAAGAGCTTTATAGGGAAGACTTGACTCCCGAGCTTATCGTGCGCTCCAACCTACGTTAAGTAAGATCATAAAAACTCGAGTCGTAATAAATCCAGAAACTACTTAGGCCCGTGATCATCGTAGGGCTTAAAATGGTGAACCCTAGTAACTAAACCTGTTATTTCTCAACCTTATATCCAGAAACTACTTAGGCCCGTGATCATTGTAGGGCTTAAAATGGTTAACCCTAGTTACTAAACCTGTTATTTCTCAACCTTATATCCAGGTACTTGTTTCTCCCGTTTTTCAACGTGGAACATTAGAGACATATTTCGGACATCAATACACGAAATGAAATCAATAGTCATACCTTGTCCCAATCAAATACATCTATGAGAAGGAATTGTGATTGAGGGTCTTTGACAATAAGCTTAAATCTTTCGTTCCATTCGGGATTCAAATTCTTCTTCTTGATGGTGGTTTTTCTAGCAGGAATGCTATCTCCACTGAGACGTAGTTTTACGTAAGGATCAGACTGACCAAGTAAGTCCTTTTTCAGGAGTTTCGAGGCTCTTATAACCTTAACATGCAATACACCGACAGGCTTGTTTGTCACCAAACTGTAACAAACACATCAAACGATTTATGTACTTAGCAAAGTTTAAGAATGCCAGAAAGCTAAGGTACTAAAACCGAATACTTACACCGATTCATCAAGAATGGGAACTTCAAGGGACTGTGGCCATAAATAAAGGGTTGACACTTCCTTTTTAATGGTTTCCTGCAAGAAAAATGAGAAGTTTAAGGTTATAAAGGCGATAAATATATATATATATAGTTCAATCATAACGAAAAATTACAAAAATTCTAAAGGCACCTGAATATATAGATATAGGCCAGGAATGGACATTATATCTCCACCCAAAACTTTCAATCCGAAATCAATGTCTGGCTGCAAAGTTCGATGTTAATATCAAATAACTTACGCGGTTAACTAATTAATTATACGTAAATAGGTCATTAAATTGTACTAACCTTCTCCATCAAAGACACTACTGCTTTTGAAAAGCATGGAAATGTAGGAACAAGGGGTTTCAATGTTATACGCGGAGTAGCATAGACTCGTACCTCCACAACCTGATAAGAAAAAAAAACATTAATTTTATCAAAAAACCGATTAATGTATGTAATGTTTTTATGATTTCGAATTTTTAAAAAGGTTTAATAACCTGTATAGAGATTTGCAGGGATGCCAAGTTCACTACCATAGTTATATTCGGATTCCCTACCCATTTTATAGCTGGTTCCATCACCAATTCATTCTCATGCGTCTCGTAAACTTTAATACCATGAATTATAGGTGGTAAAGTCCCGATGCTTATTTTTTCAAATTCGATTGATTCGATGTTGAATTGCCCTACGTAATCTGCAAATATAGGTTTCGCGATGCTTTTAATTGTGCTACCGATTTCCTGCTCACAAAAATGAACTGAAAGTTATTACACTTTTAAACATCATTTAGTTAAGATTTATAAGTGAAAGTATATATAAACATTACCTTTTCAAGATAAGGCCATAAGTCAAAAATGAACTTATTTAACCAATCTACCTGCAATATATATATATATATATATACATATATGATTGAATATATCAAAGCTATAAGAAATAGAAAATCAGAAAGTACATAACACGCTACGAAACAAGATTTAAACAACGAGTACTCACTCGATCAAAATCAGGATGTTTCACCCAGTATGGTATCTCGGGCACGAGATTTTGCAGTTCTTCGGGATCAAGATCTTGAAGTGGCTTGATGAAGGGATCCTGAATTAATGCAATGTCAATCTATATAGTTTAGAATGTGTTTTCTAAGACTTGTAGGAAAAAAGTAGAGCTATCTTATAAATATTACGCGATCAAATGTCACATCTCGTATCTTATACGTATCTCACATATATATACGCACCGTATACTTGAGATACATGCTAGAGGAAAACCGAAAACTTATAATTTATTAAAGTTGTATACGAGATCCGGATATGCATATCCATAAATTGAATATGTCAAATGAAAGAACCATATATTTTGAAAATTCAAGAAAAAACAACAGAGCCCCATATGCATATTCATAACTCCGATATATAAAATGAACAACCGTGTTTAGAATCGGTGAAACCGACGAGAATGAACAAAAAACGATCCAAAACGATCCAAAACAACAACAACAACAACAAAGATACAGTTAAAACTTGTTTTATTTTGAGTTTTAATATTCATTATTCGGTCCTTATAGTTTTATTATTTACAATTTGGTTCACATATCTTTAACATTTATTTTATCCCAAATTCTTGTAAATCCACCTAACCTATAGCATCAGTTATTGAAAGTCTGACAAATGGCATTAATCTGTGAATTGAAGAATCAAAATTCAAGAACCAAATTAATCAACTTGAATCTGATCGGCTATATGAATCGTTTAACTCTCAAATGCAAATTCAGTGATCCAAATAAACAGAGGGAAGAAAATCTTTAGCAGTTTTGATTACCTGAGCATCTTCAGGGTCGGAGTAGATGAAAGTGAAGAAACCAATCGCAAGTCCAACAATTAATCCGATCGAAAACCCAAAAATTCCTAAAAAAGCACCGAACAATCCCATGCTTAATTAATTCCAAGAATTGATGAATTAATTTACATACTGGTTGATATATGATGATCTACATTCAAATGAAAACAGCCCAGAAAGAAAGCGAACAAAACAAGAAGGAATGATTCATAGTAGTAAGTAGCTAAGAATTTTTGTAGGATTTCGAGAGAAAAATTAAAGAAAGAAGAAGAATGAAGGGGCTGAAGAAGGAGAAGGCAAAGTTCGATAGAAACAAGGAAACAGATGTAAATTAGCTGCTGTTTTAAAGTGAAAGAAACGAAGCGCCTCGTTACGAAACCGCCAAAAAGAGGCAATGACGTTTCTGACACATTTTTCAAAATACAAATTAAGAAAAAGAAAAAAAACTCAAATTAAGGCAATAGTAAAATGATATTATCATCATTTAACATAATTATTGAAATTTTGTTTTAACTTTCGTACCCCTTAATAAATAAGAATTAAAAAAACACAATAATTAGCGCTTTAGAAATATAATCACGACAAATAAAAAGAAATAGAAACGAAATAGTATAATATTGATAGACAATTAGGAATATGACACTTTTTTTTTTTTAGGTAAGGACATTAATTTTTAAAAGGTGTCATTTTATTAATTTAAATTAGAACGACAAGCTTCAAGTACATCACTTGCGGAATTACATCACAATTGACTAAATCAACGGTATGCAAACCTGTTAGTGCAAGGCATTGAGATAACCTATTGTTAGAACGCTGAATAAAAAGAAATGAACAAGACACAAAGACCCTAACCATACTCAAACAGTCTGAAATTAAACACAACCCAACATAGTAAGGTCTGCACCCCCTTTCTGAAGACGATGAACGCAAGCGAAGGAATCATCCTCTACTATAATCCGTTAATAGCCACGTGATGAAGCCAGAAAAAGTGCCTCGAAAATTGCCATAAGCTTCAATGCTTCGACATCCATGTTGCCCAAGATTCTCTGCGACGTGGAGTGAAGAATTTGTCTGTCATGATGACGAAAAATAACTCATATGGCCAGCGGTGTGCTTGGGCACGGGCCAACAAGGCCACGGTCCTCCCTAAAAGTGAAATTTTTAAGGCTCGTTTAATATATTTGTAGTGTATTTTAAATATTTCTACTCTACTTAAATTATATATAAAAAAATAGTAATGCTCAATTCAATACACATATTTAATAAAAAAAATATTGTTTATTCAACTTACACACCATTTGATACACATGTGAACATAGTTTAGCCTGAAAATAACAGCTACATTGTAATATCCCGATCTTTGGATAAAGGACAATTCGGTCTTTTAATAAATCGGAATATTATGTTCTTTTGTTTTTAAAGGTTTTATAAAAGAAAAAGGGGGATAATTAAGGAATTATGTAATAATTAGGAAAATTTGGGATGTATAAAAGGAAATAATCCTAAATTAACCTAATCACTTTTGTAAAAAAAAAAAAGAAGGCGCATTTTTTTTTGAGGAGGCCATAAGTTTCAAAAAAAGAGAGAGAGAAGCTTTTGAATCCCAAGGTTAATCCGTCGTTCGTTTGAGCAGATTCATCAAGAGAAAAGGATCACCGCTACTGGGGAGGATCGTTTGGATACCAACAATCCACTAGAACCGTTAACGTAAGTTTCTTCATCGTTTTGATTTAGGGTCGTTCTTCATGGTTTAACGGCGTTTTCGAGTGTAAGCCGTAGTGACCGATTTTGGGTTTGATCGTTTTAGGTTTGAGGTTAAAGGTTTAACCTTTTTCAAAGCTTTGGTTGCGTGGATCGTTGTAGCTCGCAAAATCAAGGTAACGTGGTTTTCTTATCGTATGGCTAAGTTCTCGTAAGGTTGTAGGCAATTTGTTGGTTTTTTCTGCTTTGTTTTTAATCTGCTAAAAATCGAGTCTTGGGTTGTATATGGGATGGAGATCGCAGAGAAAAGTTGCAGGAAATCAGGAAGAAGAATCCCAGGTGGGCGGGCGTCTGCTATCTGCAGGCGGGCGTCGGTCCTCTGCAGTGTGGGCGAGCGTCCGATTTCTTGGACGGGCGTTGAGTGAAGTTTTGAATCTGAGATTGAATGGAGTTTGGGTGAACGGGCGTCTGGCCTAATGGGACGGGCGTCGCCTCTGCAAATTGGACGGGCGTCGGACTTCTGGACGGGCGTCGAGGGGCCGTTTTTCATACGAGGATGTGATGGCTTGAAGGTGGGACGGGCGTTGATCGTCTTTTGGACGGGCGTTGACGCACTTTTTGAGACGGGCGTTTGGTACGTGGTCTCTCGTTTTTTATTGTCTTGTGAAGTCGACTTGCTTCTCAGGCTTTATAACATGATTTTTATTGCATAACCTTACGTGACAAAGCTCGAACTAGCACAGTGCGTTTAGTTCCGCACCACATGGATTCACTAAAAGATGAAGTGTGGGACCTTTGGAAGCTTCGGATTTGCCTTGTGCTTGATAAGCTAGAGTTTATCGATGTGCGTATGCTTCGCTAGGACACGTCCGTGTCTAGTGGTCTAAGTATGAGAGTAGGAGGTGTAAGGGAGCTTACTTGAAAACACTTAGGTGGCTAGTTAAACATCTGATCAAACGTATGTGCTAGATTAAAATCTTAAACATCATGCAATGCTTGGTAAGGCATAGTACAATATCGCGATGTGTTCTCACGACTAGACAAAGTAGATCGTACTCCACGCCGGTCAATCGATTGGCTAGATAAAGCGTCTGGTGCACTCTCGCCGGTCATCACACTATCGGGACTCGAGATATTCCGGGGCTACTAGAAGCGAGTCTCAAGTAGGTTGCACCCAGGTTGTCTAGTACATCCTATTACTAGGCGTAGTGCCCTTGTTATTCATGATGTAACAAACTTGAGCTAAGATAGAAACCCTTGGAACCTCATGTTATGCAATGAACATAATGTGATAGGTAGTTAGGGCTAATAACGGAAAATGAATTAATAAAAGGCGGTATTGCTTTTATTTCTTTATGAGGGCATGGTTATACGATCTTTACACGCGTTCTTCGAGTACTTTTGTACTTACCCGTTACGTTATCTTTGTCTTTCCTTTCCCCGAAAGAAGATGAGCAATTGGTTACGATGAGTTCTTTGATAGCGAGGACGTTTGAGTTGGAGTTTGAAGGCTTAGATCATTTAGTCATCTCTTTTAAAAGCAGATTATTTCGATTTTGAACAATGTTGTTCTTTCTTTTGGTTGATTATCTTGTTGACCTTTTGGATTGAATTCGGATGTTTAGATCTTTTATTGGATTTAGTTTTCTTCACGGCATTGATTACCGTATGTTTCGATCGTTTGGTTTCCCGAGTTGTTGAGTTGTTTTATCTTCCGTCGTTTGATTTTTGATGGATGACGTAAGGCTTGCATGTATTATTGAGTTTTTATTTGATAATATATGTGCCGAGCGCTCTTTCCGGATAAGGACTCGGTGTCCGGAAACGGGGCGTTACATACATAGTGATTTTTTACACAGTCCATGATCTTAAAACAAAATTTTGGCTCAAAGCCCCCCAATTAAACGGGGAAGCCTCAGCATATGGCTGACACCCCCCTTGCACTAAGCGCGTCTATATTGACTTTAATCAGACCATGTATTCACGATCAGGCCACCCATGTCTACGGGCCTATCATCATCTAACCAAATGCACTTGGCTTTCCAAAAATACCAAATGGTAGTGCATATCTAACCCCTCCACATCATAGCAGATGGTCGTGAGAATCACATATAACTCCTCCACATCACACATGTGAATGAGCATGTTAACACCTTTGATTTTTACCAAGGGTAAAAAGCGTAGTCTTTGTGGAATTATTTACCCTAATGTTTTTTATTTTAGCTTTATTTTAATTTTTTTGGGAAATTAGTTAAATGGATTACAATTTTATTTATTTGGGATTAGAGATAATTGTGGAATTATGGTGATTAATTATTATAAAAGGAACTTTCAAAAAAATATTATAAAAGGAAAACCTTCCTTAAATCTCCTCACTATCAAGCGGTTATGAAAAAAGTGAATGTACAACTCTTACGCTCTGGAATTTAGTCTCGGAAGAAATGGTTCAACGGAATCTTCATTCGCGTGGCTAATCAGTTCATCTTTTCAACATGCCGTAGTAGCGAAAAGTGATCACCGTGACGCAAGGATTCTTTCGATATCAACATCTTCCTATTTCAAATTCATAGAGAAAAGGAATGGATTGCAAGATTCTTGGTGTCCTTGTCATTTGGATTTGTTTCTGGCGGATGAAGATAAGGGGGTGTTTTTAATCGTTGGGTAACTATTTAATGTCCATATAGTATTTCGTATTTATGTGAAATTGTAGGCTTGATGATGCTCTGGTACCTTAATGGTGCCAAATTGTGGTTGGAATTATATTGGAATCCATACATGTGATGAGTAGGTACAAAAAACGTGGGAAATAGGCATGGGAATCGACCCAGGCGTGTGCCCGGGATGAGCCCGGTGTGTGCCTGGTCTTACTACGCCTGAAACAAAAGCTGGACAGTAGCATCGGACGTGCGCCTTCCCTAGGCGTGGCGTGCGCCTGATATCATTAATACGTCGGCAGAACTGAAATAGAAAGATCAGGAGTGCGGCCGGCCTTCATCAGGCGTGCACCCAGCCCCTCTGGGTACTAGTTTGTGTTTATTGTTTAGTGCTATTTTTGGTGCTATGTTGTATGTTTGTCATTTCGGAACAATAACTGGAACTTGACAATGTCTAACATCGATTTCTGAGGGCCTCGGCTCAACACCACAACCGAGACCCTCTGCGGGGATAAGGTGAGAGCACCGAAAGGCGGATGTTTATGCCTTGCGGGATATGGACTTGGTAGTCAATAGTCCTTTTACAATGTGCAAGGTAGTTTAGTTTGATTGTCTAGGACTATATGTCCTTAGGAAGTCTATACTTGAATGAATCTAGTCTTTTAGAATTTAAATTCGTAAATACATAATTGTGTGTCTAAAATCTAAAACGTTGTAATTCTTAGTAAATTGCATTTATACTTCGTAGCATGGATCTATTACACCTCCACTTGGTCTGATGCCAAAAGGACTCGTGTAGTCTTCCACACGGACTAGTCTGTGCCATGTGAGGTGTTGAACATGTCCCGGTGCAGACCCATCATTCGGTCACTATGTCCTCGAGTTATAACGTAACAAAGCTTATTTGGCTTTGCTATCAAATGGAGAGTGGACAGTCATCACATATGCGGTAGCGAATTATAGCTCTTTAATTCTTTTTCTACATAGTTGTTATATGTATCATGTTAGTACCGATTATTCTACTCCTTACTAAGTACGTATGTACTTACCCCTTTCTTTATTGTTCACTACCTCAAGAAGGTGGTGTATTGTAGGTTTTTTTAGGCAAGCTGAGTGATGACCTGTGGATGTTGCATTTGGAGTTTAGCATTCTTGTATTTTGTTGTAATTTGGGTATCGACTCTCCTCTCATTGAATGTTAGAAAACAATGGTTTAAGTTTGTGATTATCAAGGTGTATTGGATTATTTGTATTTGACAGTTGTAATAAAGTATTTTAATGATGTATTAGATGCAACATGTGTTGCTTTTGATGGTTGGAATTAGTCGTTTTAGTTCCCGAGTCTACATTTCATTTTCGCTTTGAACATTGATGGTTGACTAAGTAAGGCTTACATATATAATTAGATTAAATTTTAACTATATGTGTGCCGGACGTTCTTTTTGGCTAGGGACTCGGTATCTGGATAGAGGCGTCACAAAGCGCTGCAAAGGCACTCGGGAAATCATTTGACGGTTGAAGGGGCGCACACAACCGATCATTCCCTACCGCATCAAACTTCCTCGAGTACACTATGAAGGAACGCATGCTTGAGACCCTTGATGGCCGTTTTATAGTATACCAACTTTGACCGGCAGAGCACCGAGTCGGTCGTAGTATAAAACTAGCGAGCAAGGTCGTAATCCCATAGGGAATCTAGTTAAGTACCAAAGCTAGTGTCATCTCTAGTTTAGATCAACAATATTGTTGGACATGTTATTAAAATACAACGTGCTAAGTTTTAAAAACTAACTTAAAGCGGGGTCTTAAGCGGTTAAAAGCGTTAGCCGAGCTATGATCCAATCAACTACTTACCAAACCCTAGCTATGTCCGGTGGTATTCTTGATTTACCTAAGCGTTCTTGGCGTCACGTAGGTGTCGTTTCACGGCTCGAGAATAATTTCAATAATCTACCCTCCTATGTCGATTCAACGATCGCTCAACGGATTTAAGCGACCTCTCACACGGTCTACGATTCATGAAACGCTCGACAAGTCCATACAAAACCTCATACATGAAACCGAATCTGAACAACTAGTCGGTTTTACACGGTGATCCTAGAACCTCGGCTCCCGTATCCTCTCGCAAAATACATATGTAAAGACGATACGTGAAATACGATTATCGAGTCGCGAGTTCAATAAAGGTCAATATAAGTTATAGGACTACAAACACATCAAGAATAATCAAATCAAACATCAAGAATAACCCATAAACAAGCTAGGATCCAGTTTCGTTGATTATCGCATAACTCGGCTATAAAACAATTAGCTACTCATACTAACTATTAAAACACAAGATTTCATCATAGGCTATGAATAAACAAACAAATGATAAAGATTTGAAGTACTTACCAAGGCGGCAAAACCGATAGAAATCAAAGCGAAAAGCGAATATGTAAATATGCAATCCAAGACGATCCAAGAGTTTGTTACAAAAGATTATACTAAGAAAGATTGAAAAACTAATCTATGATGTTCTTGGAGAAGAAAATCGCCAGAAAATGCAGAAAAAGTGATATATCTCTATCCAAAACTCAAAACTGAGTTTTTATAGTGTTTGTCAAAACAGGCTGCTAGACGTGCGCCTAGGTAAAGTCAGGCACACGCCTGACAACAATCTCAAAATATCCCAGATGCAGAGTACTTGCTAGGCGTGCGCCTAGCCTTCTTAGGCATGCGTTTGGCTTCTGGTAAAACTGGAAAACACGGACTGAAACTTTGTCGAATTCCCTCTCTAGGCGTGCACCTATGGAATGCCAGGCGCACGCCTGGCTCATTATTGCCCCTACTTGAGCTTCCAAACACCCTGAAGCTACGTGACACGTTTTCCGGGAATTCTCGAACACCAAGTTCCTGAAAAACATCAAATACACATCAAACATAACCCCTACGGGACACTAGGGTAACCGAGAATGAGAGTAAAACGCCAAAAAGAATCGAGATTTCCGGATTATAGATCCGGATCTCAAGAAAAACTAAACGGAGCATAAAGCATCAAACCAAGCCAAAATCTCCCAGAATTGTACAAAACGAGTCATTATAGGATAGAAAAGTAGTAGAAAAACAGAGTCGAATTGACTCTCATCAACCCTCCTTAGAATAACCACAAAGTTGGCAAGTCTCAGCCCCAACTCATCTTCATTGTAAGGTTGCCCAGACCTCATGAGCAGTTGAGCAGCCGACTACCTTTAAGAGAGCTTGTTCAGTCATTGAAGCCTTGATCCATCCATCAATTGCTAATTCGTTGCAACCTAGTCATCATACGCTTGATTAAGAGTGCATCCCACCAAGGATGTGGAGATCTCGGGAGGACAAGGCCGTGTGCTCGAGGATATGGCCGTCAAGGCGGTGACCGCAGAGATAATGGGAGTATTGAAGACTTCGAGGAGGAGATAGTTGTTGTGATCAAGCAGCGGTGCATGTTTGTGTCAAGTGACCGCCAAAAGGAGTAGGAGTGAAGACTTGCGGTGTGGTGGCTGTCAAGAACGAAGGTGGCGAGGGAAGAGTGGTCGAGTGAAATTAGGGATGTTTTTTATAAATTTTTTTGAGGGGTAAAAGTGATTTATTTATTGATTAAACACAGTGCGACATACAAGCACGGATTACACGAGGAAGAGGAAAAGAACCCATTCTAGGCAACCAACAAGATTGAGGTCTTCCTCGAAGTCGATGGGCGGTATGTTACCTTGTCTTTTAACAAAAGAGAAAGAAAGAGAAATGAAAGTTGGAATAAGTTTTCTACAATCCTCTATAATACTTCCGGCCGTAGATAAGTCTTCTACTTGGTTCTGAAATCGATGGTGTAAGGTAAGCGAATCACTTTCAATGATAATGTTAAAGAACCCTCATGTGTGCGCAAACGTCAAAGCATGATAAATCGCTAAGGCCTCTCCTATCAAGTCATCATACCTTCCTTCCAATTTTTTCGAAAAGCTTCGAATTATTTTTCCGTGACTATTACGAAGTATCCCACCAACTGCCGTTGACGACTCACTAAAACCTGCATCAATATTAGGTGGAGGCTTCCATTTAATGTCAAAGTTTCCGCTCTTGGCGATATCTGGCTGTCTCGTGATAGCTTGTGTATATAATTAGATTAAATATATATATAATTTTTTTGTTTCGAAAGTTTATTAGTGTTTAACGTAAGGGTAGAAATTTAGACTCCATTCAATAAAGATACAACTAATTAACCGACTGTTTCACCTACCCCACGTAGTGAAGTAGATATTGTTGGTGAGCAAGCCCAGTGGAGGTCATAAGCATTTGCATTAGTAGATAGTAAAACAACATATTGAATCGATAATATATAAAATTTAATGCATACATGCAATATACATGAATAAGCATTAACAAGTTAGATTGGATCTTATTGGTATACATGCAATATCATTGATTAAAAATAATTTATAGTGTATCTTGACAAAGCAACCATTGAGCATTCAGGGAGCAATTCAAAATAGCTTACATCATTTTGTTAGGTTCTATGGAATGTTTTTACAATTCTATTCTCTTTTTTATTAATATCGCTAAATAGTTGTCTTCTCAGACGATAAGTTTATTTTCAAAACTCTATATAATGTATACGTTCGCTCACTGTATTTTGTGTTAGTGTGCAATTTTTTTTAACAAATGTAAAATATGGTGTGGTTCTTAATCCGAAGGTTGCGGGTTCGAGTTTTAGTGAAGACGAAATGTGTATGCGGGTGTGTATATCTTGTATCCAAAAAAAAATGAAAAATAAGTTGTGAAATGATGTGTATATGATGAATTTTATGTAGATCTTTCAATAATAAACCAATCATCCTTGTTTTCCTTTTCATCAATGGGAGATTATTGCAAGATGTCTCTATTTATGAAGATTTGACCCGTAAATAAATCCCGAATCACACGCTTTAAATTCGGTTTAAGAAAAGGCGGTGTAGATGATGCCACATCACTTAACTCCACATATGGATGTAGCATGTAAAAACTTCCTTCATCCTTTTGCAAGGAGGCGGTCGGGATTTTCACAGGGTGAAATTTAATTAATTTATATCAAATTAAGTCGGGTGAAATTTTGGATTAAGAATATTTTATGGATCGAGCGGAACTACATCTGACTTATTAGTGTAATATTTTTTTTTCGGATGAGGCTTAAATTTTATGTCTTAACATAGGTCCGCCCTTGTCCTTTTGCGCACGCGTATGTGTGTTCTTTTTTTTTCTTCCCTGTAAACGATCCATTTTATTCCACAAAGCAACCATGATCGAAAGATACATGAAGTTCACTATAGAATTTATTAAAACATATCAAGACACACAAGAAAATAACAAGAAGAAACTTCCTTCACAGCTCGAGGTTCCAAGCTAGATTGAGGTTTTTTGACTCTCTTAACCATTTGAGACATGAGGACTTGAATGGGAGGCCAATCAGACCATTCTTGCTCTGGATCATGCACCGATTCGTAACGCCAGTGCCATATAGCATACACAACATCTCGGAAACATAAGGCCAATCTTTGTGTGCTCTTGCTAATAAGCTACATTTATATCCAGTCAAATTTACGTATCATCAATAGAAAAAAATTCCTCTCATTCGGGTGTTATTTTAACTTTGTGTAAACTAAGTCTCAATTGAACTAGTACATTTGCTCTTAGGTGGGTGGGGGTGGGGGTGGGGGTAGGGGTAGGGGTAGGGTGGGGTGGGGGAGACCTATCATTTTTATCAACAAAATCATATATTTACCTATTTTCATATATAAAAGGTCTTTCTATCTATTCTGGGTTAACATTGTTTTGGGTAGAGAATCTAATATAGTGTGCAAATTGTACTATAAACCACTATATTGGCTTAATTTACGACTTAGATTATCTTTGCTTATATAATGCCAAGTAATCAACAAGTTACAATGATTATGAATGCATTTAACAACTTAACCACCATATAACCACTTTTTACACAAAGTGTTAGACTTATGTCCTGAGAACCTTTTCAATACATACAGTTGTCCTTGGAAGCATTAAGTCTCGATCTCATGTTAGTTAGGATGTCACTCTACTACATATGTTTAGTAAATCTCAAATGCAATACTAGATTTTGAGCAATATGCATAGCACTTAGAGCATCGGCAATGGCCGATTGGTTTTGGGGTGGTGGCTGACAACATAATATTAATATTTTAAATTTATGGCTTTGTAAAAAAGAACGCTCAAGATATGACAATCACTTTATATGAAATGATTGGCCGGAGATGAATGTTGGGTTTTTCCAAATTATTTTTATTTTATTTATTTAAACATTTCATGCTTTTAAAGAAAGAGAAATAAATAATAAATATGGGGAATTGTGCACCGCTGTGAAGGTGAAGGGGTAGAACCTCTTCCAACTCCACTGTTTTATTTTTTACGGATGAAGTTTTGAGCTATTGTGTATGACAAAAGATAATCTGACACATTTTTTTTGTTTTTGCAGGTGGAAATGCCAGTCATAGTGGATGCTCTTATATCAATCTTTCGCGAATATTACATTATGTTATTCCTAGATAAGTTGTAATTTCCAATCAATGATTTATTTGTTTATAAAAACGGTAAAAGACCGTAAACAAATCAAACCTAATCAAACCGAATATCTAATATTAACTGAAAAACCATTTCGGTTTGGTTTAGAAAATACGTAAACCATCTACAATTATTCAGTTTTATTAATAGAAATAATTGGCAAAACCGAACAATTTTCACCTTATGTGTTTAACCAATCACCCTATCTTTTACATTGCATCTTTAACTATTTCATCTTTAACCAATCTCCCTCACAATAAAAGTAAAAATAAAAAATAAAAAATAAAAAATAAAAACTAATACTCCGAAACAGAGAACTTTGATGCAATTAAGAATCTGCTACATGAAAGAAAGAGGGAGATAGCTCTGAAACTGGTTCTTCTTCATCTTCTTCATGCTCGAACTATACGCCGCCCTGTAATCTGTAAGCAAACATCAACAAGAACAGAAGCAAAAAGCTTCTCCTTCGTGTCTGATATGGGCTTCTTCCTCTGATAACAGTAGTACCTAAGCTGATCTATTGAGCATAACCCAATTCCTAACCCCAGAAACAAGAACACCCAATTGATTTTATTCAAATCATCACTGATAATTGGCCTACTTGGGATCACCATACCATCACTTGAAATTTCACAACTGCAACCAACTGGAGTATTGCGTCCGGATATGCGAAATTTTCTCCCGATTGGATCCCATTCGATATTAACCATGTCAATTCTGGTGGGCACTAAGTAACCCACACACAAAATCTCCCCACAAATTGGGCATTCTACGAAACCAAGAATATGTTCAATATCGAGTGACATGAGGGTGCTACGGTCAAGAAATTTGGTGCCGGATGGATTTGTTACCCAGGGGAATGGTCTGCCGTCGTTATCTGGTTCTGGGCCGTATCCGAACAGTCTGTTCAATGCATACCGGGAGGGTTTCATCGGTCCGGTGGCAAATGCAAATGAAATTCCTTCTATTTCATTCAGAGATACGTTCTTCAATTCAGGTGGGTCTGCGTTTTCTTTTCCAATTGGAGGAGGATGAATCGGCATTGTGACCCAGTAATCTATCGGTGAACCCAAAATTTCGACCCCTGATATGCCATCGTCATCGTCACCGTGGTCGTCGTCTACATATGATGGCAAAACTGGCTCGAGGGTTCTGTAGAGAATCCTTTGGTGGATCATTTTCTTCAATAAGGAGGTTCTTGAAAGATAAAGATCCCGACTCCATACCTTGTTATCTGGGCACCATTTTGAAGGAACTTTGTAAAAAGAACCGTCTTCAATTAATGCTAGTGTGACCGGAGACGGCGAGAAAATTCTTGATGAAGGCTGCGACACCGGTTGTTTCCGGCTTAGAGAAAAGCGGAGCTGTGGTGAGAGCCCAGATCGAAGCTGAGATGGTGGCGGCTTCTGAATCTCTAAGTTTGTCAAAGGAACAGGAGGCAAATCTCCAAACTTGATCTCAACTGGGTTTTGGATTCTTGATTCCTGACTTTGGTTAGCAGAGGACGCCATTAATTTTTCTTTCGCAGAAGAGAGAAAGGTGCTTTGTGTGTTGTCGTCAAAATGAAGGATCTTGGGTTTTAGTGGGAGAACAGAATAAGAGGCAAAATTTAAAAAACCAGAACTTATTTTCTATGTATGGAAAAGTCGGACTGAGGCAATTTGGGCTAAATTTGGCAGCAGAGGCCCAAGACAAGTGAGAAGAAAGAAATCGGAGCATACGAGTGGGTAGGGATGTCAATGGATACGGATGGATACGGGTTTTGGAGTATTCATGTCCATCAAAAAATTATACCCTACCCATACGTGCAACGCGAAAATGTTTCACTCACATAAATTTTGTGTCTGATGTTTTTATTTTATTTTATATCACAACAAAATTAATTTTGTCACATTTCATGTGAAAACGTGGTCTCGTAAGACGTCCATTATATAAACTATCGTCACTGATTAGTGTGTTGAAGTAAAGAAGGCAAGCACAAAACGGTTTTTTGGTTCTAAGGAGCAATAGGTCGAACACCTTAGTGGGCAAGTCGGTTGGAGCGGTTATAACAGAATTGAGCTTCAGCAAGCTGCTATAAATGCTTGATAGGAGCATCATTAGAAGTTAAAAGTTGAAATCAAGTCTTGTACACATCGATTATAGCTTTGATTAATCTTTGTCATTTTCCCGCCATTTTACAATTTTCAAATTGTTGAAGATGATCTTCATCTTCCTCACTTCAATTCTGTAAATTCATCTTATTTTTCCAGTTTCTTGTTCTGGTTTATATGAATTTTAACATGGTATCAGAGAAAATCGTTTTCCGCTGAATCTCCCTCGTGTTTCAATTTCATTTTCTGAGATTTCCTTCTCGATTTCATAATTGATGGCTAATCCTGAGAATTCTGTAACAAATCTTGATAATCCAAGTCTGATTATCGTTCGTCCTTTACTCAAAGGTGCAGAGAATTACAACCATTGGAAAAGAGCTATGACAAAAGTATTGTCATCTCGAGGAAGATTGAATCTCATAGATGGTACTTCCACCATGCCTGAAGTTACTGATGCAGAGTTTGCTAGGTGGATGCAGACTAATGATCTGGTGCATTCTTGGATGATAAACTCCATGATTCCATCGGTTGTTGAAAGTGTCATGTACTTCGATACTGTGAGAGAATTCTGGCAAGATCTACAGGATAGATTTGGTCGAGGCAATGCATACAAGGTTTCAAATCTTGAGGAAGAAATTGAAAAAACAAAGCAAGGTAACCTTTCAGTAACAGATTATTACACAAAATTAAAGTCTCTTTGGGATCAATACTTGGTGTTAAAGCCCATTCCTCCCTGTGTTTGTCCTGCTTTGCAAATTATCAAAGAGTATTATGATAATGCCTATACCACACGGTTTGTAAAAGGCTTGAATGGAAATTTTGGTACTGTAAAATCCCAGGTTCTTATGACCATACCCTTACCTGATGTGAAAACTGCTTTTGTAATGGCTCTCAATCATGAGCAGCAATTGGATTACAATTTAGGTCAATGTTCTGTTGTTATGGCATCTCAATCAGAAAATAAGTTTCAAGAACCCAATAGTTCCAATGCTGTGGTGAATCCTAGGTTCCAAGGGCAAGGCAGGGGCCAAGGTAGAGGTTCAGGGAATTCTAGTGGTTATGGTAATTCTGGTGGTTATGGAAGAGGACAAGGAAAAAGGCCTCAGTGTACCTTTTGTGGAAAAGAGGGGCATACAATTGAAAAGTGTTATAAGAAGTATGGTTTTCCACCAAAATTTGGAAGAGGAGGAGGTCCTGCTGCTAATCATGTCTCTACAGATCATGGTTGTACAGATGATCAATCAACTTTTTCATAATCAGTTCAAACAGCTCAATCAGATTCTGGGAATTCTTCTGGTTCAATAACTCAGTCCCAGTATGATCATTTACTTTCTTTGATCCAGGGTTTGCAGACAAACAGCAGTCACTGTAATTCTGTTGTCTTGGCATCTGGACAAGCCTCACAAGGATCGAGTACTTGATGATGATGAGATTCCTTTGGATTATGGATTCAGGAGCTACTGATCACATAACATTCTCTTTACAGAATCTGTTTGATGTTAAAACTGCAAATAATCTTTCAGTTAAATTACCTAATGGTCATTCTGTTTCAGTAACTCACATTGGAAAATTGAAACTCAATGACTATTTGACTCTTCAAGATGTTTTTTGTATTCCAACATTTCAGTATAATCTGATTTCTATTAGAAAACTAACAATTTGGTTGTGTCTCTTTGGTATCTTGTTATCCTGACTGTTGTATTGTGCAGGACCAGCTACATATGAAGAAGATTGGTATAGTTGAACATAGAAATGGTCTTTACATCTTGCCTATGAAGTCTCAAACCTCTGTGCTACCTGTTTCAAATGCAGTCTGTCAAACTTGCAATAAAGGCGATATTTCTCTTTGTGGCACAATAGACTAGGGCACCCTTCTATTGGAAGAATGAAAGTATTAACTACTATAGATCAAAATATCAAAGTTCCTAGTCATAATTGTGTTGTATGTCCTTTGGCTAAACAGAAGCATCTTAAGTTTCCTGTTAGCACATTGAAGATGTCTAAATCCTCACGGGTGTCCTTGCGGTGTTTGGAGGGTGGATATCTGGCTGTATTTAAGGTGTAGTGTTGCTCCGGTGGGTGGTGGAGAGGAGAGAACTAAAATGGAGAGAGCTTTTGCTTGCAAATGTAGTGTGTTTCATCTCTCTTTGGTTTACAATGACCACCCTTCTTATAGAGGTGGATAACTTAGGGAATAAGCAACCTTTTAGATATTCTACTAATAGCTAGGTCTTACTTAGATACTAAGCAAGACGAAATATCTAAGTTACAAGTGGGGAAAAGATCTGGATCAATCGGCGGCCATCTCTCTGAGGTCGCAAGGAGCAAGCCCTCTCTGGCGACCCCTCTTGACCTGCCTGAAGGAGATTCACAGGATCTGCTACTTGCCTGGGACCGCAAGTGTTGTGGTCGCGGCGAGGTGAAACACAGTGGCCGCCCCTTTTGCTTTTGCGATCTCTCTTGTCATCCCGGAGGGTGGCCACAGTGGGCTGATTCCTACTGTTGAGGTGGTGGAATTATTTATACCCATCAATGGCCCCCTACTCCGTGCTTTAATGACATTCCCTGGGGATATGAAGGATGGAGTAATTATCAGGGCCGTGCTTTCAAAGCAAGCGACCTCAAAGCAACTCTGGGTCTGTTTTTGCGACCTTGTCGTCTGATGCGACTTGTTCTCTAAGGGCCGTGCTTTCAAAGCGGCGACCTCAAAGCAACTTTGGGTCTGCTTTTGCGACCTTGTCGTGCGATGCGACTTGTTCTCTAAGGGCCGTGCTTTCAAAGCAAAGCGACCTCAAAGCAACTCTGGTCTGTTTTGCGACCTTGTAAATGCGATGCGACTTGTTCTCTAAGGGCCGTGCTTTCAAAGCGGCGACCTCGAAGCAACTTTGGGTCTGTTTTGCGACCTTGTAAATGCGATGCGACTTGTTCTCTAAGGGCCGTGCTTTCAAAGCGGCGACCTCAAAGCAACTTTGGGTCTGCTTTTTGCGACCTTGTAAATGCGATGCGACTTGTTCTCTAAGGGCCGTGCTTTCAAAGCGGCGACCTCGAAGCAACTTTGGGTCTGTTTTTGCGACCTTGTCGTGCGATGCGACTTGTTCTCTAAGGGCCGTGCTTTCAAAGCGGCGACCTCAAAGCAACTTTGGTCTGTTTTGCGACCTTTAAATGCGATGCGACTTGTTCTCTAAGGGCCGTGCTTTCAAAGCAAGCGACCTCAAAGCAACTCTGGAGTCTGTTTTGCGACCTTGTCGTGCGATGCGACTTGTTCTCTAAGGGCCGTGCTTTCAAAGCGGCGACCTCAAAGCAACTCTGGGTCTGTTTTGCGACCTTGTCGCCTCGATGCGACTTGTTCTCTGGGGCCGTGCTTTCAAAGCGGCGACCTCAAAGCAACTTTGGGTCTGTTTTGCGACCTTGTAAATCGATGCGACTTGTTCTCTAAGGGCCGTGCTTTCAAAGCAAGCGACCTCAAAGCAACTCTGGGTCTGTTTTTGCGAGGCGAGGCCATCAATCGCGGCTGACGTCAGCCCTCCAGGTCTTTTTCTGCGGAGTGATGCGGCCGTTTCAGCAACTGCCTGGGTAGTTGTACGTGGGTATTGATGGGACGCCTTTTCGTATTTCCAAACTGACAACTGCCGCCCTAATCTGAACCGTTGGATGAAGCGTTCCCAACCGTTCGATCGTGGCCCCCTTGCCTATATAAAGCTTTCGCTTCTCACCCTTCACACTTTTAGTGTTTCTTATTTTCTCCGTTGTTTGTTGTTCTTAGAATTCTCAAGTTTTTGGCAGAGCTTTGAAGGTTGGTGGCGTTCTGCGGTGGTTCTAGGATTTCACGGCGGTTCTTTTGAAGATTCCGCCACCTCTTTGAGTATTTCCCGATTTTTGAGCGGTTTTCCAATCTTTCTCAAAGAAATCGTAAGAAATCCCTCTTGTTAACTTGTTTATTCATCCATCCCCGCCTTGTTTTTCCATACACATCAATTTTGTCATTCTTTTTGCAGCGGAAATGCAACATTGCCTTGTTTTTGATTAAAAGCGGGATTTTTCTCTTGGGAGAGATTATAGCTTTCTGGGAAAGTTGGGGTTTCACCCGCTCCCTGCCATCCTCTGTGGTTTTATTTGCGATCTCTTGTAAAAGCGGAGGCGGTATTGAAGTGGTGCGATCACCTTCCACGGGTTAATTTATTATTATACCGGTCCGAAAGCTCCACCTTTTTCCTCCCTTGTTTTTGCGGGATGTCGGGAATGACTATTCAGCGGCGACTACGGAAAGGAGATTTACGATTATCTTGAGGATGACCCGTACTATCCGCCGCCTCGGTTAGCGATCTGTTGGACGAGGTTGAGGTGGAAAGTAGTCAGCGCGCGAGATATTGGCGAGATTACGGCGACGAGGTCGCTCATATGGGCGTCGACCGCTTTTGAGTTGGAGGCCTTCATCTCGCCCGAGATCCGCCGCGCGCCGAGTGAGCCTTAAGGAGAAAGCGCGGGCTCAAAAGTCTCCAACGGCTCGTGGGGCGAAGAAATCGCTTTCCCGAATGAAGGACAAAGCTGCGGTCCCGAGCACTAGCGGCGCTCTCGACCATGACGAGGCTTATGTTCGGGCGCGCCGCGTTCATGAGTTAATGGGGTCCAGTGAGGGCGAAAATGCGGAGTTGCCCGGAAAGATATCTCGGATGCTGCTAAAAGCGAAGAAAAAGAAAAGCTGCGAGTCAAACCATGGCGATTGGTGAGGCCGCGCGGCGATTCACGAAGAGTTCTCGTCCTAATAATCCCGAAGCTATCGAGAGTTTGCGATCGTGGCGGCGTTTGAGAAGGATGTGGACAAGAAATGGTCCCGGCGTGCAAGAGCAAATGATCTCAATGGGACAATTAATCGCATATTCGGAATCGACACCGGCGTGTATCGGTTTTCTTTCTTCGATTATGGGAAGGAGTCCGATAAATTTAAACCTGGGGACCATAAGGATTATGTGCGCGCTGGCGTCGATCCGAGGACACCCCTTATCCTCCATTTCCATCATTTGTGTGCGGGTCCGAGGCCCCTTTCGATCCTTTCTTTGTGAAGATGCAAGAGAGATGGGGCGCTTCCTCCGATTTTGCCGTCGGGGCTATCATCCAGTTGATGGCCTTCATGCGTTATGTGTCGGATCCTGAAGATCGAGCCGACGTTGACCTTATTGGGGCAATTTTATTCCTTCGTGGGACGTCTATTCTGGACAAATTTCTCTCGAGGTCGAGACTCTCGCTTTACTATTCTCGCTTCCCAATAAGTTTCACAAATGGGCGGCGTGGTCTTGAAAGTTGAGTCGAAGGGTAGGTGGCCTTTTCCTAGAAGCGAGGAGTTCGTGGAGTCAAATCCACGCTTGTACTCTTTGACCCCGTGAGTGAGCGGCGCTACGTAAAGGGGTGATGGCGTTGATTCGGTCGGACGGGCGGCGCCATCTCGGAGAAGCGTTACTGGGTTGATCTTCTTGATCTAGCCGAGCCCTTTGTGTGCATGGGCGGGCTGGTGGGCGGAGGAATGCCGCGCCCATGGTACAAATGGGTCCAGAGAGCTGTGATCCGGATTTGGATTGGGGGTTGTCATATCAACAAATGTTTCCTTCCGAGTGTCCGAATGTGGGGGCGATCTATACTTAGGCCGCTTTGTAACTTTCTTTGTCCACTTGTATTTATTTGTAAATGCTCATTTTGTTTTCTGGGTTCTAAGCCGCTCTCTTTTTGTAGGCATGGATCCAAATGCTCGCGAGGCTCACCGAAACAAGCTTAATGCGGAGGCGAGATAAAGCGGCGATTGCTCGCTCGGTGAGGCTTTGAAGAAAGCTCAGGGATGGTGCCCGAATCGTAGACGCCTCGATTGTCGAAGAGGCACATATCCCGGAAGCTGCGACCTCTTACGCCCTTGTTGCGACTTCCTCTGCCGTTGTTGTTGGGCCAGGCCAGGCGGTGGTGCCTCAAAAAGACTCATCCCCTACTAAAGAGTCACATGGCACGGCGACCTCAAGCAGAGAAGGCGAAGGATGATCGCCCACCCAAGCGGTCCGCTCCGGACCAGCGCATCTTGAAGAGGTTGAAACTCCCGTGGAGAAGAAGCGCACTGGCTTTGAGACGCCGCCCAAAGGACTTTGCCCGAGGTTACTACGGGAAAGAGGCCCCGTGGTTGGATCCGAGCTTTACCCAGAACTTGACCTATCCAAAGCTCGCCGGGTTGGTGAAGCAATTGTCGGCGTGATTCCTCTTGGGCGATCCTCTCGGTTATCCCGATCATGTTCAAGTGGAGATTGGCCGGGGCATATTGGCCCGCTTTGCGGCTCAAGGCGCGACTCCGCCTCAAGATGAGATTCTTTGAAATCGAGAGATTTGAGCGGCGATTGGGATTGCGGCTTCTCTGGTAAGACCTTTTTTTTTTTTTTTTTTTTTTTTTTTTTTTTTTTTTTTGCTAATCATCCCTTGTTTTCCACAGCTCGGTGCTCGTTTAAACAGGGTACTTGAGGTCATTGGCGGCGTGATCTGAAGGTGAAGAAAGTGACGGCGCGGTGGGAGCAAGCCCGATAAAGCGAGGATTACCGCCTAAAAGAAAGCTAAACACGCGGGGTGGCGAGGTGGAGAAGATGAAGGCAATCATGGAGGAGCACTCAGATTGGATCTTTGAGGTCAACGAAAGTTGCATCTCTCGACAAAGGATTATCTTGGGCGCGAGGAGGAGATCGCGCGTTGAGGTTAAGCTTCTTTGGCGAGACGGCAGTGCCAAAGGCTATTGCGAGAGAGCCATGGAGGAGGCTGCTGAAGAAAGCAGGTGAGGTGTCGAGAGGCCAAGTCAGGGGGTCGTCGCTGCTATAAGAATTCGGATGACTTCTTCGACTGATGGAGAATAGCTTTGACCGGGCGTTAGTCACCTAGCTCAGATCTGGTTTGTCGAGGCGGGGCACATCACTCTGGAGGATATGGTGCGGTGGGTGAACACGCATCAAGGTCATCCTAATTTAGTGGCCTTTCACCGGAAATCCCCTATGCAAGCGAGCTCATTACCTCGATTCGGATCGAGCGACTTAAGCGTGGCGAGCCTGTTTGGGATCCCGCTCCCATCAATCTGTGAATTTTGAGATGTTGAAGAAGCCGCCGCCTCCGAGCAAAGCGACGAGTTTATCGACACCCGCTTTACTCGCATGCTCTCTACAGATTTCTCGGACTTTTCTGCGAGCTCTTTGAAAATTTGATTTGTAACTTTGACTATTTACTTTGTGATTTGACCGAATCTTGATTTGTAATAGCTTGACAATTTATTTTACGCATTTTTCCAATTTATACAACTTGACTTTTCTTGTTGTCGATTCGATTTGGCGGCCTTTCGCGAGGTTGTTGATGAGTTATTTTGTTCTCTCTGTCTTTGTCCTCTTGATTCGTGCGAAGTCGCTTAATAATTTGGCGACGTCGATCCGTCTCTGAACGTCGTCGTCTTGTTCTAACCATAGTCGCTATGCGACGCTAGTTTTCAAAGTTTTCAGGTGGCCTCATTGAGAGCGGTGCTTTTGTCGAGAAGATAGAGCACATTAAAGCGACCTTTGACCGTGTCATTACGCGCAGAGTTATGACCCCTAATGACTAGGTGTCGTTTGTAGCTGTAGCCATAAATTTCGGTCTCTTTATGGTCCGGCGCTCCTGTTGCCTTGGTCTTCGGTCGATTTGCATATCGGCCCTAGGATCGATTAATCCCAACCGTTGATCATACCCCTTCTACAGTATAAAAGGGGTTATTCTCGGAACTCACTTTACCTCTTGCCTCATAATCGAATTTTGCTTTCTTTCCTCAATCGTTCATTATCCTCTTTTTTGTGTATCCTCCAAACTCTATGTCTCATCCAGGGAAAGCGGCCCAGTTCGGATATTCAAAGCTCGTCCCATCCGGGATGTTTCCCTTTTTCACCACTCGCTTCCCCGTAGCCAAGGATTATTTCGGGATTTTTCGAGTGGCGTGATATTATGAGGAGAGAGGGCTTACATGAACAACGAATAGAAGGCGGCTCCATGCTGCGCGTTCGGCTTTTCTGGTGGTGGGAATTTATTGCCGAGCCTGCCTCAGGAGGCGGTTAATGTTACCATGATACGGGAATTTTACTCGCGTTATCCGATGTAGCCTCTGGCGAAGCGTTGGCGAGCATTTCTCTCCGGGGTGTTCCGTTATCTTTACTCCGGAGAGAATTAACCAAGTTTTTAACATACCCGCCATAAATCCCTCCTCCCATTATGAGATAAATCGGGACCTTGCGGATGAGGAAAATAAGCGGATTCGCCTGCAGGCATTGCAATGTGCGAGCTGTTCCCGAGAATCGCGGGTTTGGTCTTTGGGAGTGATTGCGTCCGACCTCTCTCGCGGCGACCGTGAGTGGAAGAAGTTTATAAATTCCCCGCGCTCTTATCACCGCCGATCTTGATGTTGTTAGTGAGAGCGGCGCTCTTACGCATGCCATTCGCGACCATCAGTGGATATAGATCGGGAGTGTTGATCCATCGCGAGGCACTAAGATATGCGTGCTCGGCGGTTGAAGGTCGCCGTGGTGCGTCGCCGCATGCCTTCGCATCGCCGATATCCAGATTATGTAGTGGCGCCGGGTCCCTTCCATACACTCGACCGATATGTTTGAAAAAACTTATTCGGTGGAGCCTTTGCGAGCATGATGCCGTTTTGGACCTCCATACATGTGATCGGAGGAAGATAACCATCCTGCAGTTGATGGAAGTTTGTCCAGGCTTGATCGATATGTTTGAAAAACTTTCATCGCTATCATCATTTTTTTTTTTTTTTTTTTTTTTTTTTGTGATGATGACGAAAAAGACAAGAATGTAAATACAATTTGGAAGAACGGCTTTATTTGAATTGGCTCGTTACATATAGTATTTTTTTCAGATTGTCTGCATGCCATGGCCTATTATACTCGCGCCCTCCTTGTCACTTAGCAGCATGTCGTCCCCCTTTTTGATAACTCGCAAAACTCAGTGGGCCCTCCCGATTTTCCGATAGCTTTCCTTTTTTAAGCCGTGGCCCGTGGCTTGTCTTTTTTGTAGAACGTAATCCCCAACGGCGAAGTGATGATTGCGAATACGTTTGTCGTGATGACGCTTTGCCGCCTGTTTATAGTTGACCAGACGACTGTATGCCTGGATGCGCCGCTCCTCTACTAGATCGAGCTCGAGTTTACGCGCCGCTGTGTTATTGACCTCGCTGTAGAAAACGACCCTAGGGCTTGGTAAGGCCATTTCCACAGGTGCCATAGCCTCAGACCCATATGTTAGAGCAAAAGGAGTTTCCCTCATTGTGATTTTTCGCGACGTCCTGAGTGCCCATAGAGCCGCTGGAAGGTGATCCGCCGCGGGCTGCCTTCTCACCAGGCTCTTCTTTAACACACTCTCAGGACTGTTTGTTGGCATTTTCGGCTTGCCCATTTCTGCTGGGTAGCACACGGATGATTGCCAATGTTTAACATTGTTCTCTTCACGAGATCTCGTCGAATTCGTCTCGAATTGCGGTCCGTGATCGGAAACCATCACTCTTGGAACACCAAATCTTGTCCATATTTGATCGAGCAAAAGTATGTTATGTCCCTGGTATTGGTTTTACCAAGGCCTTAGCCTCGACCCATTTAGTAAAATAATCCACCGCGACGACAACGCGTAAGAACCTCTGAGGCGACCACTTCTTGAGGTCCAATGAGGTCGATTGCCCACATGTCGAAAGGCGGTGCTACCACTATGCTTTGTTCGACCGAGGGTAGCCTGGGGATATTTGCGAACCTCTGGCAAGTATCACATGCGCGGGTATGAGCTTTGGCGTCTTCATCTAATTTTGGCCAATAATATCCGGCCGAAGTACCTTACGTGCTAGTGTTCGATTGGAGAAATGGCGCCGCACATTCCCTCATGTAGCTCTGTTAGGATTCCCGTCACCTCCTCAGTCGACGCATCGTAGAAGGGTTTGAGAATGAATGACGGTAAAGCACGTCGTCCATAATCGTGTATCTTGCGCCCTTCTTACTAAGGCCCTAACTAGCATGAAGAGGTCGCTCGGAAGCTCTCCTAACTCAATATAAGACTTTATAATGTCGATCCAACAAGTGTTCTTGGGTTGGAATTCCATGATCTCATACAGGAGATGGCGGGCTCCGATAGATGTTCGACCATGATGTTTGGGATCGCACGCAAGCGTCTTTGGTTAATTTGGACAAGTAGTCGGCCCTATGATTGTCCTCTCGAGGATGTTTTTGAATTGACAATATGTGTCGCGCCGAGTCTTTTGACGAGAGTTAATATACCTTTGTAAAATTTCGCAATGAATGCCATATGACCCTTTGATTTGATTTACTACCAACTGTGAGTCGCAAAATACTTGTATATTTTCGACTTTCATGGCTTTGGCGAGTTTCAACCCAGCAATAACGGCCTCGTATTCTGCCTGGTTGTTAGAGGCGGTGAAATCAAATCTCAGAGCCTGCTCAATTTCTTACGATGATCCGGCTCTAACGAGATTATTCTGCGCGCCGCACCTTTGTGATTAAGCGGAGCCATCAACGTAGAGCTGCCAACAGTGACTTGGCCTGATAGGCTCGTCCTCTGCGGTGACCCTATCTTGGTCACGTTCGGAGCAGAGCTGCTCTTTTACCTCTTCGTTGAAGCTTGTTTCTGCTATGAAATCTGGGAGTGCTTGGGCCTTTACAGCCTTCCGGGGCTCATATCGGATATCGAACTCAGTAAGCTCGATGGCCCATCGGAGCAATCGACCGGACAGGTCTGGCTTGTGAAGAACCTGTCTTAGCGATGCATTTGATAATACTACGATGGTGTGTGATGAAAAGTAAGCCCTTAATTTGCGGGCGCTATAACAACACAATAAGCCAACTTTTTCTATATTAAAATAACGACTTTCAACGGGGCTTAGAGCTTTGGAAACATAAAAATCAAGCCTCGCGAGCCTTCCTCCTCTTTTACAAGTGCTGCGGCTACGGCCCTATCTCGAGGCCGCCAAATATAAAAAAGCAGTGTCCCGAGCCTCGGGTTTAGTTAGTTGTGGCGGTCTTGACAAGTATTCTTTGAGGTCTTTAAATGCAGGAGCATTTTCATTTGTCAAGAGAAGGTACCGGCCCGCTTTCGAGAATTTTGAAGAAAAGCGGACTTCTTTTGCAGATTTGAGACAAACCTACCCAAAGTCGTGATCTGCGCCATTGAGCATTTGTACTTCTTTAATCTTGGTAGGCTCGCTCATGTTGACCAGGGCCTCGATTTTTCGGGATTTGCCTCGATCCCCTTTGACTTACCATAAAGCCCGAAATTTCCACGCTGGACCCCAAAAGTGCATTTCGTAGGGTTTAGTTTCATCAGTGATTCTTCACATTTGCAAAGGTTTCGCTGAAGGTCCTCCAAGTGATCTTGGCGACTTGATTTCACGACCATGTCATCAATGTAGGCCTCCATGTTCTTGCCTATCTGCGTCTTTGAAAACTCTGTTTACCATTCTCTCGATAGGTTGAGCTCTGCGTTCTTTAGGCCAAACGGCATCATCTCATAGTAATATAGCCGCCGGAAGCCCCCGAAGGCCGTCGGCTCCTTATCTTCGTCGGCCATTTTGACTGGTGGTAGCGGGTAGGCGTCAGAAAGCTTAAGGTTTCAAAACCCGCGATCCCATCCACCATTTTATCGATTCGTAGGAGCGCATAGGGGTCCTTTGGGCAAGCTTTGTTTAGATCGGTGAAGTCGCGCACATCCGCCACTTGCCGTTGTGTTTTTCACCATTACTACATTTGCCACCAGGTGGGATATTGAAGTTCTCTCGATTATGCCTCGCCGCTAAAAGTTTCTCGACCTCAATTTTTATCGCGATCTCTTTTTCAGAGAATTGTGCGCGCCTTTGTTGTATTGGCTGAAGTTGGGATCGACACTCAAGTTATGCAAGGCGACCTCCGATTCCACACCTCTCATATCGATTACCTCCCAGCGAACGCGTCTAAGTTTGCTTTGAAGCTCGATCGATTCTTCTCTTTCTTCCTCGGTTGTTCTCGATCCTATTTTTATCTTTTGATCGGGATATTTGACGTTTATTATAACTTCGATCAACTCGTCTTCGGCAGTGAAGTCAGGCTCGTCCCGAACTTGCAATGTTTCTACCTCTACGGCCTTCTCCGAGATTTCTTTCATCATAGCAATCTGATCCGTAGTTGTGTTAAGACCATCCAGTCGTGGTCGCTTAGAGTCGACCCTGTTTTTGGTCATATAGTCGAGAAAGCTCAGTCGGGTGATGGCGACCCCAACTTCTTCCCTACGTGAAATTTGACCCGTTGGTGGGGAACGGACGCCACCATTTGGAACTTTTTCATAGCTGGGATTCCCAAAATCATGTTGTAGTAAGAGGGCAGGTCGATCACCAAGAAAGTTATTATCTCCGTTCTACAGGGCTCATAGTCGCCCAAAATGATATTGAGGTCGATCGTGCCTTTGACCCGTACTGTGTCGTTGGTAAAACCTTCGAGGACCCCAATGTAGGGTTTTAACTTGGCCTCCCCGAATCCGATCTGTTTTAAACAGTCGAAATAGATGACGTCGCGGCCGGCCCCTGTATCGACCATTACTCGGTTGACGCCGTGTTTGTCGTTCACCCCCACCTTTAGAATGAGGGGTATCTCCATAGCCACCATTGATCGTTGTTAGCTCGCTTTTGTGAATATGATTCCCTTCTCATTCTCTCCTAACGCAACCGCTTTTGAAGCCGCGGGTATTGATTTGATTTATCTCGAGATTTGAGTTGATGGTTCTTTGGGAATATCCCCGTGGATGACTGAACCTCTCTTTGATAGACGCGAGGTTGGCGTCCTTGATCGGGAGTATTGTTCCTCTCGCTTATATTTATTGTTTGGTCCTCACGGATCGACCTTCTATCTCGCGCCTCGGGGTGAAGCATTCATCGGTGATGTGGCCATGGTCCTTGTGATAGTCGCGATATTTGGATTTATCGCGGCTATCGGGATCGCCCTCATAGGCTTTGGTTTGTCGAAATGTTCACGAATTTCAAGCAAAGATTTGGGATGCTTTGGTGTTGAGCGGGGTAAAATTATCCTCGCTAAATTTGTACGGCTTTTACCTCACGATCGCGATTAGTATCTCGTCCCCTTTCTTTTTACGGTCATCCACGCGATCCTCCTTCGCGAACGTGGCTCTGTCTTAGGCTTTGCTTTCCCGCAGATGGCGCCGACCCCCATCATTCGGCCCTTTCTAACATCTCCACGAGACCCGCTTTGGGGGCCGCAGATTGAATTCGCCATCGCCCTTTGGCGATTCCGGTGAGAAACATGTTATGACCGCATCGCCTGGAATGTTCCTTGTTTGATCATATATTACGACGAACCGTTCGTAATATTTTTTCAGATTCATGTCCTCCCATACGAACCTCATATAGGTCCTCAATGGTTTTTTCTTCGCCCGCTTGCCGATTCAAACTCTTTGACAAACTTTTCCGACAAATCCTCCCAACTTTCAACCGAGCGCGAGGAAGTCCGCGTATCCAGGGGCGTGACCCTATCTCGCATGCCGCCAACTAACGCGATGCACCAGGCGGATTTATTTTGTGTAGCAAGGGTGATGCGACCTTGGAACGCGGTGAGCGATCGTTTGGGCATGAATTTCCATTGTAATAGTTGTAGCGGGATAACTAACCTTTTCTGCTTTGGGAGGCAATGTTTCGTAATCCCTTTGGCGAGCACGTCGATCCCGAAATCGGAGCGACTTTCTCGACGGGCCTCGACTTTTTAATTCGCAAGCTCTTTCTCATTACCTCCATACTGCTCGCCAAAATAGGTCGATCTCAGGTCGTGGATCGTGCTTGCGTGTCGCTCGCTCCGTTCTACGCTCACGAGTTTTGGTGATTTTGTGATCCTCTTGGCGGGCCCCTTTTTCCACGATAATTGTGCGGGCATCTTGTGCGTGTCTATCCTTTGGATGGGCATCTCTTCTCTAGGAAGGTGAGGCGACTTGGGGCTAAAGCCTTGTCCTTCTCACCCAACCTATTAAACAACGACCCTTTGTCGATCCTCTTTCCTTTTGATGGTCGCGATCTTGGGGCCGAGGTTCGTGGAATTTCTTTCCTCGGTCTATAGCGACCAAGAGTGCACGCTCCTCTACGCCGATTTTTGAATTTGGCTCTGGCCTCAGTCTCTGCGACCGCAAGAGGGATTTCGTTTCGGGAGGATTCAGGGTCGAATCGCCATGGGGCCTGCCCTTAGCCACCAGGCGGGGGTGGTGAGATACATAGTTCGGCCAGACTGGCGTATTCCCTCATTTCGCGACCTCTGGGTCCTCCCGAAAGCCGGTTGTATTTCGGGATCGATCTTGGGCTTTCTTTGTGACTTCTCTGCGAGTTCCATCCAAGGCAACAATAGCCTCTTTCGACTTGGTTTTTGATTAATGACATTTCGAGCATCGCTAGAGTGCTAAGACCTCTCTCTCGGGATCCTTCTCCTTCTGCGGAGGAGATTGTCTAGCGTTTCTCCTGCGCTTTCCCCACGAGCTTGATGTAGCATAATACCTTTTGCAGGGGTTTGGGGTGTTAGATGCCCTTTACTTCCAGCCATCTCTGCGTGGTGGCTTTTTTGAGCGATTTCTTTGGTAAAGGGAGGAAATAAAGGCCGTTTGAGCGATTTCCCGGTAACGGAGCCAACTGAAGATGTCTAAATCCTCACGGGTGTCCTTGCGGTGTTTGGAGGGTGGATATCTGGCTGTATTTAAGGTGTAGTGTTGCTCCGGTGGGTGGTGGAGAGGAGAGAACTAAAATGGAGAGAGCTTTTGCTTGCAAATGTAGTGTGTTTCATCTCTCTTTGGTTTACAATGACCACCCTTCTTATAGAGGTGGATAACTTAGGGAATAAGCAACCTTTTAGATATTCTACTAATAGCTAGGTCTTACTTAGATACTAAGCAAGACGAAATATCTAAGTTACAAGTGGGGAAAAGATCTGGATCAATCGGCGGCCATCTCTCTGAGGTCGCAAGGAGCAAGCCCTCTCTGGCGACCCTCTTGACTTTGCTGAAGGAGATTCACAGGATCTGCTACTTGCCAGGACCGCAAGTGTTGTGGTCGCGGCGAGGTGAAACACAGTGGCCGCCCCTTTTGCTTTTGCGATCTCTCTTGTCATCCCGGAGGGTGGCCACAGTGGGCTGATTCCTACTGTTGAGGTGGTGGAATTATTTATACCCATCACACATCATACTCTTTGAATTGTTTTGATTTGATACATGTTGATATTTGGGGCCCTAACAGAGTTCCAACTGTTGATGTTCACTATTATTTTCTATCCATTGTTGATGATTACAGTAGATACACATGGCTATTCTTGATGAAATGTAAATATGATGTCAATGCTTTGTTACAGCAGTTCTGCAATTTTGTGCAAACTCAATTTGATAGATGTATTAAAATTATTAGATCTGACCATGGAGGTGAATTCAATATGAAACTGTTTTACAGGACTAAAGGCATTGTGCACCAGAAAGCATGTGTAAGAACACCTCAACAAAATAGTTTAATTGAAAGAAAACACCAACATATTCTCAATGTTGCAAGGGAATTGAGAATACGATCCTGTTTACCTATTGAATATTGGGGTGACTGTGTTTTACATGCTACTTATTTGATAAATATAACACCTACACCTCTTCTTGAAAATAAAACTCCTTATCATATTTTATACAATAAGCCACTTACCTATGATAATCTTAAAGTGTTTGGATGTTTATGTTTTGTGTCCACAGTTGTACAAGGTAGAGGGAAGTTTGATTCCAGAAGCAGTAAGTCAGTTTTCATAGGTTTTGAGGACCACATGAAGGGCTATAAAGTCTTAAATCTGCAAAACAGGAATATCTCTGTATCTAGAAATGTGGTTTTCCATGAAACATCTTTCCCTTTTTGTGAATCTGATATTGATACTCTTGATAGTGAACTGGTATTACCATTTCCTATTTCTGAGCCACCTGTTATACATACACCTGTTATTAATACAGAATCACCTCCACATGTTGAATCTCAAGATCAACCAAATGTGGAACATGTCCAACTTCAAAGGAGATCAACTAGGGCAAAAACTACACCATCCTATCTTAATGACTATGTCTACACAAATCCAGCCCTAAGATCTTCTCCACACGCTTTGAATCATGTTGTTTCTTATGCTAACCTATCTCATAATTATCAGGGTATTGTTAGCGACATTAATCACGAAAGCAAATGTACCTGCTACATATCAGCAAGCGCTCATCGATCCAAAGCGGCAGAAGCAATGGATAAAGAATTAAAAGCTTTGAGGGACACCAACACTTGGACACTTGTTGATTTACCAAAGGGTATCAAGCCTATTGGTTGTAAATGGGTGTATAGAATTAAAAGAAAAGCTGATGGAAGCATAGAAAGATACAAAGCCAGGCTTGTAGCAAAGGGGTACACACAGACTGAAGGAATTGATTTTTTAGAGACATTCTCTCCTGTAGCCAAACAGACAACTATCAGGCTGTTCATGACTATAGCTGCTATAAAAGGATGGAATCTTCACCAAATGGATGTGAATAATGATTTTCTGCATAGAGATTTGGATGAGATAGTCTATATGAAAGCACCACAAGGTTTACAAACTAATGGTAAAGTCTGCAAGTTAAACAGGTCTCTATATGGCCTCAGGCAAGCAAGTAGACAGTGGAATGCAAAATTGACACAGAAACTTCTTGATCATGGCTACAAGCAATCATTAAATGACCATAGTCTGTTCACAAAAGGCACAGGCTCTGAGTTTGTTGCACTACTTGTTTATGTAGATGATATTGTAGTAGGCAGTCTTAGCATGAAGGCAATACAGGATCTGAAGACCCTTCTACATGATGCATTCACTATCAAGGATCTTGGTGAACTTAGGTATTTTCTAGGCTTTGAAGTTGCAAGAAGCAAATCTGGGATAGTCATAAATCAAATGAAATATTGTTTAGATTTGTTAAGGGAGTTTGGCTTTCTGGAATCCAAACCTGCATCTACACCAATGGATTCCACTCAAAATCTGACTGAATTTCAAGCACCAACACTTCCTACAAACAAAGAATACCGAAGTCTTGTTGGCAAACTGCTCTATCTAGGAAACACAAGGCCTGACATAGCATTTGCTACTCAACAGTTAAGTCAATTCTTAGACAATCCAAATGAGGCTCACATGAAAGCAGCACACAGACTTCTAAGATATTTAAAATCAACCCCAGGAAAGGGTTTATTTTTTCCTAGCAATGGATCAATGCAACTAAGAGCATTTAGTGATTCTGATTGGGCAACCTGTACAAAAACAATGAGATCCATAACAGGTTATTTGATCTATCTGGACAAAGCTTTGGTTTCATGGAAGTCTAAAAAGCAACCAACTGTGTCTAGGAGTTCTAGTGAAGCAGAATACAGAGCCTTAACAGTTACAGCCTGTGAAATTCAATGGCTTATCTACTTACTGAGGGATTTTCAAGTTGAACACACAGGACCAGTTCCTTTATACTGTGACAGTTCTAGTGCCCTTCATATTGTTGAAAATCCTGTATTTCATGAAAGGACCAAACACATAGACATTGACTGCCATTTTGTGAGAGAAAAATACATGGCAAAAGTCCTTAAACCACTACCTATTCACACTGCTCAACAACCGGCAGATCTGCTTACAAAACCAGTCACACCACAGGTGTTCAACACACTCATTCCAGCCCTACCTCTAAAAGACATATTTGAAGCAACAAGATAGCAAGCACAAAACGGTTTTTTGGCAAGCTGTTCATGGATTACTCCCTTCCAGCTTGAGGGGGGTGTTGAAGTAAAGAAGGCAAGCACAAAACGGTTTTTTGGTTCTAAGGAGCAATAGGTCGAACACCTTAGTGGGCAAGTCGGTTGGAGCGGTTATAACAGAATTGAGCTTCAGCAAGCTGCTATAAATGCTTGATAGGAGCATCATTAGAAGTTAAAAGTTGAAATCAAGTCTTGTACACATCGATTATAGCTTTGATTAATCTTTGTCATTTTCCCGCCATTTTACAATTTTCAAATTGTTGAAGATGATCTTCATCTTCCTCACTTCAATTCTGTAAATTCATCTTATTTTTCCAGTTTCTTGTTCTGGTTTATATGAATTTTAACATAGTGCGGTACCCATCATCGTCACCTCTCTTATATTTATGGAAACGTCCTAACAAAGGATGTTTTTTTTTTCCTTCGAAATAATCATACAAAATGTCGTGTCATTAATTTAGTATTTATCTAGTGTTTTGAGTAATTGTGTTGCTCGAAACATTTTTGTGATATCAATAGAACTCTTTCCCCAATGAAGAAAAGTAGAACCTCTCAAAGAAAATTAAGTCGTAAAGCAAAACATTGACATAGATAGACAATTTCAAATATTAAAATACCAGACATAAAAACAATTATGTAGTCAGATCAGTTACCACGGTAATTCATGTGCAACTCAAATACATTAATAAAAGACAATCAAAAAAGATATTAGATCAATGTCAACATAATATATACGGTTTACATTAGCCAACACGATAATAGAATTTCCTTTGTATTGTATCTACCTTTAATAGAATTTAAGTACGTAGTGGTCTAACCCTGACTAACGTGATTTTTTTTTTTTTTGAGAAGACTAACGTGATTTTCACTTAATTTTTTATAATTAACAAACATTAAAAATATCTCCGAGCACTAACATATTTATCTTTATGTGAAAAATAACAGTTAATAGGTATATTTATCAATTTGAAAAAAAAAGTGTATTCATCTTTCGGTGATTGATTTCATTGATAAGTTTAGCAATATATTGAATTTATTTGTCTTGATTTCTCTTTATGTGATTTTGACATGGAGGGTGTGTCAATTCATTGTATGCATAAAATATAAATAACATATTATATAGTGGGTCGGATAGGTATTTCAGCGGATAGAAAACAAATATCCATATCATACTCTTCCCATCATGAGTTTTGATAAATCAAATCGTGATTCTATCATATCCTTAAAAATCACTCTACCAGCGGGTAGAACGGGATGAATATCTATCAGATTGGATCGAAAATGACATCCCTGAGAATGGTCGGGCTTGAACTATTCAAGGGGCGGTTTCCCGAGTAGGGCAGTCGGGAAACTGACATTGGCTATCAGTTGGGGGCAGTTAGGTCATTTTAATGCTTCTTAGGTTATAATAAGGCCATAGATAGATTTTCAGATAAGCAGACTGCAATATACATTAGCTTTGTACTTTCATACACTCAAGTTATACAAAACTTTGATTATTCAATTACGGTGGCAACCTCAGGAATTCTTCGACACGGGTCGGAGATCGATAATGCCATATCGTAAATTTATGAACATTAATTTTAAAAATTCAAGTATGATTACGGATTAAGAGTTAATATTTTAAAAAATAGCGGTCAGCTACTAGGTATTATTGTATAAAAAATTTAAATAGTATAAAAAAATACATATAATTTTTTTTTTTAAAAATTTAAGGGGTCAAGTGACCCATTTGGGTTCACTTGAAACCGCCCTTGATTCATTCAAAGTCCGAAGTATATCGGGCCTTTGTGTTTTGCAACGATTGATTCGCCTATAAATAAATAGAGCCGACTTCTATCAACATCACGTAATTACTGTTACATTTTTTTATATTATTTTTATTACTTCCGGCACTACATATGTATTTCTTATTTTTATTTTCGGCACCACTATAGAAACGTCTATGCCACTGACGTTCCTTTTCGATAATAACGTCAGTAGACTGACATTTTTCATCAATAATACATTTGTAACTATAATGTCAATACCACTGTCACCGACGTTGTTATCGCAAACCAACGTTAGTGTCAGTAACGCGCGTATCGAAAAAATAAAGTCTATGTCACTGACTTTATTTTGCATAAAAATAATCGTGGTATTTAAAATAATTTTTTAAATGTCAAAAACAAATATGATGTCAACAGTAAAACCGTGTTGTAAATAAAAACCGCCTAAACAGATTTGTGAGAGGAAAAGTAAGACCTCTTCGTCTTTTGACAAGGTATCCTGTTAACATTCGATGTTTATGATTTTTATGATGAATCTACCGTGTTAACAAATTCTCTGCAAATTCAACTTTTTTCCAGAACAAAATTTGCGCCCCTGCAAACCTAATTGAATGGACATTTTGACTGCAACCTTTTTTTCACCTTGCATCTTCAACTATTTCATTTCATAAGAGAAGTAAGGATAGCTGAATTCATCCTACAGAATCACATGAAAAATTTGGTGCAATTAAGAATCTGCTACACAAACTGTACACCTCAATCTCAATATAAAGTGGAAAAAAAAAAACAGAGAAGGGAGGGGAAGAATCTGCTACAATATGTGCTAGGAGATAACTGTACACCTCAAAACTGGTTCCTTTTTTCTTCTTCAATCTCGAAATGTACGCCTTTTAATCTGTAGGCAAAGATCATTAAACACAGTAGCAAGAATCTGGTTCTTATTGTCCAAAATCGGCAAGTTCCTCTGATTACAGTAGTACTTTAGCTGATCTATTGTGCAATTACCAATCCCATAACCCAAAAACAAGAACATCCAATTGATTTTGTTCAAATCATCACTGATGAAATGCCTACCTGGGAATACCTTGCCATTAACTGAATTCTGACATCTGCAACCAACCGGAGAATTGCGTAGAAGTTTGTCTCCGTATTTGCTAATTTTTTCCGATTCAAGATCAACCATGTCAATTCTGGTGGGCACTAAGTAACCCACACACAAAATTTCCCCACAATTTTGACAATGTACGAACCCATGAATACTTTTGAAATCGTGTGAGACGATGGCGTCACGGTCAAGAAATTTGGTGCCGGTTGTATTTGTTACCCATTGGAATGGTATGCCGTTGAAACCCGGTTCTGGGCCGTATCCGGCCAGTCGGTTCAATCCATACCCGTAGGGTTTCTCCGCTCCGGTAGCAAAAGCGATTGAAATTCCTTCGGTTTCATTAAGGGATACGTCCTTTAATGCAGGTGGGTCTGCGATTTCTAGTCTAGTCGGAGTTTGAATCGGCATGGTGACCCAGTAATCAACCGGTGAACCTAAAATTTCTATCCCGCCAGTATCTTCACCTTCGTCTAGATTTTTTTCAACGATTGGCAGGAGTGCTCTGTAGAGTATCCTTTGGTGGATCAATTTCTTCAAAAGGGAATTTCTTGAAAGATAGAGATCCCGACTCAATACTTTTCTATCTGGGCACCATTTAGAAGGAACTTTGTAATAAGAACCGTCTTCGATTAATACTCGTGTTTCCGGTGACGGTGAAAAGATAAATGATGAAGGCGGCGGCGACACCGACACCATATTGATTCTTGGTTGTTTCCGGCTTAAAAAATGGCGGAGCTGAGGTGTGTGTGGCGAGAGCCCAGTTTGCAGCTGAGATGGTGGCGTCTGATTCTCTAAGTTCTTGATCTCAGACGGGAACTGGGTGCTTGATTCCTGAATTTGGTTGCTTGAGGACTCCATTAATTTTGATTTTGCAGAAGAGAGAAAGTGCTTGTTAATTTCTTGACGTGAAAATGAAAGGATCTTCTTACGGTAATTTTCAAGGCTGTTTTGGATTTTGGGGGGAGAAACCGGATATATGTGCCTCATACGTATTTATAAGATGAATAAATTTCTTTTACTTTGAATGAAAATGTCTAAACATCTTTCAACTATCATTAATAATGCATATGAATACAGGAGTAAAGATACCAACACTAGATATGATCTATTGGAGTACTACATTACACTTTGGGAAAAATATGGAGTTTCCAGAGGTGAAATTTGCTTTCGACATTTTTAAAATCGAGTTTTATAAATAAATTCGATTATGAAAATGTCGAATTTCAATCAGTTGTCATAAAAATAGATTGATTGTGATGACAATAACAACGCCGTAAAGTTATTATTATAACAAACTAGTCTGATAAAACAGATGTCAGGATATGGCAGTGACGGTTAGATCAATCACTATAATTGATATTTTATATAAGTTCAAGAAACCAAGAGAAAATAAGCTTGAGGATTTCTTTGTAGTTTGTATTGTGGCGGTTGGTTCCAGAGTGATCTAACCCAACTACAATCCAGAAAGCAATCATGCCAAGTTTCCAAAGCCGAATGACAAATAAAACATTGAAAAACGAGGGTCGTCTCGCCTTATTCGACGGCATGGATGAACACGAGGGAAGGGTTTGCGATTGATAAGTGTTTGGAAATAATCCGATTTAACGTTCAACCTAATAAACCGAACAAAAGTTTGAGAAAGCCAGTTGATAAAAAAGAGAAGTATCATGTATGACAGAGAAGTTATGAGGCATATAGTGATTTTTGGGATGAGGGTAAAGAGAAATGAATTTCGATGCATTGTTTGATGGTCAAATTTTTGATTCAATCATGCTATGATTTTTTAAGCTGTTGTGGGATAGTGGGGCAATTCAAGAACGTTTCTTGGAATATTGTTTGGAGTACGCCGGCCCCCAAAGGCTCAATCTCCTTGTTTGGGAAGCAAGACACGAGATCTTGAAGACTAATATGTTTTTATGCTCATGCATGTATGAGGTGGATGCAACTTGTACCATTAGTAATTCTTCTTAGGAATCAAATCTCCATGCCATGCGTGACAATTTTTGGATTAAGAAATTGCGGTGTGAACTTCTCCACTAAAAGTGACATCATCGCTATTTTGGCTTTTCAAAAATCGATACTTGGGTGAACTTCAACCTCTCTCAACGTATTCTTGATGATGATGAGAATCTTGATTGAAAACTTATCTGTAGACAAGTCACTGCTTGCGCTTGCATTGGTGAAACAAGTTTCTTATGACTAACTTAGAGTTGATCCCTAGCGCCCATGATTATGGTTTTAGCTCGTATTTGATCTCTCAAACCCTAGCTTGTGTCCGGAAGTGTAAACGATAAACCTATCATGTTCATAGACTATGTCAATAGGTGTCGTCCCCTAATTCTAACAACTAGACACTATGCAATAATCTAGCACTCTATGTTAGATTCAACAATCGCTGACCGGATTTAACTAACCTGACACGGTCTTCTCTCTATGAGACACTCAACTCATGTTGATAAATCCCACACACGAACAGAATCTAAACAACTTGTTCTGTTTTACAAGATTGAGTCTAGAACCCCAGATCTTATACCATGTCGCAAAATACATGTATAAAGAATATATGTGATATGCAATTATCGAATGACCAACTCAATAAAAGTCATTAGACATAAGTTTTAGAACATTATCATAGCCAAGAATATACCAATCAACACATCAAAACAATTCCATCAATAATCCAGGATTCAATTTCGAAGATCTTCCTATAACTCAACTATAAAAAGTTTAGCTATTCATTATACCAATCAAACCACAACGACTAATACACAATGTAAAGACACATCTATCCATACTTTATTCTTTTTTTTTAGAAGTACCCCTACTTTATTCAGCAGATACATTATCCGTAATATTTGCATCTTTAACTCATTCCGGTTAATAAACAAACATTGTAACCAAAAAAGAAAAAGGAAAACTGTAAAGTCAAACATGAAAATTGGGTGCAATTAAACTGGTTGTTCTTGTTCTTCTTCATTCTCGAACTATAGGCCGATTTGTAATCTGTAGGCAAAGATCATCAAACACAGTAACAAGAATCTTGTTCTTCGTGTCAGATTCAGATATGGACAACTTCCTCTGCATACAGTAGTACTTAAGCTGATCTACTGTGCAATAACCCAATCCCAAAACCCAAAAACAAGAACATCCAATTGATTTTATTCAGATCATCACTTATAAAATGCCTACCTAGATTCTTCGTACCATCAGGATCACATCTGCAACCAAGACTGAATTTGCATACAACTTTGTCTCCGTTTTTGGTAATTTGAATCGCAAGTGAACGCAATTGATTATTAACAATGTCAAATCTGCCGGGCACTAAGCAACCCAAACACATTACTTTCCCACAATCTGGGCATTCTACAAACCCAATAATATGTTCGATTTGGAGTGACATGACGGAATCACGGTCAAGAATTTTCGTGCCGGTTGTATTTGCTACCCAGGGGAATGATATGCCGTCGTTATCTGGTTCTCGGCCTATTCCGACCAGCCGGTTTAATGCATACCGGGAGGGTTCTACCGGTCCGGTGAAATAAGCGATTGAAAGTCCTTCGATTTTATTAAGAGATACATCCTTTAAGGTTGGGTCTGCGTTTTCTAGTCTTGTCGGAGGTTGAATCGGCATAATGACCCAGTAATCAACCGGTGAACCAAAATATTTCTGCCCTGAAAAGTCCCGATCTTGTTCTTCTACATTCGAATAAACAACTGGCTTGACCCTTCTGTAGAGTATCCTTTGGTGGATCATTTTCTTCAATAGGGAGTTTCTTGAAAGATAAAGATCCCGACTCCATACCTTGGTATCTCGGCACCATGTAGAAGGAACTTTTTTATAAGAACCCTTTGCAATTGATGCTAGTGTTTCCGGTGAAGGTGACGGCTGTGGAAAACTTCTTGATGAAGGCGGCGACACCCTGATTCTTGGTAGTTTCCGGCTTAGAGGATACCAGAGCTGTGGTGAGAGTGGTGCTGAGGGCCCAGATTGCAGCGGAGATGGCGGCGTCTGATTCTGTAAGTTGGTCAAAAGAACAGGAGGCAAATCTCCAAACTTGATCTCAACCGGGAATAATGGAGTTCTTGATTCCTCACTTTGGTTAGCAGAGGACGCCATTAATTTTTCTTTTGCAGAGGAGGGAATTAAAGGCGCGCTTTCTTGACGTGAAAATGGAAGGATCATTTTTAACTGTTATTATCAAGGTTTTTGTCTTTGGGATCTTACAATAAGAACCTTGATAAATGAATAAATACCTATTATAGCAACAGCATGTGAGCATGGTGCTAGTTTACATAACTTCTCACTGCCGAAAAGGAAAGCTAATAAGTCATGATTCTATAATGATATTGAAGCAACGAAGCTTTCATGACAAAATCATATCCCACGAGAAATCTAGTTACGTATCAAAGGTAACATTATCTTTAGTTTAGATCAGTATGATACTTGGGAAGGTTAATTACAACTAACGAGTCTAATCCTACATCGACTAAGCTAAAACTAGAGTTTAAGCGATTAAAAGGAATAGCCTAGTAATGATACAATCAATTACTCTCAAATTTTAGCTCATGTCCGGAAGTGTAAACGATAAACCTATCATGTCTTATGTCAATGGGGGTCGTCCCCTAATCCTGGCAACTAGACAATAAGTAATAATTTAGTACCCTGTGTCAGATTCAACAGTCCGCTGACTGGATTTAATTTACCTAACACGGTCTTCTCTCTATGAGACGTTCAACTCATATCGATAACCCTCACACGCGAAACCGAATCCAAACAAATCAATTAGTTTTACAAGGTGATTCTAGAACTCTGGTTCCTATACTCTCTCGCAAAATACTTTTATAAAGAAGACATGTGATATACGATTATCGAATTAACTCAATAAAAGACATTAGGCATAAGTTCTAGAACATCAACATAGCTAGTAATCTACCAATCAACATATCAAAACACTTCCATTAACGATCCAGGGCTCGATTTCGAAAATCTTCACATAACTCGACTTTAAAAGGTTTAGCTACTTATTAGACTAATCAAAACACAAAGATTCATCATAAATGAAAACACAAAAAAAGAAATTAAATAAGAAGAAATCAAGGTACAACTTACAAAGAAAACCAGAAAGAAAAAAGCATCTTTATAGACTATCTTCGAGAACCTTCGATCTACAATGTTTTGATCATATAATTACATGAAACGGAGTGCTATTGAGCTTTAGATCTACTCTAATGGCTAAAATCCGGAAGAAGTCGAAGAAAAAGAGCCTAGGTGGTGATAAGAATGGCTTCATTCCGTTCAAAATGGTATTTGTAGTGGGATGAGCAAGTGGGTAAAATAATCCTTAGGCGCGCGCCTAGCTTTATAGGGCGCACACCCAGCATGCAAGTGGCCAGATCTAGGGTTTCTTAGCTAAGACCAGGCGTGCCCTTGTCTTGCCTTAGGCGTGCGCTACTGTCAGAGCAAAGAACTCGCCAAAAGTTTTAGTACTTCTAGGCGTGTGCCTACTCCTCCTTAGGTGCGCGCCTATAAATTAGCTTCAGAATTGGCACTTCCCGGTATCCATAGGCGTGCACCTAACAATCTTGGCCATGCGGCTATTGTTGGTGATTATATCACCAATGTGATTTAGTGTAATTGGATTTAGTTTGAGGTTTGGTAAGCTTGAAACAATCGATATGAGTTAGGAGATGTGGGATGCATGCTTATAATTGATATTTACAAGCTTACGGAAGTGTTAGATCAAGTGTTGAACCAAAAAATGGATACTGCTGCGTATCCGTACGGATAGATTGAACTATCCGTACGGATGAAGCCTGTTAAATTGAAATCGGATACTGTAATCTATCCGTACGGATAGGGTATTTTATCCGTACGGATGAGTTACAGGACCAAAAACTGAATTTTGGTTTCCAGCAGTTTTTCTGGTGTCCCTTCGGTTTTAACTGATGTCCATTCGGTATGAAAACATTTCTTAACTGTTTTTGAAGGGTTATGTTGTGTTTTTCATGTAGAATAACACATGATATAAGTTCATAACACTTGTGAGATTTAAAAGAGAGAGATCAACACTTTAAAAAGATTTATTCATTTTCTTTGAATACTATCTTGAAACCTCAAGTTCTACACACAAATAAACAAAACTCTTATAGCTATCTTTCTATCTAATTGCCAAGATTGAAAGGGACGTAGTTTTATACCGTGATTATATTCGTGTAAATTCCCGGAGGCAATCTAAGGGAACGAATAATTTTCGCAGGAAAGAGCCTCTAACTCGACTCTGCGTTTTATATCAAGCTATCTCTTTTATTGTTTTGATACCATTGTTCTGGTCTACACAAACTCCCCAACAATCTGCGAAAATTATTGTTGTTTGAACAATGTCGAGTATCAAGGAGATGACTTCTAATTTCAAGCAAGTTGGAACAATTCAATGGTGAGGATTTCGAAGGTGGCAAAAGAAAATGCATTTCCTTTGACCGCATTGAAGGTTGTGTACGTGTGTGAGTACGCCATGCCCTCGATTGATGATAACAAAGACACCATGGAAGAGTCAAGGAAGAAAAGTAAGTGGGAAAATGACGACTATATATGCCGTGGTCACATCCTTAACGGTATGTCTAATAGTCTTTTTGATACTTACCTTGAAATTGAGACGTCTAAGGAGTTGTGGGATACTTTGGAGGAAAAATATGTAAGTGAGGACGCGTCTAGTAAGAAGTTTCTTGTTGGTAATTTTATGAAGTATGTGATGGTAGATAATCGTCCTGTTATGGATCAATATCATGATTTGTTGCGTTTGTTTGGTCAGTTTTCAATGCATAAGATGACTATGGATGAATCCATATGTGTGTCTAGTATTATTGAAAAGTTGCCTCCCTCTTGGAGGGATTTTAAAAACTCTTTGAAACATAAAAAGGAAGAACTCTCTTTAATTGAACTTGGTAGTCATCTAAGGATAGAAGAGAGTTTGCGTTCACAAGAAAGTGGTAAAAACGTTGTAGGTTTCGGTAAGAACATTGCAGATGGTTCAACTTCAATCAATATGGTTGAAGTTGGGGAAAGTTCTAAAAAGAATAACAACAAGAGAAAGTTTGATTCTTCCAACAACAAAAACAAAGCAAAGTTTAACAAGAAGCCTAAAGGCGCTTGTTGGTATTATGGAAAAGATGGCCATTTCAAGGCGGATTGTTTTGCTAGAAAGCACAACAATGGTAAGGGTAAAGGCCCGTGAATGGGGCTAAAGACCGGATCCACCTAAACATCAAGGTACGAATGATTATAATTGTGGTTTTAATTCGGATATGAATTATGTACCACCGATTTCAAGCATGTTTTTGCAGGATGATGATGTTAGTTGGTGGATAGACTCGAGGGCGACTAGACATGTATGCAAGGATAGATCCTGGTTTTGAAGTATGAAAAAGTTGAAGATGGATCCATTGTGCATACGGGCAACGAGTCTAAAGCCATTGTTGTTGGAAGAGGAATTGTAAATTTGCAATTTAGTTACGGAAAATTTGTAACTTTAAACAATGTTTTACATGTACCTTTGATCCGGAAAAACTTAATTTCAGTAGTATTTTATGTAAAGAGGGCTATAAACAAGTATATGAGTCCTCTCGTTATGTATTGACTAAACATGGTGTATTTGTAGGATTTGGTTATCTTAACAATGGTATGTTTATGCTTAATATTGTTAGTAATGGTTTGTATGAAAATGTTTGCTATGAATGTTATGATTATTAATGTTGATGATTCATACTTATGGCATGCAAGATTAGGTCATGTGCATTTTAGAAGAATGTTGCAAATGTCTAAAAATGACTTAATTCTGTTTGTAGTACAACTATGAATAAGTGTAATACTTGTAACTTAACTAAAATTGTAAGACAACCTTTTAAAGGTGTTGAAAGGTCGTCTACAATTTTGGAACTTATTCATAGTGATCTATGTGAATTTTGTTCTTCTCCATCTTTTGGAAACAAAAGTATGTTGTCACATTCATTGATGATTGCTCTCGTTTTGCTATGTTTACTTGCTTTATACTAAAAGGCGAGGCAATGGAAAAATTTAGAGTGTTTAAAAGCGAAGTGGAATTGCAACTTGAAACTAAAATAAAGAAACTTCAGACGGATAGAGGTGGAGAATACTTTGATCCACCACACTTTGAATCTTGTGGGATTATACATGAAAGAACTTCACCTTATACACCACAACAAAATGGCATAGTGAAAGAAAGAATCGTACTCTAAAAGAGATGGTGAATACTATGCTTTCTTACTCGGGATTGAGTGAGGGATTTTGGGAGAAGCTATGTTAATGACTTGTTATTTATTGAATAGATTTCTAATAAAAAGAGTCCAATTACCCCATATGAGCTTTGGTATAAAAAGAAGCCAAACTTGCATTATTTGCGTGTTTGGGGATGTAGGGCAGTCGTAAGACTACCCAATCCTAAGATTAAAACCTTGGGGGAAAGAGGCATTGATTGCATATTTATTGGATATGCTTTGCATTCCAAGGTATATAGGTTCTATGTTATAGAACCAAATGATTCAGTTGCGGTTCATTCCGTAATTGAATCAAGGGATGCTCTCTTTGATGAAAGTCGGTTTTCTTCTATATCAAGGCCTAGAGATGTTGTTCCTATGAACATTGGATTTAAAGAAAGTTGTGGTGGTGTAGAGTCACAAGATGAGCCTTTAGTGCTTCGAAGAAGCAAAAGGGCAAGGAAAGAAAAATCTTTTGGTCCCGATTTCCAAACATATTTGGTGGAGGGTACAAGAGATGAAGTAGGATTTCAATATGCATATTGTTATCATATAGATGATGATCCTAGAACTTATAAAGAGGCTATGGAGTCTCGGGATGTTGCCTTTTGGAAGGAAGCCATTAATGATTTGATGGATTCCATTTTAGGCAATGATACGTGGATATTGACGGATCTTCCACGTGGGTGTAAACCATTGGGTTGCAAATGGATCTTCAAAAGAAAAATGAAAATTGATGGATCCGTTGAAAGGTATAAAGCCCGGTTGGTGATACAAGGCTTTAGACAAAAAGAAGGCATTGATTATTTCGATACTTATGCCCCGGTTGCTAGAATCTCCACTATTAGATTGTTGATTGCCTCGGCAGCCATTAACAATCTTGTTATTCATCAAATGGATGTTAAAACAGCCTTCTTGAATGGGGATTTGGATGAGGAAATTTATATGAAACAACCGGAGGGTTTTGTGATACCCGGAAATGAGCATAAAGTTTGTAAGCTTGTTAAATCATTGTATAGGCTGAAACAAGCTCCCAAACAATGGCATAATAAGTTTGATGAGGTTGTATTGTCTAATGGTTTTAAGCTTAACCAAATGGACAAGTTTTTGTATAGCAAATTTGATGAAACCGGAAATGGTGTAATCATTTGCCTATATGTTGATGACATGTTGATCTTTGGTACAAACCAAGATCAAGTTGACCATTGTAAATCATTTTTGTCATCAAGTTTTTCTATGAAAGATATGGGGGAGGCGGATGTTATCCTTGGAATAAAAATCATAAGGAATGACAAAGGGATTACTTTGACACAATCTCACTATATCGAGAAAATGTTGAAGAAATTCAATTGTGAAAATTCTGTTCCGGCAAGAACTCCCATGGATCCTCATGAGAAATTTGAGTTAAATTCGGGTAATCCGGAGTCTCAACTTGAATATGCTCGAGTTATAGGATGTTTGATGTATGCAATGACTAGCACACGTCCGGACATTGCATATGCGGTTGGAAAACTTAGTAGATATACTAGTAATCCAAGTAGTGTTCATTGGCATGCGGTGACACGTGTGTTAAGGTATCTTAAGTTTACAAAAAAATTTGGTTTAACTTATGTTGGACATCCTTCGGTTATAGAAGGCTACTCGGATGCTAGTTGGATATCAAATGAAAATCATTCTTCTACGAGTGGTTGGGTGTTTCTACTTGGAGGTGGTGCCATTTCATGGGCTTCCAAGAAGCAAGCATGTAATGCAAACTCAACAATGGAATCGGAGTTTATTGCCTTGGCTTCGGCCGGTTTAGAGGCGGAATGGCTTAAACATCTGATTTACGAGATTCCATTGTGGCCAAAACCGATATCACCAATTTCTATCAATTGTGATAGTGAAAATACATTGTCTAAATGCTATAGTCAAGTGTACAACGGAAAGTCGCGACATATTGGAGTTAGGCATAGCTCGATTCGTGAGTTGATCACTCACGGGTGATATCGATTGCTTTTGTGAGATCTCAAAAGAATTTAGCCGATCATTTGACCAAGGCATTGGCGAAGGACTTGTTCATCAAGTCGGTTGTCGGGATGGGTCTACAACCCATTGAAACTTTGCGTTAGGATACCCAATTCCCCCTTAATATGACATTAGGGGCTGAATTCAATGTGGGAGGCCTAATGACTTAGTTTTGGCACATATATTTTGTCCCGAAGGTTTGTGCTTGACTTTCATGTGAGGTTGATAATATATCTTAATAAGACTTATGAAAAAGTGTTGTTGCAGGTACACGATTAATAAGACTCACCTATATGAGTATGAAGTTTGGCCGCTTCAAGAAAGTTAGGGTTGGATTTCTGCATGCTCATGAATTGATATGGACACGAGGCCTGGATAAAGAGTGTCAAGCAAGCTATAGGAGTTGTCTTTTGATTCATTTGTGTATTATCTTTGAAGTATTCAAATGTGTAAAGGGGTTCATGTTAGGAAATCTACGCGGGAACGCAGCGGAATTTAAAATTTTATTTCCTTTTAACCAGGATCGACTTCGTTTATGCAATAAACAAACGAGTTAGTAGACGGTGGTTACCTTGGTTGATCTATAAGATCGACGCTTTGACCGTCTAAGGAGAGTAGTTCTGCATGGATCCGCCCAAGTGTTCGGCCTCTACTGCCAGTCCACACGAACAGCCCGCCGGAATCCCATCATGGATTGCTATTGGAAAACTCCGGTTGCTAGACCGGCCTTTTTCCCCTCTCTCCAACTCTCTATAGGATGTTCTCTATTTTACACAAGAACTATTAGTTCTTGGAATTGTGTTGTACAAAAGAGCTTGACACCCACCTCTTATTTATAGTGATAAGTGGCGCCAATAATAGAGTGGAAAGGAAGAAAACCTTTTCCCAATAAAATAAGGAAAATATAATTGATTGATTTATCTCATTTATTATAATATCTTATATCAAATAAATCTATGATATTGTCAATATCTTATATTGAATATTCCCAAGATATTGTCAATATCTTATATGGACAATATTTATCTTTTTATTATTGTGGAAATATTACATATCAAATCAAATAGTATGTAATATTTATTTATTTCGTGTATACATTATTTGTACACTTTATTTGTAAAAGGACATATTAATTGTGGTACATATAAACAATTAATATGTCAAACTCTAGTTACTTTATATCATAGACATACTTTTACTTTTTACACATGCATGCTTGCCGCCCATCTAGTGGCCGCCCAAGCTAGCTAGTATCTCCCATCAATTGTAACTATTTATACTTCTTCCATTTGATGAATAAACTAAGTTGAAGTTTACTCAAGTATAATTTACTTTCTCAAACTCTCTTCATGGTATCGGAGCCTTAAACTCCCGAATCATTTGCAAATTCTCAGTACCTCTTTGATTCAAGAATGTCTTCATTATCCAAGCTTCTCACCTCAGTTGAGTCCCAGTGCCTCAAGCAGACAGAGGGTCACCGACTCTTCATCTTACACAAATCATAGACTTGATGGCAACAACTATTTCTTGTGGTCAAGGTCTATGAAAATGTACATCTCTGGACAAGGTAAGATGGGATACCGTCCGCTCTAAACCCGCCCGGTGAAGATGACCCAGATTTGAAGCATGGGATACTACTAATAATCAAGTCATGACCATTCTCACAAGATCAATGACAAAAGAGATTAATGAGAACTTTATGATGTATGATACCGCAAAGGAGATGCAGGATAATGCCAGGATCTTTACTCCAAGAAAGACAATACATCGAAGTGTATGAACTTGAAGCTCAGATTCAAAAGCTGCAGACAAGGAGATATGTCTCAGTAACTCAATACTTCAACCAACCTGCTCAGGGCATGGCAACACCTAGATATGTTGGAAACTCACCCTAGAATGATGTCAAGGATCTTCGCCTTTATAAGGACATTATTGAGAAAAGAGAGTATTCAAGTTTCTTCTTGGATTGAATCCTACTCTTGATGATGTTAGGGAAGGATCCTTGCCACAAAACCTCTCCCAATCTCAAATCCATGTTTCTTTGAAGTCAAACATGAGGAAAGCAGAGAAAAGTGATTTCTTTGAACTCCCCGCTTGACAACCTGTTTGAAAGTGCTACCCTGTTGATCGTCGGGAAGCTCTTGAGGTTATTGAGATGTCAAGTAAGCTCACCGATCGAATCTGGAAAGTTGTTCGTGAGCACCGCAACGCACAAATCACACCAAGGACACTTCTTTGGAAGCTACATGGCATGCCTAAATCCTCCAAGCCTACCAGAGGAAAGTCGTAAAAGGCATGTCAATGAAGAGGAGAATGATAACAAGTTGAATGCTCGGTTTCTTTGCATTCAAAGCTTTCCTCACTCAACAAAAAGAAGGTAGTCCATCTACCGACACAGCTACTCAGGCTAGTGCATGTAAATTCTACTCTTCTATTAGTAATGAAACATGGATTGTTGATTCTGGGGCCTCCTCTCACATGACTGGCAATAAAAACCTCATAACTCACATTATGCCATGTCATCAAATTCATAAAATTAAGACTGCTGATGGATCTATCTCTCATGCAAAAGGTTTTGGAAATGTTAAACTCACTAATAAGATATGCCTAAAGGATGTCCTATTTGTTCCAAAATTAGACTGCAATCTCATATATGTCAGTAAACTTGCAAAAGATTTGAATTGTACTGTTGTGTTTAATAAGAATCAGTGCACTTTCCAGGACCCTTCTTCACAGGAAGTGATTGGGAGGGCTAAACCCTGTTCAGGATTGTATGTGGTCAACCCTGCTAAAGCATGTAAGATCAAGACCGAATCCGCCTCAATGACTGCACTCAAACCTTAGACAATATCATGTTATGGCATTATAGACTAGGACATCCAAGTTTTGGTTATTTAAAGTCTGTAATTCCTGAATTATTTAAAGGATGTAATGTCAATGATCTTCAATGTGATATTTGTCAATTTGCCAAACTTACCAAATCTGTGTATACCAAACTACCTTATTTGCCTTCCAAACCTTTCACTTTAATTCATAGTGATGTATGGGGACTTTCAAGAGTAAAAAGTATAACAGGAAAAGGTGGTTTGTCACTTTCATTGATGATCATACCGAAACACAATGGTCGTTTTTAATGAAGGATAAATCTGAAGTTGGAGCAGTTTTCAGAATTTTACAACATGATCTCTACTCAATTTGACACTAAGATCAAGATCTTAAAGACAGATAATGCACTTGAATACTATGAGTCTAACCTCAGTAATTTCTTGATGGATAAGGGGATTGTCCATATCAGTAGTTGTGTGGAAACACCTCAACAAAATGGGGTTCTTGAGAGATAGAAACAGCACCTACTAGAGATGGCTAGATCAATCATGTTCACCACACATGTTCCAAAGTATATGTGGGGTGAAGCTATATTCTCGCCACATACTTAATCAACAGACTTCCCAAGTAGAGTGTTAGGCTTCAAAACTCCTATCCAAACCCTTGACGACCACACTCCACTCGCCTCATCTTATTTCCCAATTACCTCCAAAAATCTTTGGTTGTCTTGTGTTTGTTTATATCCATGCCCAACACGAAGCAAACTTGATCCCAAAGCTCACAAGTGCATTTTCCTAGGATATGCAAAGGACAGGAAAGGTTACAAGTGTTACTCTCCTTCTGAAAAGAGATTTTACAATTCTATGGATGTAATTTTTTTGAAAGGACTCCTACTACAAAGCCAAGTCCCTTTGAGGCGATCCGATGGAAACCTGATTGAAATTGACCTAAATCCTTTCCCTCAGCAAACTCTTAACCTCAAAGAAACTCATCGATTCTCAAGCAGATCGAACCTCGACACCCTCGACTCTCGGCGACCTCATCGATCCTCAAAGAACCTCCTCGAACCTGAGTCATCGACCCCGAGCCCTGCTGACCCAGAGCCCATCGACACTCAAAGAACCTCTGAGACTCTCAAAGACACGACATTGATCATAGGCCTATTGCTATCAGGAAGGGAAAGAGATCTTGCACTATTGATCATTCTATTCATAATTATCTATCTTATGATCAGTTATCACCTGCTTTTGCCATGTTTACACAGGACTTGGATTCTCACTCTATTCCTAAGAATATACAGGAAGCTCTCCAACATGATAAGTGGAAGGGCGGTGTCAAGACCGAAATGATCGCCCTCCTGGATAATCATACTTGGGATCTAATGACTCTCCCAAAGGCAAGAAGGCAGTCGGTGCAAGTGGTTATTTACCATCAAATACAATGCTGATGGTACAATTGACAAGTATAAGGCCAGACTAGTTGCAAGGGGTTTCACTCAAACTTATGGCATTGACTACAAAGAAACTTTTGCACCGGTGGCAAAAGTGAACACTGTCAGAGATCTTGATATCTCTCTTTCATCCAACAGTGGCCTCTTCACCAATTAGATATAAAAATGCCTTTCTCAATGGTGACCTTCGAGGAAGTCTACATGAGTGTACCTCCTGGTTTTACCAATCCTCACACTCAAGGAAAGGTTTGTAAATTGAGGAAATCTCTATATGGCCTGAAGCAATCCCCAAGAGCCTGGTTTGGGAAACTCACTACTGTGGTTAAAGCTGCTGGATATCATCAATGCAACTTAGATCACACCATGTTCATCAAGACCACTAGCCAGAAAAGATCTATTCTTATTGTATATGTGGATGATATCATCCTCACTGGTGATGACTCTGCTGAGATCCAGAATTTGAAGACTCTACTGGCAAAGGTTTTTCAAGTCAAGGATATGGGCTATCTTAAATACTTCCTTGGTATGGAAATTGCAAGAAACAACCAGTGGTATCTCTATCTCTCAAAGGAAATATGTGGCTTTGGATCTCTTTGAAGGAAATCGGTATCTTTGGGATGCAAACTCTTTGTATCCCCAGTAGACCCTAGTAATACCCCTTTGCATGGTGACATGACATTGTCGCTGGAAGGATCAATATCAAAGACTTGTAGGAAACTCATTTATCTCGTCCCATACAAGACCCGATATTGCATATGGAGTCGATCCAGTTAGCCGTTCATGCATTGCACTCTTGAGCAACATTGGGATGTTTGTGAGCAGGATCGAGGTACTTGAAATCACTCTCGCCAAGGCCTGCATTTCACCAAGTCTGCTTGAGAGATCTATCAAGGTTTACACCGATGCTTGATTGGTGGTGGCCGCCACATAGATGAAAGGTCTACTACAAAGCTCTTGTTCTTATGTATGGGAAATCTTGTCACTGGAGGAGCAAGAAACAACCCATCTGTCTCGTAAGAAGCGATCTTTTAAATCGAACTCAGGCACTAGTCCGGGTATTTGTGAAGCTCTATGGATAAAAAGGTCTGGATCGAACTTCAAGACTTTATTCAAGACCCTATCACACTCATTTGTGACAATAATTCAAAGATTATGCATGGCAGAGGATCCAGTCCATCATGTTAAAACCAAACATGTGGACATTGTGATTACTACTTTCACGAAGGAGAAGATTGATGCCTAGACTATTCAACTCCAGTATGTTCCCTCCGCAGACCAGAATGCTGACATTCTCACCAAGGCCATTCCACCACTTATGTTCAGCCGACTTAGTAGTAAACTTGGTTGTATAAACATATACAACCCAGTTTGAGGGGGGGTGTGGAAATATTACATATCAAATCAAATAGTATGTAATATTTATTTATTTCGTGTATACATTATTTGTACACTTTATTTGTAAAAGGACATATTAATTGTTGGTACATATAAACAATTAATATGTCAAACTCTAGTTACTTTATGTCATAGACATACTTTTACTTTTTACACATGCACGCTTGCCGCCCATCTAGTGGCCGCCCAAGCTAGCTAGTATCTCCCATCAATTGTAACTATTTATACTTCTTCCATTTGATGAATAAACTAAGTTGAAGTTTACTCAAGTATAATTTACCTTCTCAAACTCTCTTCAATTATATTACCATAAATCAATTTACACATGTGCATATATCACATATATATAATTACAAATATAAATCTACACATATATATTTATCACAAATGTGAACATGCATATCCTATATGCAATTCACGTGTGGTGATATATATATATTCATATGTTAATATCTTATATTAATATATGGTAATATCATTAATTAAATTGCATAATCCAAGTGTATCTTATACACTTCAATGTGGCGCCCCATATTGCCAAATATTGGCATCCGGAATATTCTTTAATTAATATAATATTATTAATATCTTGTATTTAATTTATTCATAATAAATAAATACCACCATATTAATCTACCACTATAACCTTTATAGTCTCGAGATAAACTTTCCTTATTTGGTTATCATCTATAACCATATTTTAATCCGCTAGATGTTCTTATGTGTGTGACCCGATAGGCTTCGAATATGTTGGCCGTAGACACAAAGTGCAAATTACTTAAAATGCCCTTCATACCTAACGATCACGGGATAGCCTCAGCAACACACCGTGACCCCCAATCATCGGAAGAGTCAAATGCAATGACTACTACCTTTTCATGTGACTTGATTATCGTGTAACTTACAATCCTATCATTTGTAATAATATCCATACGGTCGTTAGTCGAGTGTCAAAACATCAACGACCGTATCTTATAATCTGGATATCATGCTCTCTCGAAGTAACTTGTTTACTCCCACTTTGCAAAGATTCACAAGAGTAAGACATTCCTTATAAGAAGGCCATTTCGGATATTCAATCCCAATCATAGGATACGCGATTCCCGGACGACCAATCATGTCTACTCCGCATGCTTCAGTATCATACCCAATCACTACCGCATGATCGCCCCGTGGCTAGGGGAAACCTCAATAGTGTCAAAGCATGACAATCCACACCGTGATGCCATGAAGACTCGGTCTTAAGGATAATTACACAACCGCCACATAGTGTGACACTTATCCGTGTAAGTGGGTCGATCTAACGACGCATTCTACAATACACGCCCACGCATACCCAAGTGTCTCTACTCTTCGATAGACGAGATCTATCCCCGCCCTAAAGACGAAGACATCTAATACGTGCTAGCTGCTCATACTATCAATGCCCTGTTTGATAGTACATCAGCCTAGAGACATTTAAGTATCAAACTTATTAAAGTGATTAGAGATCTCATCAACCATAATCGCCTATCATGGTTTCTCTATCACGAGTTTAATACTAAGGACGTTATCATATAACAATTCACAATCTGGTTCTTAAAAAGAACATATATATGACAATGTAAAAGCCATTTAATATATGTACAAACATAAAGAAATAGTAGAAATGATCCGACCGGTCGGATCCGGTCCAACCCGATTGGGTTTAGGACACTATTCCAACAATCTCCCACTTGGCCTAAAACCAATCACTCGTACACACGAGACCAAGTTGAAACACAATAATCTCACGCAATACTCGCAACCAGCCCTAGCCATAAACGGATCGCTATCCGTGGGGACTCAGACTATCTTCATATCATGTTCCAAATGACCAAGTCAAAGGAACCGCCTCAACACACACACGAATCTCTCGACGAGACCCTGGTCCTTGTTTCAAGCAATGAATCCACTTACTATATCGGCTATATAGAAAAGGTGGAAGAACCGCACAAGGTTCAGGAATGAACCTTACAGATCCATGTATCGCTCCCGCTGCGCCTAAGGCACTCACTGTGTTTTGGCCTAGTTGTAGAATTTACTGATGACCTATCGCTAAGAACATTCCCACTCAACGTATCACTTATTCAAAGTATTCGCAAACCAGCATTGTAGCTCCCACTTGCCTTCATAAGACTCAGGATATACGTCTGTATATCTACGTTTATTTAATTCCAAGTTTCAATAAACTAGGAAACTTTCCTCAACTTGTTTAAGGATATTCTCGACATTCACCAGATTTACTTTCATACTTGCTCATGACTGTTCATGGACTATGAACATCCAGCATTACCTTTGATACGATTGCGAATGAGGTTCCCGACCCGTTGGCCCCGATGCAACCGATAGATCATTTGGTAATTCGAGATGGACCTATGACGAGGTTGCAAAGGAGAAGGATGCGAGAGGCTTTGGATAATTTGATTATTGATACTTATGTTGAGCATGGACGGCCCAAGCCGGAGGAAGAACAAACCGTTAAGATCGTCATCTACGCTACCGGATCGGGAGACAACAACGATGGATTTGGATAAATATGCATCAAAAGTGGCGCCACCTTTAGGACTATTTTTGGACTTATTTATTATTTCTATTTTTGGATTTTTAGTTAGGTAATTATCTTGTTTTTATTTATTTTCCGTCTCCCACATTGTTTAGGAGACAACTAGTCTTTTATTTGTAGCCTTATATATAAAGGCAAGCTACTATGATAATAAATCACAATACAATTTTCGAGTATAATCTTTTATTTGAGTTGAGAGTTTTCTTCTTGCCCGTTTTAATCTGTGGATCGATTAAAACACAATCACTTCTTGAGTGAGTAGTCTCTTTGTCGTAGAGATTACATCCTTCAAGAACGAATCAGCGTTTTGAGCACGCGTTGTTTATTCTTGGCCTTAGCCTGGGTCGAGGACACTAGGTTTAGGTTTCCATAGCTCACCATTGATCCCTTGAGTCGTTTCCTGGAACCGTATCCGCATCAGTTGGTAGCAGAGCCCAGTGACCGAGGTATCAAATATCCTTATTTGTTTTAATTTCCATTGTTCTTTCGTTTCTTGTTCTTACTCAAAAAAAAAAAAAAAAATTATCGTACCTGTTCTTCTTGCATCGTTCATATTCAATCCGCATTTGTGCTCAAGCGAGCGTTGAGTAGTGTGGTAAAGGTGGAGGATAACTTGCAACGTGAAAATATCTTTCATACACGTTGCTTGGTGAATGGAAAGCTTTGTTTAATGATTATCGATCCGGGGAGTTGTACGAACGTCATTAGTGCTGGTTTTGTTTCGAGCGTAGGATTGCCTACAATACCCCATCCTCAACCTTATAAGCTACAATGGTTGAACGACGTCGGCGAGATTAGTGTGACGAAGCAGGCTTTGATTTCTTTCACTCTTGGACGACTTGATGATGAGGTTCTGATGAGAGATAAATTTATGATCATTATTATGACATTTTACCCCAATATTGATACCATTTTGAGCATTATTGTATCAAATCAAGTCAAAATTACTAAGTTTTATTCAAATGTATAAGTAGTAGTTATTATATAAAAAATCGTATTTTTATCGGTTTAGTAACCGGAGTGTCGTGTCGGATTTACGTTTGGTATTTTGGTGGTTCATTGCAGGATTATACATTGACCAAGATTCCACGTAACGACATGTTTTGAGTCTAAAAGATGTGTTTAGAGGATTAGAAGAAGGTGCCACAAGTTTATAAGTTCAACGGAGCAAATTTTCTAAGTACTTAAATCGTTACATATTTTCGACGGAGATTTGACCCAGCTTAGAGGCATTTTCAGGGGATGACTTCTTAATGAAAGTTGTAGATCTTCACATAAGCTTTCCAACGCACTTTGAATTACGTCAATTGGAGGTCTACAACTCAAGTTATGGTCAATTGACTAATCAATTCGGATTAGTAGAAATCCCGTAAAAGACTCGACATACGAATGGCTCATCAAAACGACATTTTATGAATAAGTTTCCTTCATAAAAGTTGTATATCTTCAAGAAATATTTCCAATGGATTTTGAATCAAGTCAATCGGACTTCTACAACTCAAATGGTGGTCAAATGGCTAATTGATTTGTATTAAGGAAAATGTCGCAAAACGACGCGTAATGAGAATGACCCATCAAAAAGGCGTTTTCTGAAGAAGAGTCCTTCATGAAAGTTGAAGAATTTTCCGAGAGCTTAATTTTGACGTTTGAATCATAATTTTGGAGGTCTACAACTCAAGATATGAATTTTATAAGTTTTGGAAGGATCAGAATTAGCACCACCGGATCGATCCGGCCTTTTCCGGATCGATCCGACCCCCTTTTTTCTCCTATAAAAACAGAGCATCAAGAACAGAGGCTCTTTGCCCCTTCTTTCCCCTTTCTTTTCCCCTCTTCTTCTCGTCCCTGCTTCTTTTCTTTCTTTTTTTTTTTTTTATTTTTTTGTTTTGATGATCATATATATATATATACATATATGATATATATATATATATATACACACCCTTCATGTATATATATATATTCTATATATGAATATATATGTGATAGATCTATCTATATATATATAGATCTAGATCTAGATCTCGTTTTCATCTCGTTTCTCTTTTTATTTTCTTTTGGGGGCCCGTATATACATATATATGTCTACGTATGTATGTATATATGTTTTTCACATATATAAATAAAATGGTTATAGTATCGTTGTAATGGCGGAATAATTATCGAAGATTGTTGATTTGAAGCTTTGGCATGTTAGATCCGATTGAAACGACCCCGATTCGATAGTCATAACCGGTAATATATTCTAAAATTGTTATGTTTATTATTTCTATTTCTATTTATATATGATATTAAACTAAAAATATATCTAGCCAAGATATGAATCTGAATTAGTTAATCTTTTGGTAAAATGAATGATCGACTCAGTAATAATGATTAAAATCAATTATGATGAATCTCTTTCTTTCGCGCTTAATGAAACGTTAAAATTGAAAGACCGGAGGGTAAAATTGGCGAGTGAAAGCGTGACAACGGAACCCGTTTCCTACCCGGGCGATTTGTCTTGGGAAAGATAAATTTTATTGACATTTGTACTCGAGATCGTAATAATGTTAAATCATCAGTTTAATTGAAACTTAAACCGAAAGTTAAATCGTCCGGCTTTGACAACCGGAGCCTTTTAAATAAAATTGACCGTTTGATGAACGGAATGACTCATTTTTATCTAAAGGTAGATTTGTACTCGGGACACATTCGAGAAAAACCGTGAATAGTGATTGTGGACCTTGGGTGATGCAATGGACATATGACAATTTCATACGCCTTTCGTGTGAGGAGAGTTGTCTAGCTTAGTGAGTACACCGATTCATATATAATTTACACCTTGAATAAAGGAAGATCATCTCATTTATTTCTACTAAAAGATATTGATTCAAGAAAGTATTCTTGGCTAGATCCAAAATATATCTATATATTATATTAGTATTTATTTGTTTTATTTTCTGCTTTACTAACATCTAACTCTAACATTACTAACTAATCTAATCTGATCTAACATAATCTAACCCGAGGAAAATGATAAACCTGCGACTTAGATCGAGTTAATAATAGCTTCTTGGTGTTTAACCCCACTTAAAAGAATTACCATGTTTTCCCGAGGAATACGACTGACTCACCAAACTAGAGCTACAATTTGACCCGGCCGCTGCCGGTTAGGATCTGTATAGCCTAGAAAAGGTCCGTCGACTTTTTGGCGCCGTTGTTGTCGGGAAAACGTCGCTAATTTCTTTCTTTGTGTCTAGGCGTTACTACTTGTATTAGCTCAAAATTCTCGAGGATAAGTCAACACTCTTCTTATCACATTTCTTTTTTTATTTTTCCGTTGGTATCTACCTTCTTTTAGTTACCAATTTTCTTCTTCTATTAAATTCGAGTTATTTTCTATTTTCGATAGTAGAAAGTAAACGTGGTCATAACAGCCAAGGATAAGTCAATACATTTCTCAATCTCATTTGTATTTTTATTTTCATTGGTACCTACCTATTTGGTAAGATATCAATTTTTTTATAAAAATACTCGATAAATACCGAGTGGCTTCGGTAATTACCGAGAGAGAGAGAAAAAAAAAAAAAAAAAAAAAAAAAAAAAAAAAACTACTCGGTAAATATCGAGTGGATTCGGTAATTACCGAGGAGAAAAAATGTGGTTTTTTTATCGATTTTGTGTTATTTTCTATTCGATATTTTCTATTCCACAAGAATTGTCAAATCGAGTTACGAAAATGGCCGAAACCGTTGGTGAAACACCTGAACAAGGGATTGCTCATGCTCAAGGGTATGGCCAAAACCTTAATCAGAATTTACCTCAACCTAATAACGAATCGAATAATAGAAATAATCGAATCGAATAAGCATAATCGTAATAATCGAAACCAAATTTAACCCGAGACCTATATGTGATCGGACCGTAAGAAGGTACCAGATTAATAATCCAATTCGTTTACCCAATAAAGGAGCAAATAATTTGAAATAAAATCTCATCTTTTGGTTTAATTGACACAAGAGCCCAATTTCTAGGAGAAGATGATGAGGATCCACATCATCATCTCTATCTTTTCAAGAGTTGTGTAATCTGACCAAAAGTCATGGTGCTCATCGGGAATTAACGAGGATGTCTATGTTTCCTTTTCTTTAAAAGGAAGAGCACGAGATTGGTTTTTGTCACTTCCACATCATTCATTGACTAGTTGGGAGGATATTCAAACCGAGTTCTTAAAGCAAGATTTTACTCCTGGTAGAAAATTGGAATTAATAGTCTAAATTGCCAACTTTAAACAAGGATCCGAAGAAATGTTTGGGAATGCTTGGGGAAGATTTAAAAGTTATTAAAAGCTTGTCCCGATCATGGTTATTCCTTAGAGATGCAAATCCAACTTTTCTGTCGTAAATTAAGGAAAGACTCACGTGCAGATGTAGATCATGCATGTGGTGGTTCGTTAATGATGAGTGAAGCTCAAATAGTTTACGATGCTATAGAAAAGATTTCCAAAAATAATCGTATGTGGGAAACCGGTTCTAGCACAAGAAAAGTAGCCTTTGCAGGAGAATGTACATCGAATGCAGAAGTTCTTGCACACTTGGAGAATTTGAGTAGGAAATTTGACGGCTTATTAGCCAGTAAAAAGATAAACTCAGAAAATGTCATATCGAATGAATACTCAAGTCATGATAATGTGTCATCAGGGATGGAAGAACCAGAAGGATATTCAAGGGAAAAGGTGAGTTTTTTGCAACAGCATAAGAATTTGAACGATGCATATTCAAACTCTTTTAATGCTATTAGAAGAGATCACCCTACTTTTCGTTGGTCTGAAACCCCTAGTAAGCAAGGACAACCACCGTATCCAATCCAATATAAGAATCCAAATCTAGTTTATCAAGGAGATACCTCGAATCAGAATCTACAATCATTACCTAGATCGTATCCACAATATACCACTCAAAGCATACCCGGTCACCCAAAGTTCAACTCAACCTTGAAGGAGTTGATAAATGGGATAAATTAATGGAAAATCGATAGGTATGATATCTACTCAAGCTCAAAATATGGAAACTATGATAACTTCTATAGAGTGCAATAAGGTAAGGATATGAGTACGTTGAAAACATCTATGAGTGGACATGATACGAATGAGAATTATAGAAGCTTCATTGAGGAATCGGAATATCACTTGAGTAGAGAAGTAGAATGTAAAACAAGAAACCTCGGAAGGATTGCCAAGTAATATCGAAAGAAATCGAGTGGGGTAAATGTTGTTATTACCAGAAGTGGAAGGATCTGTGGAAGTAATGGATTAGAAAAATTCGGGAATAATGAAGTAGAGGATGATTTAGATGGTAAATATAAGAAGAATATGGAATCTAAAGGGCCATTTCAAACCGAACTTTATCCGGCTCAACCTAAATTCACATCGGTTCAACCTGGATAGGCATCACCACATCCACTGCATATTTTGAAGAAAAAGGTACTGAATGATGACACACGATGTCCTCAAAATGCACAATCATTCAAGGAAGCTTTACCATCTTCGTTTAACGATGAGAAGTATGCATGTTTTCTCGACACTTTTCGGTGCTTAAATATTAATATCCCTTTCATCGATGTTTGTAAGGGAGAGTTTAGTTTGGGAGTTAATTATGAGAGCGTTATCTTCAACATTTACAATTCATTGAAATATCCATACATTACACTAGAATCTAGTTCTTGTGTAGACACTTTGTGTTCTCTTGTGGTGGATCGTACTAACATGCAGGTAATTGAAGAAGATGACTTTAGCAATAATGTGAAAGCTTACAAACCTAAAGCTCGAAAATCAAAGGAAAAGGTCAAGAATCGTTTGGATTGGTGGAAATTGTCTAATCTATGTTGGAGACCTGTAAAGAAGAAGGATGCGGTGCGTGAGGATGACCCACCACCAGTACATTAGAAAACTAAAGCACGATAAAGTCTGGCTATAGACTATAAATGTAGTCAATGACGGGTACTATCCTTCCCTTTTTACTCCTTAAGCATTTATTTTTAGTGGATTATGTGCTTAATTGTTACGTGCTTTTGTGAGTAATTGTTAGAAGTATCCCGTTTTGTTTAGTATATTATATTAGTTAATCATTATCATTTTGGTCGAGCAAACAGCGTTAACCAAAAAGCGCTACCGGAGGCGACTCGCAAAAAATGTTAAATATAATAATTACTCATACTTTGGATGATACTTTGGTAATACTTCGGATTGATTTTCATTTTGTTTCACCAAGTCTTAGGATGAATGTTTGAATGTCATTATAAAGGGAATGATTAGGTGGTTATCCGAAAATCCCGATGGAGAAAAAAGAGAAAATTCAAATGCATTATTTCTTAGACTTAGGTTGTTAGAACAATTTGAAATAATCCTTGAGGATCTGGGTATAAAAGACTCAGAGTTAATACTTTCTCACATATTTCATATCATGATCTAGTCTGTTTTAAATTTCAAATAATGTGTGACATGTATTAGTTCAACTACTGTGGAATATTGTGTGTTTTAAATCAATAAAAGTTTATGTGGTGTGTTTATCTACCCTTTTGCATTACACTGTCACACTCCACACACTTTTATTTCATTTGCACACACAACGGTCATAACTTTAACCCACCCACCCACCCTTTAATATCATCTGAGTATTTGTTTTGACTTGTTTTAGTGCACCATTGCTTTCCCAACAACTTAATTACACTCACTTTACATTGAGGACAATGTAAGTTCGTAAGTGGGGAGTGGAGTCGTTGGTCTAGCAATGGCATTAATGTTTATTTTGTATCAATAAATCCCTTAGTTTTCGATCTTTTTCGAGCATTATTTAGTTGATTAAAATAAACTGTATAAGGTATATATTTCATGGATTTGAAGATGTAATGATCAATTTGGATGTGTATAACCAATGTGAACCGTAAGTGCATTGTAATTCCAAATATATTTGTGTAACATGAATTCTTTCACGTAAGCCTTTGATATTGAAACGAAAATTTTAAACTGTATCCATTCAGTATCCTAGTGGTTATTCTAGATAATAACAGTAACTTAGTACCTAACTTTTGAACGTGTACTGTGAATATCTGAAGGTTTGAATGTGATAGAAAGGATATAAGTTAAGTGGAATGAAAGGAAGAATACAAAAAAAATAATAATAATAATTAAGATGAACTATCTATATGTTGGTTGTAGCTACCAATGATTTGAGTGCAGTAGAGGCGTTATCACGAAGCGCCCTATATCACTATGAGGTTTAAAAGCTCCCATCGCTGATGATAGTAGTCAAAGCTAGGGTGTTATCACGAAACGTCCTATTGCCGGGAATGAAGGCATATGCTACACATGTGAAATTAAGTTCATCAAAAGAAAAAAAAAATTTAAGAGTGGTTGAAATCTTAGTTATCTTCTGACTATCCCCAGTATAAACTGAATGATATGCTTTAGGGATTATCCTAATAAGTACACAGAGAACTTTGTGTGGAGGCACATTGCTTATACCTAGGAAAGTCATTAGAAATTTTGTCTAAATGGATATTTGTGTGTTTTGCTTGATTTATTCAAGAGAGGATAGTGGAAATTGAAAAGGCTTGTCACACACACACTCTGTTATACATTTATATTGAGGTTAAAGCCTGGTTATAATTCTAAAGGTTGTATTATCTGGTTGTTCCTTATACCTTCTATCTTCATGAATTTATCTCTCATTCATTTTGTTTTATCATTTGTTTTGCTCGAGGGCGACCAAAAGCTAAGTAGGGGTTGTGATGAGAGATAAATTTATGATCATTATTACGACATTTTACCCAATATTGATACCATTTTGAGCATTATTGTATCAAATCAAGTCAAAATTACTAAGTTTTATTCAAATGTATAAGTAGTAGTTATTATATAAAAAATCGTATTTTTATCGGTTTAAGTAACGGAGTGTCGTGGTGTCAGATTACGTTTGGTATTTTGGTGGTTCATTGCGGGATTATACATTGACCAAGATTCCACGTAACGACATGTTTTGAGTCTAAAAGATGTGTTTAGAGGATTAGAAGAAGGTGCCACAAGTTTATAAGTTCAACGGAGCAAATTTTCTAAGTACTTAAATCGTTACATATTTTCGACGGAGATTTGACCCAGCTTAGAGGCATTTTCAGGGGATGACCTTAATGAAAGTTGTAGATCTTCACATAAGCTTTCCAACGCACTTTGAATTACGTCAATTGGAGGTCTACAACTCAAGTTATGGTCAATTGACTAATCAATTTGGATTAGTAGAAATCCCGTAAAAGACTCGACATACGAATGGCTCATCAAAACGACATTTTATGAATAAGTTTCCTTCATAAAAGTTGTATATCTTCAAGAAATATTTCCAATGGATTTTGAATCAAGTCAATCGGACTTCTACAACTCAAATGGTGGTCAAGTGGCTAATTGATTTGTATTAAGGAAAATGTCGCAAAACGACGCGTAATGAGAATGACCCATCAAAAAGGCGTTTTCTGAAGAAGAGTCCTTCATGAAAGTTGAAGAATTTTCCGAGAGCTTAATTTTGACGTTTGAATCATAATTTTTGGAGGTCTACAACTCAAGATATGAATTTTATAAGTTTTGGAAGGATCTAGAATTAGCACCACCGGATCGATCCGGCCCTTTCCCGGATCGATCCGACCCCCTTTTTCTCCTATAAAAACAGAGCATCAAGAACAGAGGCTCTTTGCCCCTTCTTTCCCCTTTCTTTTCCCCTCTTCTTCTCGTCCCTGCTTCTTTTCTTTCTTTTTTTTTTTATTTTTGTTTTGATGATCATATATATATATATACATATATATATATATATATATATATATATATACACACACCCTTCATGTATATATATATATTCTATATATGAATATATATATGATAGATCTATCTATATATATATAGATCTAGATCTCAGATCTCGTTTTCATCTCGTTTCTTTTTTTATTTTCTTTTGGGGCCCGTATATACATATATATGTCTCATTTGTATGTATGTATATATGTTTTTCACATATATAAATAAAATGGTTATAGTATCGTTGTAATGGCGGAATAATTATCGAAGATTGTTGATTTGAAGCTTTGGCATGTTAGATCCGGTGGAAACGATTTTCGATTCGATAGTCATAACCTGTAATATATTCTAAAATTGTTATGTTTATTATTTCTATTTCTATTTATATATGATATTAAACTAAAAATATATCTAGCCAAGATATGAATCTGAATTAGTTAATCTTTTGGTAAAATGAATGATCGACTCGGTAATAATGATTAAAATCAATTATGATGAATCTCTTTCTTCTCGCGCTTAATGAAACGTTAAAATTGAAAGACCGGAGGGTAAAATTGGCCGAGTGAAAGCGTGACAACGGAACCCGATTTCTACCGAGGCGATTTGTCTTGGGAAAGATAAATTTTATTGACATTTGTACTCGAGATCGTAATAATGTTAAATCATCAGTTTAATTGAAACTTAAACCGGAAAGTTAAATCGTCCGGCTTTGACAACCGGAGCCTTTTAAATAAAATTGACCGTTTGTGAACGGAATGACTCCTTTTATCTAAAGGTAGATTTGTACTCGGGACCTGTCGAGAAAAACCGTAATGATTGTGGACCTTGGGTGATGCAATGGACATATGACAATTTCATACGCTCGTGTGAGGAGGAGTTGTCTAGCTTAGGAGTACACCGATTCATATATAATTTACACCTTGAATAGAGGAAGATCTGTCTCATTTATTTCTACTAAAAGATATTGATTCAAGAAAGTATTCTTGGCTAGATCCAAAATATATCTATATATTATATTAGTATTTATTTGTTTTATTTTCTGTTTTACTAACATCTAACTCTAACATTACTAACTAATCTAACTGATCTAACATAATCTAACCCGAGGAAAATGATAAACCTGCGACTTAGATCGAGTTAATAATAGCTTCTTGGTGTTTAACCCCACTTAAAAGAATTACCATGTTTTCCCTGAGGAATACGACCTGACTCACCAAACTAGAGCTACAATTTGACCCGGTACACTGCCGGTTAGGATCTGTATAGCCTAGAAAAGGTCCGTCGGGTTCTATGTGATGTCGTGCCAATGCATGTTGGGCATATTCTTTTGGGACGACCATGGCAATTTGATAGGAGAGTGATATATGATGGGTATGCGAACACTTATACGCTGCAGCATGTCGAAAACGCTACGGCTCGGTACATGAAGCAAGCAAATAAGGGCCGCAAGGAAGTTATCTTTGAACCGGGTGATTTGGGTCTGGCTGCATTATCGCAAAGACCGTTTTCCCAAACAGCGGAAGACCAAGTTACATCCTCGTGGAGACGGACCTTTTGAATCTTGGGGCGGATTAACAACAATGTCTACAAGATTGCTATTCCGGATGATTGGGGCGTCTCAAATTCAATTAATGTGGTGATTTGGCGCCATTTGACAATCCTTACGATCGAGGGCGAGATCCGCCGCAACCGGGGAGGAATGATACGATTGCGAATGAGGTTCCCGACCCGTTGGCCCGATGCAACCGATAGATCATTTGGTAATTCGAGATGGACCTATGACGAGGTTGCAAAGGAGAAGGATGCGAGAGGCTTTGGATAATTTGATTATTGATACTTATGTTGAGCATGGACAGCCCAAGCCGGAGGAAGAACAACCGTTAAGATGCGTCATCTACGCTACCGGATCGGGAGACAACAACGATGGATTTGGATAAATATGCATCAAAAGTGGCGCCACCTTTAGGACTATTTTTGGACTTATTTATTATTTCTATTTTTGGATTTTTAGTTAGGTAATTATCTTGTTTTTATTTATTTTCCTTCTCCCACATTGTTTAGGAGACAACTAGTCTTTTTATTTGTAGCCTATATAAAGGCAAGCTACTATGATAATAAATCACAATACAATTTTCGAGTATAATCTTTTATTTGAGTTGAGAGTTTTCTCTTCTTGCCGTTTTAATCTGTGACTGATTAAAACACAATCACTTGCGAGTGAGTAGTCTCTTTGTCGTAGAGATTACATCCTTCAAGAACGAATCAGCGTATTGAGCACGCGTTGTTTATTCTTGGCCTTAGCCTGGGTCGAGGACACTAGGTTTAGGTTTCCATAGCTCACCATTGATCCCTTGAGTCGTTTCCTGGAACCGTATCCGCATCAACCTTTATGATGGTTTCTATCGCAGTAGCGAAGGAAACCTTCCATAAGCATCATATTTTACCTTATCTTTAGGACTAACGTCCTAACATGGATAGATCTTGAGAACACTGGCCAGCAGTATCCCTGTCCCGATCTATGCTAAACTCCTTTTAGCATCACATCTATATAGGTAAACTATAATCTAACAGCAGTTAAATCTATCGCTATAGATTCTTATTTCCAAAATTAAGAACTGCCAATCCAAGTGTTTTCGTAAAAACCTTGAACTACCAAACATTAATTGACTGTGACATGGGGTGATAATTCTTGAGAGAGATATCCAATACCTTACTCAAAAATCGTAACACACTCCCACTATCCATATTGCACATGGGGCATATCCTTCTTTTGACTAAATCAAACTCCTTTGATTATCTAACAAAGAAATCGTCTAGAGAAACTTGTTTGAGTCCATAAATGGATCTCGTGGGCTTACATATCATGTCATCGTCTATGAACATCGAGCTTTCTACCCAACGTCTTCAACACTATCATATAGCCATGATACGAAGTTATAACAAGCATCATCGATTAAGCTGGGCTCATTTGGCAAAGATAGAGGTAATTACAAGATTTACACCCGTGCACTCACCGTCACTATAGCCTTATGGTAATCATATTACAATCCATGTCAGCCTTTCAGGGACGTTCCCCTCAGGTAAGACAGACTAGGTTCACAACCTGGTTGTCACTAATGGAATCTAATTGATTTTATGGCTCCTGGCCATATCTCTCAAAAACCGCCTTTCAAACATTCTTTCATAAGTCGTGAGATATTCATTATTCAAGATGAACATACCGATGACCTTTTTCAGCTTGAGGTTATCCACAGACTTATAGAACTTTTGTGTGCACTAAGCAGTGTTTTACACCTCATCGCTTATCGGCGTCGCTTCATGCTCCAATGGTTGAATATATCTTTGTGGTTCTCAAACTCTTTTGAGATCTTATTTACTCCCATTTGTCTCTTTTGGAAGTAACACTTCCTCTAGAAAACAAACATGTTTGGAGACAAACATTTTGCTCATGAGACGGGTAAATAATATCTAACGTACTTGCTTAGATATTCCACAAAGTTGCATATGTCGTACTAGGCTCCAAGCCTTTCTGACTTTGCCTATGACAACTTCAAATCATCGGTTAAGATAGATTCGACATTATCCTCTTCCATGTCTAATATGGAATTTAGTCAACCTTTATTTTGGAACTAGGTTAAGTATAAGGGCACTATCCCCAAACGGGTAAGGGATACTTCGCATGGCTTGTGAACACAATCTAATTGCATATCCCAAAGATGGTATCCTTCAAAGGAGAATCTTATTCCTTTTCAGACGACTTCTGAAACACCCTTCAGGTATTAATTACTTCAATCCAATTGAAAATTAATTCCTAAGTAGCTCATCAATCTCATATTCGTACTAGCTCAAACTTTTCGGGCTTTCCGAATTGTCGTACTTCAATAAATACATTCAACTATTTCTAAAATAGTCATAGAGATTAATAAAAAATTATTTGTGGCATTAATTGTCATAAGCCAACAAACATCGGTATGTTTAGGCTTTAGACAATTTTTCTAGATTTTCTAACCTTTTTCATAAAAGGGTATTTTAGTCATCTTTGGATAAGATACGTATTACCCATAAGATTCATAATCATATGGTTCAACTTCATCAGAATGACGTTTAATTACACGCTTCCCTTCCAGAGAGATTACGTCTAGAACAACTACAAATATTAAGGATAACAGCCACACAAATATTTAGTTGAGATCACATCACATATATCAACTATATAGTGACATCAATCTAGTATGTTGGATTCAGTGACCTTCCAACCTTATCGGAATAACATTTATTCTTTACAATTGAATATGTCTACTAAATCCTAACAAATAACTGAAAGTATGTTCTTCATAAGAACCGGAACATAATAACATTTACTTAGTTCCCTTATCAGTTTACTAGATCCAGAATATGGTAAGTGTTACAACGTTTGCTTCACCTCCCATATCTGTATTCAATCTTTCTAATTTAATCACACTCGTAAGGTATCATATATCTTAGAGTTGACTTTGAATATAGATAGATTTATCTCAACTCACTTGCCTAGAATAGAAACTTCAATAAGTTCTCTATTTAAGCACATGCCCTAACTTTCATTTTTATCCTTTAAGCACTTGAAAATATTTCTTAGTGTAGTCTTCATAAGACTTAAGAAAGATCATAAGAGCTATGTCTTTAATTTCCTTTCATAAAGAAAATCTAAAGTTTATTAAATAGTTTATTTATCCTTTTGAATCGTATTCAAAACATTGACTATCTAATTAACCTTTAAGCAATGATAGAATTAAGTCGATACTTAAATCTTACAATTTTGAAAACAACCTTTCCAAAATTAGATGTGGTCATTCTTATCCAACGTTTGAATTAATTGTCATCGTATGACTGAATGATCATCTTGTATCGTATCCAATATATGACTAATTCGTTGAAACTTATTTCAAATGATTTAATCATATCATGAGCTTCCGCTTTCATTAATAATTAAAGTCTTGGAGCACTGCATCATTTATGTAATCTCCTTGTCTCTAACTACTATAACGGGATTGCTCATGTCATTGCTTATTTTAAAAGGATTAGAATTACTTAACCATATTTGAGAACGTTTCTCAAAATTAACAGTCATATTTTGGTTTTACTAATCGAGAATTAAACATAAATATAAAGTTTGCTAAAACTACAACATAAAAATGAAAATAAAAGAGTGTTGTTGTTTATACACGCAAAATCAAAAATGGTCTTTTGATTTATGATTTTGCTCCCACTAGTCAACTACTCCCAATTGACTTTCAAGAATCTTTCAAAATTCTTTACTGGCTAAGATCACATCTGGTTACTCCGATTCCCGGCGAGGGCGATCAACGGAATAATTCGAAAGGTATGTAACTCTTACCAATCACATCTCTATGTGACTCTTGGTGGTTGACTAGTCAACTCTTTGACAATTCACATCCTTATGTGGTAGTCAACCCCTTGCCTCTATAAGAATAAGGCGGTCCGACGAGGCCAATCACCGCAATACTCTAGTCAAGTCATAACCCAATATTCGCGAGATCTCATACGATCATATCTCAATAACGACGATATACCCGTGGTAGGTCAACTCCCGATGAGGGCCGATCAGTTGGATCCGAACAAAGGCTCTTCACCGTCATTTATAATATTGGGAGACAATTTTTCGACTTAATTTTTGTCGTGGAAGTATTTACGTAAATTAATTCACTTAATTAATTTTAATTACGGTCTCATCAGGATATATCTATCTCTAAAGACATACATCCTACACATTTATCACAGATCGTGCATAGTCATGCATCTATCGTATCATATAAAATAAATACAAGCACAAAATAAATGCGTAAAGTAACCGGTATGATCATGGACTTTTCCTAGAGTGCGGTTTGAATACAAATGAGCGAAACCGCTGGTCACAATCTAAGGGTAGTGCTGAACCGCCAATAGGATTTTTAATGCTCCATTCTCCAATGGGATCTTTATTTTCGTCTTTCTTTGGTCTTCATCTTTCGCTCCATTCTTGTTACATTTAATTCTATCTAATAAAATAAATACACCACGCCGCACACGAGAGCTAACGGAATGGGATGAATGCGAGAAAATAAACTAGGTCACGTTCTTCATGTGACCTCAGGACAATTTTTAAACCAACAGAAAATTAAATCATTCACATATATCCTATCGGTCGAGTCAGCGATCAATCGAGGTCATATAATCATATTATATCTACTATATCTAATCCATACAATAAAATGCTATGAAAAAGATAAAATTAAAATTTAACTACTTGCGTCTTAATTAATCAATTAACATTTAATCTATTAAATAATTTTATCCAATCAGTTAACTAATTAACATTTAATTAATTAAATGATTTTAATCGAAATAAAATTAAAGATTAATTTTAAACCGATTTTAATTTTAATTTTAATTAATTAGAACTATTCCAAAATAAATCAAAATTAAAATTATTTCTCATTTGTTTATTTCCTTTTGATTCGTAATCAAAATTGATGCATTTAGTTTCCTAAACCAAATTTGGCTTAGGTCTGGCCACTTTCCAAAATCAAAATTTTGGAAGTGGCTTGCAAGCTAAGCCTTTCAAATCAAATATTTGAAAAGACTAAATAATTTTGGTTTAGAAGCGCAGCCACTTTCCAAAATCAAAATTTTGAAAGTGGATTAGGCTACAAACCTTTCCCAAATCAAATATTTGGAAAGGGCAAGCGCTATTCCAAATCAAATATTTGGAAATGCCATTATTATTTTAATGCCATGTGACATCCCAATAAGCTAAACTATTTGAACCAATTTGGTTGCACGTGACACAACTAAACAAATGAGGAATTATCAATCACAACTATGAACCATATTGAATCACAAAATACACAAAACAAAAATTTGGAGATCCGCCAGCATTGACCGGTCAACCGACTACCGGCAACAAGTTGCCCTCTTTGCCGCCGCCGCCGACCGACCGCCGCCGATCGGCCGAGCACCACCCGATCGTTTTTTCTTTTCTTTTCATGTATCAATTTTGCAAATCAAAAATCTTTCATCTTTTAATTACGTGATTTAAACGACAAAATTAACTCACGCAAAATAATATGCTTATTGCTTAAGCTCAAGCTCTCTCGATACCCTTTGTTAGGGAAATGCACGCGGGAACGCAAGTGAATTTAAAATTTTATTTCCTTTTAACCAGGATCGACCGTTTAAGCAATAAAGAAAGCGAGTTAGTAGGCGGTGGTTACCTTGGTTGATCTATAAGATCGACGCTTTGACCGTCTAAGAGAGTAGTTACGCATGGAGCCGCCCAAGTGTTCGGCCTCTACCGCTTGATCCACACGAACAGACCCGCGGAATCCCATCATGGATTGCTATTGGAAAACTCCGGTTCTTTAGACCGGCCTTTTTCCCCTCTCTCCAACTCTCTATATGATGTTCTCTATTTTACACAAGAACTATTAGTTCTTGGAATTGTGTTGTACAAAAGAGCTTGACACTCACCTCTTATTTATAGTGATAAGTGGCGCCAATAATAGAGTGGAAAGGAAGAAAACATTTTCCCAATAAAATAAGGAAAATATAATTGATTGATTTATCTCATTTATTATATATCTTATATCAAATAAATCTAGGATATTGTCAATATCTTATATTGAATATTCCCAAGATATTGTCAATATCTTATATGGACAATATTTATCTTTTATTATATTACCATAAATCAATTTACACATGTGCATATATCACATATATATAATTACAAATATAAATCTACACATATATATTTATCACAAATGTGAACATGCATATCCTATATGCAATTCACGTGTGGTGATATATATATATATGCATATGTTAATATCTTATATTAATATATGGTAATATCATTAATTAAATTGCACAATCCAAGTGTATCTTATACACTTCAATGTGGCGCCCCATATTGCCAAATATTGGCATCCGGAATATTCTTTAATTAATATAATATTATTAATATCTTGTATTTAATTTATTCATAATAAATAAATACCACCATATTAATCTACCACTATAACCTTTATAGTCTCGAGATAAACTTTCCTTATTTGGTTATCATCTATAACCACATTTTAATCCGGCTAGATGTTCTTATGTGTGTGACCCGATAGGCTTCGAATATGTTGGCCGTAGACACAAAGTGCAAATTACGAAAATGCCCCTTCATACTAACGATCACGGGATAGCGTCACAGCAACACACCGTGACCCCGATCATCGGAAGAGTCAAATGCAATGACTACTACCTTTCATGTGAAAGCGATTTACCGTGTAACTTACAATCCTATCATTTGTAATAATATTCATACGGTCGTTAGTCGAGTGTCAAAACATCAACGACCGTATCTTATAATCTGGATATCATGCTCTCTCGAAGTAACTTGTTTACTCCCACTTTGCAAAGATTCACAAGAGTAAGACATTCCTTATAAGAAGGCCATTTCGGATATTCAATCCCAATCATAGGATACGCGATTCCCGGACGACCAATCATGTCTACTCCGCGTGCTTGATGATCATACCCAATCAACTACCGCATGATCGCCCGTGGCTAGTGGAAACCTCAATAGTGTCAAAGCATGACAATCCACACCGTGATGCCATGAAGACTCGGTCTTAAGGGATAATTACAACCGCCACATAGTGTGACACTTATCCGTGTAAGTGGGTCGATCCCTAACGCACGCATTTCTCTAATACACGCCCACGCATGCCCAAGTGTCTCTACTCTTCGATAGAGCGAGATCTATCCACCTTACTAAAGAGGCAGAAGACATCTAATCGTGCTAGCTTTGCTCATACTATCAATGCCCTGTTTGATAGTACATCACTAGAGACATTTAAGTATCAAACTTATTAAAGTGATTAGAGATCTCATCAACCATAATCGCCTATCATGGTTTCTCTATCACAGTTTAATACTAAGGACGTTATCATATAACAATTCACAACTGGTTCTTAAAAAGAACATATATATAACAACAGAAAAGCCATTTAATACAAACATAAAGAAATAGTAGAAATGATCCGACCCGGTCGGATCCGGTCCAACCCGATTGTGTTTAGACACTATTCCAATAGTTCAATGCTTAGTCACACCCCAATACTCGAATATTTTGGAATGTGTAATATACTAGATGGTAATTCAATCTGCGTGACATTATCATTGAAAGATGAATTGTTGTGTGTTGATAAGTTTTAAATAAATCAAGGGTTACACTAAATGGGGGAGGATTGTTGGTGATTATATCACCAATGTGATTTAGTGTAATTGGATTTAGTTTGTGGTTTGGTAAGCTTGAAACAATCGATATGAGTTAGGAGATGCGGGGTGCATGCTTATAATTGATATTTACAAGCTTACGGAAGTGTTAGATCAAGTGTTGAACCAAAAACTGGATACTGATGCGTATCCGTATGGATAGATTGCACTATCCGTACGGATGCAGCCTGTTAAATTGAAATCGGATACTGTAATCTATCCGTACGGATAGGGTATTTTATCCGTACGGATGAGTTACAGGACCAAAAACTGAATTTTTGTTTCCAGCAGTTTTTCTGGTGTCTCTTTGGTTTTAACTGATGTCCATTCGGTATGAAAACATTTCTTAACTGTTTTTGAAGGGTTATGTTGTGTTTTTCATGTAGAATAACACATGATATAAGTTCATAACACTTGTGAGATTTAAAAGAGAGAGATCAACACTTTAAAAAGATTTATTCATTTTCTTTGAATACTATCTTGAAACCTCAAGTTCTACACACAAATAAACAAAACTCTTATAGCTATCTTTCTATCTAATTGCCAAGATTGAAAGGGACGTAGTCTTATCCCGTGATTATATTCGTGTAAATTCCCGGAGGCAATCTAAGGGAACGAATAATTTTCACACGAAAGAGCCTCTAACTCGACTCTGCGTTTTATATCAAGCTATCTCTTTTATTGTTTTGATACCATTGTTCTGATCTACACAAACTCCCCAACAGCTATTACTCAGTTTTAGCCCCAAAATGAGTTTTTCTTCATCGATTTCTCCGAGTATTGCCTTACGGTCATCCCATGCACTTAATTCTTGTAAAAACAAAGACCAGGGCCGGCCCACCACTAAGGCGAAGGAGTCGGTGGTCTTAGGTAGGGGTGGCAAATTTCCCGATAATCTCGACCTGTCCCGATCCCATCCTGAAAATTTCCCGGTCCCGAAAATTCGGGATTTTTCCCGACCCGAAAAATGCGGGAAAGGGATCGGGTATAAAACTCAATCCTGTCGGGTTCACGATCCCAACCCGAATACATACATACACATATATATATATATTTATACACATACACATACATACATACACACATACATATATACACATACATATACATACATATATATATATATATATATATATATATATATATATATATATATATATATATATATGTATATATATGTATATATATATATATATATATATATATATTTTCATCCGATATAAATACCAAACAACCCTAAATACTAAAAACGTAAACCTACTGCACTCTCTGTTTCCTGCCGTTTCTCACTTTCTCTGCATTTCTCTTCTTCTCTCTAATATTTATTCCAAAGTGTTCTTCCTCACAAAAGCCACCCGCATCCACCGGCCGTCGACTCTGTTCATGTTAACTCATTTCTCTGGCCCCTATATTTTGAACTATTATTTTGATCAAGTAATTGTTGTCATTTTTTTTATATTAGCATGAATTGTTTTTAACAACATATGTTCGGGACATTCATTCCCGACCCGATGGTATCCCGAACATTCAGATATCCCGATTGTCGGGACCCGACACTTATCGGGTGCGGGCTCGGAAAGAAAAATGGAATCCCGAATATTGTCGGGATGAATTTCGGGTAGGAGGTTTACGGGTTGGGTCCCGACTCGATGCCACCCCAAGTCTTAGGCCCAGCGGTGTCCGGGGTCTAACATTACATGTTTCGATAAAATAAAAAAAATATGTGTAGATCCAACCTAATATAATGTGTTAATTAATTTTGATTTGAATTGAAAAATGCCCAAAATTTTTTTACTCGAACCGATAAAGACCCAAAAAAATTTATTTTGCTTAATTCGAATCGATAAGTATGAAATTTCGAACTAAAATGTCTAACTCAGCGACTTGGCCTTAGGTCCAAAAAAATGCCAGGGCCGGCACTGAAAAAAAAAACAATGTATAACCTCTACATGACATGACAGTAGGGTGACCAAGAACGACCCAAAAAACATCTAAAAGCATCAAGATTTCGGATAATGCATCCTAGATCTCGTAAATGATAACCATGATGTAAAATAAGTTGAAATTAAGTCAGTTGCCTCTGGAAACATACGAAATGGGGTATAACAGGTTACAAAAACGTAGTAAATGATTGCCGAGTTGACAATCTTCAAGATTCTGGACTTCCAAAATACCAAATATTAGGGCTTCACTTTCAGTATATATGTTCTGCAAAAGTGACCTTATATATTGAGGGTGGTGGACTCAGCATGAACGATAAGACCAAGATATATGGTTTCTGATTATAGCACAAATTATGAACAAAAGATGCATCTACGACAACTTCAAGTGTATCAACTCTATTCTCTCTTCAAACTGTCTAAAACCCAAATTGAAAAGCTCAAACTATAAAAGGAGCTTCTATCAGACTGAAGAGAAGTTAGAAAAGCTATATCAATTCAAGATTCGAAGATACAAACCAACTCAATCAAATCTCAGCTCAATTCGCTTAAATTGCTACACACTCAATCTCTGTTCATGATTCATTTGATCAAGAATACTGCAAAGCCTTCCCCTTGCTTCAAAAAGAAGAAACCATGGAATTAGTTCCGAGGCCTTTCCTGAAACCATCTCAATTGGACTAGTTGGCTTGAAGATTCTGGGCACAATTAGTATCCTCCAGGCTCCAAACAAGATAACAATGTAGTGCAAGTCAAAAAAAAAAAAAAAAAAACCACTAATAATAGCTGAATTCACCCCACAGAGTAACATGAAAAAACTGGTGCAATTAAGAATCTGCTACATATGCTAAAAGACAACTGTACATCTCTAAATAATATGCCGCTGTGTAATCTGTAGGGAAAGATCATCAAACATGGTAACAAGAAGCTTCTCCTTCTTGTCAGATATGGGCAACTTCCTCCGAACACAGTAGTACTTAAGCTGATCTAATGTGCAAAACCCAATCCCAAACCCCAGAAACAAGAACATCCAATTGATTTTATTCAAATCATCACTTATAATTGGCCTACTTGAGTTTGCGGGACCACCACATCTGCAACTAATATGAAATTTGCTTGCAACTCTGTCTCCGTATTTGCTTATTTTTTCCACAAATGTACCCAATTGAATGTTAACAATGTCGATTCTTTTGGGCATTATGTAACCGATACACAGATTTTCCCCACAATTTCCGCATTGTACAAACCCAATAACATGTTCAATATCGAGCGACATGATGGTGTCACGGTCATGAATTTTCGTGCCGGTTGTATTTCTTACCCATCGGAATGGTATGCCGTCGTGGTATTCCGGTTCTTGGCCTAATCCGATCAGTCGGTTGAATGCATACCGGGAGGGTTGCACTGGTCCGGTGGCATAAGCCATTGAAATCCCTTCGATTTCATACAAAGATACGTCCTTTAATGGGTCTGCGTTTTTTAGTCTAGTCGGAGGGTGAATGGGCATAGTGACCCAGTAATCAAACGGCATGCCTAAAACTTTTATCCCTAAATAGTTCATCTCCTCTTCGCCTTTTGGATTTGAATTGAATACTGGCTCCAGGGTTCTATACAGTATCCTTTGGTGAATCATTTTCTTCAGAAGGGAGGTTCTTGAAAGATAGAGATCCCGACTCCATACTCTTCGATCAGGTGACCATGGAGAAGGAACTTTGTTATAAGAACCGCCTGCAATTAATGCTACTGTGTCCGGTGACGGCCGGAAAATTCTTGATGAAGGCGGCGACACCAGGATTCTTGGTTGTTTCCGGCTTAGAGAATGGCGGAGCTGAGATGGTGGCATCAGATTATCTAAAGAAGCAGGAGTTCTTGATTCCTCACCTTGGTTGCCGGAGGATTCCATTAATTCTCTCTATTGCTTGAAATGAAAGGAATTTTTTTTCTAACTGTTGATTTCAAGGCTTTTTGGTTTTAGGGGGGAAGAACCGGATATATGAACAGAGATATGATGGTGTGTGCGCACAAATTTTACTATGGTTCAGAACCAAATCCTACTTGGTGTGTCCAACTAATAGGAATTCAATTTTCATTAATAGAATCATACATGTAAATCTTTCCACCAATGTATCTCTTTGAAAGTGTTGACTTGATGGTCCAAAAACTTGCATCTGGACTATCATAAAATTCTTTGGATTTGTCCGAGTTCAGGTACCACTGTAGGATTCAGAGGTGACCTCATCGCTCTCGCGGTGTGGCTTGGCCAGTTAAAGTATGATAGTCGGCTCGACGATCTGAATTCTCAGAACGACTTGGGCCCGGGCCTAGTAGCGTTAAATGAGTAATAAATGTCCGGTCAAGCTGCTTGGAGCCGCCCATCGCTGTTTTACAAAAATTTGCTAACCCGAGTTGAGAAGGCGTTTATGTCTCACGACTTATATGGGGTAAGCAACATTATCCCCTCTTATAAGGGGTGGCGTCTCGCGCTGGGACGGCCAAGACTTCGTCGATGGATTTGTCACCAGTTCGTCCCTCTACCAGGATTGAGAGGTGGCGCTCACCGCCTCTCACGGTGCAAGACTTAGTTCCGTGTGATAGTCGAACACGATACTATTCTGTAATGCCCCGGACCCGGGCGCAGTAGCATTAAATGAGTAATAAATGTCCGGTCATTTCGCTTAGACCGTCGTCTCGCAGTGCAAAGTTTGCTAACCGAGTTGACAAGAGCGTTTATGTCTGCACTTATATGGAGGTGAAGCGAAGCTTCATTTTTAGATGTGGGACTTTCTGATAATCCTAACTAGCTCGTAATCCCTTGCTCTTAAGCAAAGTAATTCAACGCATAATTAGTTTGTTAAAATGCTTCATCCAAGTGCTTGTCTGGCTAGACAAAATGAAGTATCTACTCATTTTTATCCATTAATCTGCCTCCGTCACTAAAATATAAATAAAATCTAGTTTTTTTGGATTTGTCGCATGAAATAAGTCCGTTTAGAAAACCAATAAAATATTTATTATATTTTTTTCATTTTACTCATCATTTATTATATACTCACGTACTTTTCTCTACTTTGCATTAATGCCATATAACAAATTTAACCGATTTCTTAATCTGTGTGAAAAAAATCAGACGGACTTACGTTTTGGGACGGTATTATTCAATTATTTATATGATTCCATTTTACCCGAGGATGAAGGCACGTATTCGGTTGGGGTTGCTATGCCCACCTAGCCAACTTCTTTTTATTTAGAAAGATACTTAAATTAAATATTATGTTTGTTGTTTTATTAATCTAGCCCACCAATTTTTTTTTTTTTTGGAAAGATATTATTTCATCAAAACATATCAAAACCACAAGATGCAAGTACGTTCGCAGGTGGAGAAACGCCCCAACTAATTAGACCAACTACATGTAAGGCTGCATGTGCATGACAACGGGACAACTTATTACTAGATCGCCGAATAAAAGAAAACGAGCAAGACTCCAAGACCCTAGCCAGATTCAAACAATCAGAGACTAAGCAACCCAACGAACACATGTTTATGCCCGCATTCAGAAGACGGTGGACACAGGCTAGAGAATCAGTCTCAATTATAACTCGACGGTATCCATGTATAGAGGCCAGAAAAAATGCATGAAAAATAGCTATATGCTCCAATGCTTCCACATCTAGGTTGCCCATAACTCTCTGCGAAACCGAATGCATGATATGCCTGCCCACTATGGTCACGAAAGATAACACCAATAGCTGTTGTCCCACCAACACTAGCCGCATCTGTGTTGACTTTAATCGCGTCTTGAGGGGTGTAGATCATACAGACGGCCAAAAAGCTTATGGCGAGTGCACCAGAGAAGTCTGCATCTAGTGAATATAATCAACCGCCTCCGCATGCGCATTCAGAATCAGGCCGCCAATATCCACGGGTCTATCATCAAATAACCATGCGCACCTAGCCTTCAGACATACCAGATAGTCGTACCTCTAACTCCTTTTGGTCTCCCATGTCAAGAAACGCCTATAGAAAACTTGGAAAATCAGAAGATTACTGCAATCGGTCATTACCCAAACGAGTCCCAACATCCATCGGGACCACACAGTGAAAGAGAGCGTGCCCCAAATCCTCCTCCAAAGAACCACAAAACTGGCAAATCCAGACCCAACACCCTGTTGATGTAGGAAATCCGGGATTTATTGTTATTTATGTTATGAATTATAGTAACTTTTTTTTGAGTGGATGAATGATAGTATTTTAAATTAATTAAATAAGACGTGTTTAAATTTGAAATAAATAAATGCCATAATCATATCTTTGATTTACGCATCGGTTTATTTCATATTTAATTCATGATTTTTCTATTTTAGGTAGATTTTTTTGGGCCAACTATATAAATCCGGTTTGTGGACTTAGCTACGATTTGTGTTTTTCGTGTTTTATCCCTTGTACATTTCCCTGCGTTTTACTATGATACGCCTCCGGCGTCACATGCGCAGCAAAGTAGTCCCAACTGCCAAACAGTTGTGAAGCCCGCCATAAAAAGCGTTTCACCCCAAGCCGAACATACAAGATCCACAGGTATCTCCAAGCTCGGTCGGGGCCCAATGAGGAGAAAAGACCTATCCGAACGGAGCTGTGAATGATGAGCATGTGTAGCCAAATGATACCCCGATTGAACCGAATAATGCCCCCTCGTGTCATAATGCCACATGATGTCATCTTTTTTTTTGGGGGCACATGATGTCATCTATGTCAGCCCATGTGGGAAGCGGAATACTTAAAATGACTTATGCTTCGTAAGAAAGAACGAACCGTGCACCAAATCACGATTGCACAAACGAGTGTGACCATCAATGAGTACATCTACTTTCGTGTCAGTAGGGAGAGCAAAGGAGGCCATCCGAAAGGTAGGTAGCAAGGGTAGCCACGCATCCAAATAAGCTCTAATAAAAGCACCATCACCTGCCCGCCAACGCAGGCTACCAAAAATTTTAATCACCAAAATCCTTCCATCAATTTTACTTTACACTACTCTCACGAATACACATATTAAGTATCGAGTGATTTTATTTTGTCAATTTATGAACTTTTAATATCGTTAAGAAATTCAATCCCCCGAGTAAAAAAAATCTTGACTCCATACTTGCTTTAACCACCGACTAAGAGGCTTAACGATAACTACAAAAGGGGCAAACAATGGTTCTATACAAAAGTAACATAAGAACAACAAACACAAAGTAGTTGCATGAACTTTGAACTCCCAACAACATAAACACAACAGCATGCAAAAGTCGACTGTGTGGGGAAAACTAACATACACCTTAAGTGCAATTGAGAATCTGCTACATGAAACAGTACACCTCAATATAAATCTGAAGAAAACGAAGAAGGAAACAAAGAATCTGCAACGTTTGTAAAGAAGAAAACTGTACACCTCAAATCTAACTGTACTTGGCGCTTAAAACAGAAGAAACCATGGAATTAGTCCCAAGGCTTTTCCCTGGAACCATCTCAATTTGACTAGTTGGCTTGAAGATTCTGGCCACAATTTGTAACCATCTCTAAACAATATGCCGCTCTGTAATCTGCTGGGAAAGATCATCATAAACGGTAACAAGAAGCTTCTCCTTCTTGTCAGATATGGGCAATTTCCTCTGAACACAGTAGTACTTAAGCTGATCTAATGTGCAAAACCCAATCCCAAAACCCAGAAACAAGAACATCCAATTGATTTTATTCAAATCATTACTTATAATGGGCTTACTTGAGTTTGGGGGACCGCCACATTTGCAACTAATATGAAATTTGCTTGCAACTCTGTCTCCGTATTTGCTTATTTGTTCCACAATTTTACCCAATTGAATGTCAACAATGTCGATTCTTTTGGGCATTATGTAACCCATACACAGATTTCCCCCACAGGTTCCGCATCGTACAAACCCAATAACATGTTCAATATCGAGCGACATGATGGTGTCACGGTCATGAATTTTCGTGCCGGTTGTATTTCTTGCCCATCGGAATGGTATGCCGTCGTGGTATTCCGGTTCTTGGCCTAATCCGAGCAGTCGGTTGAATGCATACGGGAAGGGTTCCACTGGACCGATGGCATAAGCGATTGAAATCCCTTCGATTTCATACAAAGATGCATCCTTTAATCCAGGTGGGTCTGCGTTTTCTAGTCTAGTTGGAGGGTGATCAATGGGCATAGTGAGCCAGTAATCCATCGGCATGCCTAAAATTTTTATCCCTAAATAGTTCAGTTTATCTTCGCTATCTGGATTTGAAGTGGAAACTGGATCGAGGGTTCTGTAGAGTATCCTTCGGTGAATCATTTTCTTCAATAATTGGGAGTTTCTTGAAAGATAGAGATCCCGACTCCATACTCTTCGATCAGGGGACCATGGAGAAGGAACTTTGTTATAAGAACCGCCTGCAATTAATGCTAGTGTGTCCGGTGAGGGCCGGAAAATTCTTGATGAAGGCGGCGACACCACCGGGATTCTTGGTTGTTTCCGGCTTAGAGAATACCGGAGCAGTGGTGAGAGCCCAGATTGAAGCTGATCAGGTGGCGGCGTCTGATTCTCTACATTCGTCAAAGGAACCGAAGGCAAATCTCCATACTCCAAAGAAACAGGAGTTCTTGATTCCTCACCTTGGTTGCCGGAGGATGCCATTAATTCTCTCTATTGCTTGAAATGAAAGGATTTTTTTCTTCTCTTCTAACTGTTGATTTCCAGGCTTTGGTTTCAGGGGGGAAGAACCGGATATATAAACAGAGATATGATAGTGTGAGAGACCCAAAATACAAACCATGGATTTTACATGAAAATGTTTAATTATTTATTTTAAATTTTTTATTTTTACCTATCATTGATGCAAGAATAATGATATCGTTTCAACAATTGTGACATGCATAACAAATATCACGGTGTGACGTGGTTAATTATAAAATCCCGAAATTTCATTTCTGGTATTTTTGTATTATTAGGAATTAGATTTTTTTTATTTCATTTAGTTTTAGGTTTAATTAAATCTTTCTAAACCATCAAAACACCTGATAACCAACCTAGACTTAAAACCCCTTATAAATGGCTTTCAGGTAGTCCCAAACTTACTTAATTTTGCGTTTTCGAGGGTTCAGGAAAGAATTGGCACGTTGAATTGAGAACACATCTTGGTTCAATGCAACGGGTCAACCTTGCCTTGACTTTTCTGGCTTCGTCTTGTGGATTAGAGTGCTGAAAGAAATTGATGCAATTCAAGTTGTGAAAGTTGTTTTTGGCTTTGATATTTGTAAGATTGGATTCTTCTAAAATTTATGTTAAATTCAATGTCGGTTTGTAGATTTGCGTAACATGCATAGCAGATTCTGTATTTGACGGATTTGAATAGAGACTCTTTTTTTTTCTTAACGGGATTCGAACATTAGTCTCAATATCAGATTATAGTCTAGTTCACCACTAGATCGATGTACCTTGTGCATTTAAATAGAGACTCTACTACAAATGATTTTTAGTAAATCATCATGATTTAAATCTCTATTTCGCAGATTTGTTTTGTTTTACAATATTTACTACAAGTGCTCTTAATTGTCTTGTAAATGATTTATTCCATAGTTATGATTTCTTAAACAAGGTCACTAGGTTCACCTAAGCAAATATATTCGTTGAGATATGATGCAGCCTTAACCGGTAAGCATATAAAATTAACTATAGAGCACTCATGCGTGAAAACAATTCTCTGGTACCATTGGAATTGCGGTCGATAATTGATCAATTGCTCTTTTGACGGGATCCATGTTCTCTTCACTCATTTGAGATGAATGTTAAAGAAATCATATCATAATCCTAACTAGCTCGTAATCCCTTGCTCCGTTAGTACTAACTCCGTCCCAAAATATAAAAATGTTAAGATTTTTGAATTTGTCGCATAATGAAGTCCGATTAAAAAACTAATAAATTATTTATTATATTTTTTTTTTCTTTTTAGTCGTTATTTATTATATACCCACATACTTTTCTCTACTTCGCATTAGTGACAATGAAAATGTCATTTTAGAATTTTTTATCAAAATTAATGATACATATCAAATTTGACCGATTTTCTTAATCTCTGTGGATAAAAGCCAGACGGACTTACATTTTTGGATGGATGTAGTATTATTCAAATTCTTTATATGATTGCATTTTACCCAAGGACGAAGGCATGTATTGGGTTGGGTTGCTATGCCCACCTAGCCAATTTCTTTTTATTTAGAAAGATACTTAAATTAAATATTGTGTTTGTTGTTTTATCAATCTAGCCCACCAATTTTTTTTATTATTATATTTTTTTTGGAAAGATATTATTTTATCAAAACATACCAAAACCACAAGATGCAAGTACATTCGCAGGTGGAGAAACGCCCCAACTGATCAGACCAACTATATGTAAGGCTGCATGTGCAAGACAATGGGACAACTTATTACTAGATCGTCGAATAAAAGAAAATGAGCAAGACCCAAGACCCTAGCCAGATTCAAACAATCAGAGACTAAGCAGCCCAACGAACACATGTTTGTGCCCGCATTCGGAAGACGGTGGACACAAGCTAGAGAACCAGTCTCAATTATAACTCGCCGGTATCCACGCGTAGAGGCCAGAAAAAGTGCATGAAAAATAGCTATAAGCTCCAGTGCTTCCACATCTAGGTTGCCCATAACTCTCTGCGAAACCAAATGCATGATATGCCCACTATGGTCACGAAAGATAACACAAATAGTTGTTGTCCCACCAACACTAACCGCATCCGTGTTGACTTTAATCACGTCTTGAGGGGTGTAGACCATACAGATGGCCAAGAAGCCCATGTCGAGTGCACCAGAGAAGTCCGCATCGAATGAATATAATCCACCGCCTCCGCATGCGCATTCACAACCAGGCCGCCAATATCCACGGGTCTATCATCAAATAACCATGCGCACCTAGGCTTAGACATACCACATAGTCGTAAGAAGCACCACTAACTTGGTCGCACATGTCAAGCAGCGCCTATAGAAAACCTGGAAAATCAGAAGATGACTGCAATCGGTCATTACCCAAACGAGTACAAACCACACATGAAAGAGAGCGTGCCCCAAATCCTCCTCCAAAGAACCCCAAAGCTGGCAAATCCCAGACCCAACACCCCTGCTGATGTAGGAGAACCCGAGATTTATTCTTATTTATGTTATGAATTATAGTAAAAAAAAATTGAGTGGATGAATTATAGTATTTTAAATTAATTGAATAAGACGTGTTTAAATTTGAAATAAACACATGCCATCATCATATCCTTGATTTACGCATCGGTTTATTTCATATTTAGTTCATTATTTTTTATTTTAGGTAGATTTTTTTTTTGGCTAACTATATAAATCCGGTTTGTGGACTCAGTTACGGTTTGTGTTTTTCGTCTTTTATCCCTTGTACATTCCCCTGTGTTTTACTATGATAGTCCTCTGGTGTCACCTGCGCTGCAAAGTAGTCCCAACTACCAGACAGTTGTGAAGCCCCACCATAAAAAGTGTTTCACCATGGGCCGAACAGACAAGTTCCACAAGTATCTCCAAGCTCGGTTAGGGCTCAATGAGGAGGAAGGCCTATACGAACGGAGCTGTGAATGATGAGCATGTGTAGCCAAACGATTCCCGATTGAACAAAATTGCCCCCTCGTGTCATAAGGCCACATGATATCATCTATGTGAGCCCCTGTGGGAAACGGATACTCAAAATGGCTTCTGCTTCGTAAAAATAGAACGAACCCTGCATCAAATCACGATTTCACAAACGAGTGTGACAGTAGGGAGAGCAGAGGAGGCCACCCGAAAAGTAAAACAAGGGTAGCCACGCATCTGAATAGACTTTAAGCAAAGCATCATCACCTACCCGCCAACGCAGGCCACCAAAAATTTTAATCACCAAAATCCTTCCATCAATTTTACTTTACACTACTCTCCTGAACACTCGTATGAATTATCGAGTGACTTTATTTTGTCAATTTATGAACTTTTAATATTTTTAAGAAATTCAATCCACCCGAAATAAAAAAAGCTTGACTCCATACTTGCTTTACCCCGACTAAAAGGCTTAACAATAACTACAAAGGGGCAAACAATGGTTCTATACAAAAGTAACATAAGAACAACAAACACAAAGTAGTTGCATGAAAAGAACTTTGAACTCCCAACAACATAAACACAACAGCATGTAAAAGTCGACTGTGTGGGGAAAACTAACATACACCTTAAGTGCAATTGAGAATCTGCTACATGAAACTGTACACCTCAATTTAAATCTGAAAAGAAGAAGGAAACAAACTTTACACCTCAATATAACTGTACTTGGCGCTTAAAAATCTGCAGGCAAAGATCATCAAACACAGTAACCAGAAGCTCTGTCTTGTAATCAGATATGGTCAGCTTCCTCTGGATACAGTAGTACCTAAGCTGATCTATTGAGCAATACCCAATTCCAAACCCCAAAAACAAGAACATCCAATTGATTTTATTCAGATCATCACTTATGACAGGCCTACATATACCCTCACAATGGCAAATCATATAACTTTGGCGCAGAGGTTCGTCGTCTCCTTTTGTGCTAATCATGATCCTGATTGGATCCAATCGTATATCAACCTTGTCAAATCTTCCGGGCACTAAGTGACCGATACACAAAATTCTTCTACAATCTGGGCATTCTACAAAGCCAACAATATGTTTGAAATCGAGTGAGATGATGGTGCCACGGTCAAGAAATTTCGTGCCGGTTATATTTGTTACCCAGGGGAATGGTACCCCGTCATTATCGGGTTCACGGCCATACCCGACCAGTCGGTTTAACCCATACCGGGAGGGTTTATCCGGTAAGGTGACATAAGCTATTGAAATTCCTTTGTTTTTATCAAGGCATACGTCTAGTAATTCAGGTGGGTCTGCGTTTTGAAGTCTAATTGGAGTCTGTATTGGGATAGTTACCCAGAAATCAGCCGGAGAACTTAACTTTTCCAGTCCTAATTTGTCGTTTACATTTGATATTTGCACGACCCTTCTGTAGAGTATTCTTTGGTGGATCATTTCCTTCAATAGGGAGGTTCTTGAAAGATAGAGATCCCGACTCCATACCTTGTTTTGAGGGCACCATTTAGAAGGAACTTTGCAATAAGAACCGTTTTCAATTGATGCTAGTGTTTCCGGTGAAGGTGACGGCTGTGGAAAACTTCTTAATGGAGTCGGAGACACCCTGCTTCTTGGTTGTTTCCGGCTTAGAGAATGGCGGAGCAGAGGTGAGAGTGGTGAGAGCCCAGATTGCAGCGGAGATGGTGGCGTCTGATTCACTAAGTGTTTCAAAGGAACAGGATCGAAGTCTCCAAACTTGATCTCCAACGGGGATGAAGTTCTTGATTCCTCACTTTGGTTGGCAGAGGACGACGCCATTAATTTTCTTTTGCAGAAGAGGGAAAGGTGCTTTCTTTTCTTTTTTGTCGTCAAAATGGAAGGATCTTTTAACTCAACTGTTAATTTCAAGGCTTTCGTTTTAGGATGTAAATTTAATATTAAAAAAATGTACGAACCCATCCGTTGGCTTCTTGATCTTGCCTTCAAGAAAACCGAATTTCCATTTCACATGTAAAGCTGTATGAATTGCTCGTGCCCATTTATCATAAGGAAAGTTTGAAGAAGTATGCTCGAAAAGTAAATGGATAAAAGAGCTTTTGCCTTTTGTGGTTTATCAATTGAAGCGTTTGCCCTATCGTAATTTAAAAATATATAGTTCACCCCTGGGGTTTTAAACAAACTATCAACTCTAAAATCAGACAAACGCAAGAGAATATTCCGTCAGAATATTTTTTTTTCAAATAAAATACTATTTTTGCCCTCAAGTCTTATATTACTCTTTATCTTTTTATGTTATTTATTAAATAAATCCATCATCTTCTTCTCTTTACCTATTATTTCCCCAAAAAGAACAATATTGATTTAACAGGAAAGATCACAGTAGTTGCAGTTCTATTGGTTTTCATAATAGTTGATTCTTTGTTTTCCTCCTCCATATCTACGCCAAGTGGTACTGGACCTGCCACCGTGAGGAATTAATAATCTCAAATGAGGCCGCAACTCGCCGCCGGTTTGTCGATGATTTGAATTTTATAGCTTCCCCCCGGCAGGGACTTGATTCGTCTGTGTTAAAAACCATTCATGTCGTGGTTTTTTCTGCAACAAAGATTAAAGAGGGATTGGAGTGTGCAGTTTGTCTTTGTGAGGTTTCAGAAGGTGAAAAGGCTAGACTTTTACCAAATTGCAATCATGGGTTTCATGTTAATTGCAAATTCTTGAACAGGGTTCGTGGAAATTTGATTCGAAATCAAGTTCAAGAGGTAGTAGTACGGGATGGTGATGCCAGAGGAGTTGTTGTGGATGAAAGGTGTCGCCTGAAAGTGTTGAAGGGTTGCAGAGCAAAACCATGGGAAATCCTCGCCATTGTTGGCCCAAGTGGAGCTAGGAAGTCGTCGTTGCTGGAGATTTTAGCAGATAAATTCGTTAATCAAAAGCCAATTGATAAAGCTAGCTTCAAGAAAATCTCTGGCTATGTCACACAGAAGGATACTCTGTAACCTCTCCTCACCGTTGAAGAAACTCTGATGTTTAATGCTAAACTCCGATTACGTTACCGGAATCGGAATTGGTACTTAGGGTAAAGGAATTAATGGAAGAACTTGGATTAATTCATGTATCCGCTACTTGAGTTGGGGATGGAAGAATTAGAGGGATTTCTGGTGGTGAAAGAAGAAGAGCAACGATTGGTGTTGAAGTGATTCATGATCCAAGAGTATTGATTCTTGATGAACCAAACACGGGCTTGACAAGAAATTCGCATTGCAAATCATTGATATGCTTAACCAAACTTCTGCAAATCGGGCATAAAAAGAAAAGGAGTAATATAAGACTTGAGGGCAAAAATTGTATTTTATTTAAAAAAGGAATATTCTGACGGAATATTCTTTTGTGTTTGTCTAATTTTAGAGTTGATGGTTTGTTTAAAACCCCAGAGGGGTGAACCATATATTTTTAAACTACAGGAGGGCAAACGCTTCAATTGACAAACCACAGGGGGACAAAAGGTCTTTTACCCAAAGTAAATGTTTAGAAAAAATATGCTTCGACTCATGCGGCGCGCATGCGTCACTCATGCGGCGCGCAGTGCTCGTGCGGCACTCATGCGGCCCTCGTGCGGCAGAAGCAGACATATTTTTTAAATATTTACTTTTCAAACATATTTTTCCAAAGTTTTTCTTTTCATGCATATTTCTTCAAGTTTCCCTTATCATAATTAGCACACTTGAGTTGTACGGTGGTAATTAATTGGCCAAGGCTATCTGTTGTGCCGAGGAAGAAAGCATCAAGCTTCTTCTTAGCCCCATCTCCTTCTCCGTTTGCTGTCATTGTCGTACCTGTTCCAAGGAAGAAGATGACGGAAGCCCTCTTTTTTTCTCAGTAATTTGGGATATGTTTGGCTTTGATATCATGTCAAATTTCAATCAATGTATCATTCACAAAACATAGTTACAATATTTATAGCCAATCTCAAGGCTTCCATATCTATATATAATTATCAATCTACCCTCACTAATTTAAAATTATTTACTACATCACACAATAATATATGTTTTACATATTCTGTATTTTAAGGATTTGAATATAGACTACTGCATATGATTTTAGTAAATCTTGATTTAGAGCACTCACATCAGATATTCTTAACGAATACTTTATTATACATTTTTAAATACACGTTTTTCTAGTTTACAGAATCTTCAGTTAAGATGAAATGCATCAGATTCTTTATTTACATAATGCGAAGATATAAAAGAAAATTTACAGAATCTGGATGAATGCGGTATATGTAAAGGAAATTTTACAGATTCTGTAGTTTACAGTAAAAAATAGAGTATCTGCTGCAGTGTTATTTTTCCTGTTGAAATCTCTGCAATAGAGTTTTTACATGATTTGCAGTATCTACTTCAAGAGTTCTTAAATATCTATTTCGCAGATTTGTCTTGTTTTACAGTATCTACTGTATGTGCTCTTAATTGCCTTGTAAATGATCAATTCCATAGAACTGGTTTCTAAAACAGGGTCAATAGGTTCGCCTAAGCCATACATATTCGTTGAGAATTAAGGCGTAGTTAATCATATAGATGCAACCTTAACCGGTAAGCATATAAAGTTAACTATAGAGTGCTAATGCGTGAAAACAATTAGCCGCTGCCATTGGAATTGTGGCCGATAATTGATCGATTGCTTTTTTTGACGGCGTCTATGTTCTCTTCACTCATTTGAGATGAATGTTAAAGAAATCAGATCATAATCCTAACTTGCTCGTAATTCCTTGCTCTACTTAAGCAAAGTAATTCAACGCAATTAGTTTATTAAAAATGCTTCACCCAAGTGCTTGTTTGGTTAGACTAAAATGAAATGACGTCTCTACTCATTTTTACCCATGAGTATCCTTTTTGATGTCTTTTGCATATACATTTTTGGTGAAAATGCTTACTACCTTTTCTTGCGTGGGACCATAATTCAAATTGGGCAACCCGCAAGCTGTTGGATAGCCGCTTCATACATTTACAACAATGGAGATTCACAAGCTGCTGCTTTTTTTTATTTATAAAAGAATCTCTTTATTAACCCTCAAAGAGGCAAAAAAACCATACTGTATCAAATAGTGAAAAACATTAAAGCCTACTCTATACACCAAGCAAGTCTAAGGTTCCTACCTCTTTCATCTATATTCGAAATAAAAACATAAGGTGGTGGTCTATCTTCACGAAGATCATGTTTGGTTTTATTTCTCCACATCCAGATCCCATAAGTTGCCTCTCTCCATACGTATTTCCATGTCATCATCCCAAAGCGGGCACTTCCATTTGAGTGTGGTTCAGCCGCATCCAATCAAGTGTAGATGTGGCTCCAAAAAACTATCTTCCTCAACGGGTACACACTGGTTCCAAATTTCCTTCATCCAATTACATTCTCTTAGGGCATGGAGTGTTATCTTATTGCCTCCTCATAAATATCACAAGTGGGTCGTCTGCAATATGCCTAGAATGTAGCATTATATCCACAGGAAGTGCTTCATGTGCAATAACCCAAAGCAAATGGTTACTTATAGTAGGTCCCTTTAGTTCCCAAATCTTCTTCCATACACCAGCCATATCATTACGATCCAAAGAGGGTCAATAGAGCATAGCCAGAGGCCACAATATATTTACCTTTCGAGTCCATTTGTCCATTTATATCCTTGGCGAGTTGCTTCAGTCCATTCTAATTAGAGCATATGCCTTTCCATCTTGAAGAGCATCCTGGCTTGGCTACATTAGATAATTCCTTGTATTTATGTGATAAGGCTTTTACCCACAATGCATCTTTCTTCATGACAAGATCCCACACTAGTATTCCCAAGAAAGCAATATTCATCTCATAAAGTCTTTTAAAACCCAACCCTCACGACTCCTTTTGTAACACCCGAATTTTTAAAAAGGTAAAATGATAATTGGGTATGTGTCTTATGACCTAATTATTATTTAACCTATTTGTTTAATTAAAAAGGATTTAATTAAAAGGATTTGTTTTAATGGATTTTAATTAATGGGTATAAAAAGAAAATAACCCTTAATTTCTCATTTATGTTTCACGGCAATTTATCCTGAGAATTAAGAAGGCGGCGACTTAACAAAAAAAAAAAATCGGACGCTCTTTTCCAAATTCGGGGTTTAACGGTTGATTTTCAGGGCAGACCATAGTAGAAGAAATTGATCACCGTGAGGAGGTGATCGTTTTGAAACTAGCTGTTCTTTTTTTTTTGGTAAGTTTTCCTTTTTAGCCCTAAATCTAGATCCGTTTATTTTCTTAAGATATACCTGCGTTTTTATGGTTATAAAGGTTACCTAATCGTAGTAGTGGTTAAATATCGCAGGTGAATCGTAGAGGAGATTGAAAGTGAGGAATTCAAGGCTTTTACTTTTGTATCGCTTTCAATTTCGTTTTTGAAAAAAATAAAAGGTAAGGAGATGTTATTAAACAGATTTTGGATGTTCATATTATTTAATAATATTATTGTCGTGATAATTTTGTTCTCTTTTGATTTTCATTGTTTTAAATATTTTATTTTGCGTGGTGAAATTCTAGAACTATGTTAGTACTCATTGCTGTCGAAGAAGAAATGTGCATATTTCCTATTTTTTTTCCAGTTGCTATCGACATTGTATAAATAAAAAAATAATCCCCTGATTATGGTTTAGTGTTGAGCGGGTGAGTTGGTGTAGTGCATTGCTATATCTAAAGCCAGAGGGTGGGGGTTCGAGTCCTGTAAAGGACCGGCCCCTTTCGGTAAGAGATATGTAATGCAAAGCCTCATCCCTGAGCTGCTAGGTCCTATGATTACCTCTCCTCGTATTCCTGTGGGATCGGGGACGAGGGGGTCCTCACGATTAGGGTTTAACCGTTTTTTAGTAAATAAATAACTAAACTAACATGTTGTAAGCAGCTTTGGCCGATAGCCTCAAGAAAAAGAAAAGGAGACAACTTATCTTCTTTTATTTCATTATGGCTAATAATAATAATTATTATTTATGATCCGAAATATTATACGATATTATATTATTCCCTTCGTTTAGATATTTCTTGTTTACAATGTGTTATGGTTTGATATTCATGTCTTTGTGAGACATTATATGTTAACTGACAATGTCTAACTACGACTTCTGGTAGCCTTGGTTCTGCACCACAACTGAGACCCTCTGCCCAGAAGGTGGGAGCACCGGAAGGCGTTGTTTAGGCCTTGTAGGACATTGACTTAGTATTCAATGATTCTTTTACAACGTGCTAGGTAGCGTAATTAGTTGTCTAGGACTAGAAGTCCCTAAGGAGCCTTATACGTGAATGAATCAGGTGATTAGAACTTAACTCGTAAATACATATGTGGTTGTCTAAAAGCTAAAACGTCAATAACATTGGTAAGGCACGTTTCTAAATCGAAGCATGGGAATCTTACAACCCTTTTGAGTTATGTGTCAAGTGCCAATGTGTAATTTCCCACATGGAGACCAAAGTCCATGCCCCCTTGAGAGGTGCTTAATATGTCTCGGTACATTCTCACCGTGCACAGTGTCCTTTGATATTGGTGTAACAAACGTATATGTGTGAGGAAGTACTATGTGATCTAGTAGAGGGTGAGTGTGATCTCAATTCAACCTATGTGGTAGTGATTGTAGGAAATGTTTATGGTATGTATGTATGTACTGCTATTTATTGTAACCGTTTCTTGTACCCCTTACCAAGTACGTAGGTACTTACCCCCTATTCTCTCTTGTCCCCACCCCGAGAAGGTGGTGTATTTGTAGGTTGTTTTTGAGGCCACTGAGGAGTGACCTGAGATGATGCAGATGAAGTTTACTTTTCATTATTGCTTTGTAATCTGGTATAGATTCTTTTATCCCATGTATGATAGAAATCAATGAGTTGAGTTTATGGTTTCCAAGTTGTAATGGATTTATAGTATTTGATGATTGTAGTAAAGTATTTTGATGATGTAATAGTTGCATCTTGTGTTACTTTCGATCGTTTATTAGTCGTTTGATTTACCGAGTCGATCGTTTGGCCTACCGTTTGTTCTCGATGTCCGCTACATTATAGCTTACATGTATAATTAGATTAAATTTTAATTATATGTGTGCCGGGCATTCCTTTCTGGATAAGGACTCGGTATCCGGGACAGGGGCATCACACCTTTCAATTGGCACAAATTATCCAAGGATATGTTGTGCATCTTGCTGGATATATAGAAACCTGAATCCGGATCCGACCCATAATTGGATCGTCAGATCTGATTCACAGCACCGATCGAGATACTCGATCATGCACAACAGAAGCTACGAATAAATCCGTATGCGATAATACCACGATTTGATCTACATAAATAATTAATCTAACTATGAGAAGGTTAAATATTTACCTCAACGGAAAAGAATAAATATTCGACCAAGGGAGATGCCGTAGTCTTCCGGATTGTATCTCCTAGCGACGACTGGTGGACGTCGATCCTCGCCGTAGAACCTCCTCGAATATGCCCAAGAAAAACCCTAGTTTTTCTTCTCTTAATAACTAGAACGAGAAACTAATTTTTCTCTTCTTTTAATTTGATGTTGGCGCCATATTAATGTGTTTTTCTTTTGTGCTAGGTGCGCCAACTGTCATTATTTTTTAATAGAAAATATCTTTTCTATTTTACATATTATTTACCAAATAAATAATATTGCATATCCATTAAATAGACCAACTATTTAATTTATTCTCGAGGTTCCATAAAACGATAAAACACTCGCGTGTGAGAAGCCAACCCGAGGACCATTGACCTATAACCAGTAGCTACAATAAATTGAATAAAATATTCATCGAACAGAATATTTCTACTCAAATTATTAATTCCGGAATTACGCCACCATAAATCCGAAACTGAACTCTATCGATTAAAGATATAACTTATTCTCAAAACGTCGAGTCGAGTCGATAAGTGTCTATTGATATAACCATTACATATAAACTAACCCTCCATAGACTATCCATAATGAAGCAGGATTATTTCCGTAAACCTTCTTCAATACATCTTATCCTTATTTACCATTAACCCACTAGTGATCGATTAGTTCATAACCAATACGAACTCCATGGATCGATCAGTTTCTAGGATCAACAAGGGGATTGTCTTTCTACTTCCCGCATGAAGGAATGGATTCCATATCTGTCAGACACACACTTCTCACTCATTCCAGAATAGTGCCAACGTGAAAGTGATTCAGATTTCAGACCGTGCCTCTTAGCGATCCTTAACGAACACATCAAACCCTATCCTGAAACAAGTAGGAGTCTGTAATCACTTAGGGATTAAGGTTAATCCATATATGATTATCTTGTGATTTAATAAGATTTCACAATCAGGAAATTATATGAGAAACTCATATTAAATCGGTCCAGTCCTATATGACTCTCATCATATATAAATGCCCCACTTAGATGACCAATGTCGGCGAGTGCAGATAGGACGGTCACACCATAAAGTGTTCTGGGCGCATTAATGGTGGTTTAATCAATAGACCACATACTTTGATTAAGTTCACCACGGACTAACAGTTCAAAGGTATCACCATAAGCTTAATCCTCGCGTGTGACACACACTAAGTTATATGGCTACATTTGATACGACTAGGGGTTTTCAGTAGTGTATTACTTACAAGTATGAAGCAAGTAATAAGATGAGAATAAATCTGTCATTTATTAATTCTAAAACAATTACATAAATTATCTTTCGGGCGCTACTTCCAACAATCTCCCACTTGCCCGTTAGGACAAGCAACAATTGTCTTTCGGGCACACTATATCTAACAATCTCCCACTTGCCCGTAAAGACAAGCAATGATTGTTTTTAGAGCACCACACCCTTATTCTATCTATCCACAACATTCTCCCACTTGCCCTAAAGCAGATGAGACATATCTCCCAATTCTATACCCACCAAGCGCTCATCAGTGACATTAGATGCCACGCGACTTGGTTAAACTGATCAGCTAGGTTGTCGGCTCAAGGCGATCTTTAGGACCGAAACGTCGCCTCTTTGCACGATCTGTCTGACCAGGTGGTATTTTCTCTCAATATGCTTTTGACCTCTTGTGATTGCGAAGATCATTTGCATGAGCTACCTCTCAACTGTTTTCACGGTAAAATGGTATCGGCTCATCGAGACCTGGAATCACTTCCCGGTCCAACAAAGAACTTCCCAAGCCACAATGCCTCTTTAGCTGTTCCGAAAGCTGTTACGTATTCGACTAACATAGTCAAATTGGTAGTGCTGGATTGCTCCATACTGTAGCTCCATCACAATGAGTAAACACTGAGCCTGAGATCGATTCACGATCATCCTTAATCCGAGTAATAATCAGAATCAGTGTAGTCAACAATACTCAGGTTTGCACCCGAATACTCAAGCATATGATTCCTCGTTCTCTAAAGGTACTTGAAGATGCACTATACTGCTGCTCAACATCCGAATCCAAGATTCAACTTTTATTGACTTTTAATAACCTGACTTTCTCTATCCAAAAGGGAATCTATCCCATTTTCTCTATATCCGAAGACTAAGAGAATTATTCCGTAAGGGGTTGGTTAGGAAACCTCTCGTTGAATTTTGCATACGAAAATGCATTATCATCTTAACGAATAAGATGCATGGGACGTTGCAACAACTTGTTCTCCTGAATCCGACCGAATCGATTTCTAAGAATACAGTCCACTTTTCTGATTCAGAGAAGCTTTGGCTCGTCAGTTCTTGACTTCAGATAATACACTTATGTTGTTTCCAACTGTTTCAGTGTTTATCTTTTATTAGCACCAACGTCTACTACTTTACCAATATTGATTCTCCAGTCTACAAAAGACTCATCAATATTGGTCAAGCCCGCACATTTCAAACATGTGACTTTTAGTGACCTAGAGGTTTGCTTTAATCCTCTAATGGATGTAAGCACTGACAGTCAATCTGCCATTGGATTTAAGCTAAAACCCTTCCATTCCGAATGAATCTAAGCTCCATTGTACGGCAAGAAAGTTTCAGGGCATCACCCCTGTTAATCTTTCGGCTTTCATGGAGTCATGCAAGGCTGAGTGGTGAGAGAGTTTCAGGGCATCACCCCTGGTTAACTCTCTGCTTCTCAGGGAATTACCCCTGGACCACCTGGATTTGCCTTGAAAGAAAACTTTCCGTTCATTCTTATCACGTAGATCCAATTACGCCGACTGGGCCTGAGACACTCAGGTGGTCTACAGGATTGTTAACAGAACTGGAGTACCAAAACTCCATTTACATGTTTATGGCTTTAAACCAACCTCCTATTGTCCGAATCCTATACAGTCCTTCCTGAGGACCCTAGGTTATCAATCGCCCCTAGCAGGCTGTTAAGTCTACATAATCACAGCGGGTCAATGGTTAAACCATACTCCCACTGCATTTGGGTGGACTGACATTCTGATCTGGTTCAGTAGTATTTATCAGTGTTATCCCCCAACAACCAATGTTGGATGTGATCTGATTAAATCAGATAGTAACTCCTTGAGTAACTTTACTTCAAGGTCCAAGGTTGTTATTTAAACATTCTTTCAGAAAGGGTGCGACAGTACAACCGTCATTATCCGATATTCAGAATCTTATAACCAACCTTCACTCATAGTATTAAGATATTTTACGAACAGTCACCATCTGAACGTGTATGTAAAATCTCCAGTCCTACCTTCAAGCACTAGTGCTAAATGCCTCTATTTGTGGAAGTGGAGTAAATGCACTTCACTCTTTATCCATAAATTCATAAGCATCTTTAGGTAGACTTCTCGGTATTACATAATAAAGTAAACCGTTATTTTTCAACTAATATCTTAATTGAGTTAAGCAGTGTAATAACTATACAAGACAATCTATGGTTTATCCTTTTACTGAAATCAATTCACTCGGAGGTAGGCCAAGCATCAATGCTAAAACTATGTAGTAGCCTATATCCGAGCATGGAATACTCGTTTCTCTGGTAATATCAGAGATTCCTCCAAAATATTTAGATAAACTAATTGGTGTTTGAGTAGCTATCAGACAAATTGTCCACTACTCAAAAGCTCCCACTAGCTTGTATCCTTCATAAGACCCCGAAGGTCAATATGAACAAGTAGTGATACTTCTTCAGCTCTATTACCTTTTCCTAATTGAAAGGTAACTTAGTCATTTTTCCTTTGTAATAGTGTTCTTAGACTGAAGATAGGAATCACCCTTAGCCAGTCTTCAGATTTTATCCCTAGGATAAATGCACTAATTAATAGATGCCGAAGAATCTTTCATCTAAATACGGCAACCATTTGTCTTAATAGTTTATGATGTGTTACATATACCTTTTCAGCATTACTTAGTGGTTTTGACTTTATCAGACAAAAGTCCGAGTATCAGAATCGTATACAAATGTCATATTCACTTTGTTTAAAGTAAGTATATTATCGATTTGAAAGTGAATCCATTTGTTCCAATGAATCTGAAAACAGAAATTAAATTTCTGCGATATTCTAAGATTAAAATCCGAAATTTAATTTCCCTATATCACTCCCACTATCTTAGCTGAAATAACTGCCCGTTGTCTACTCTTCATCATAAATGCCCAGCTACCTTGTTCTTACAAAAGAACTTTAGCTTCCGAGTCAAATTACTCGGTTAAGAAAGTCTTTAAGGATTCATAGGTTAGTGATCCGAAATCACTTTCCTTATCCTATATTTCTCTTATTAATATTTCGGTTTAGCCTTTAACTTATTTAGTTTAGATGACTTGCACTTGTAGACATTTACCTTCCCGTTCTTGGCTTTCTTTAAAGGAAATGGCCGTGAACTAGCAGTTCATTTAAGTAGACACTACTCGTAAACTGTGGGATGTATAGTGAGATTGATACCAAATCATTTTCGTCACCTATGAACTAATTTTGTTTTGTCTCTCGTTCAACACAAGTGACAACAGTGACATCAATGTCACTTAAGTTTGTAGGCTCAAGAGGATCATCCTCTTCCGAAGAATTAATTTGCATTCTCGATTATTGAGTTCAAAGTTCTTGTTACTTTTCCACTTTTACGAAATCTTTACTAGTCAATTTATCGTATTTTGCAATTTAGATACCTTGAGATGATATGTAGTTGTAAAATAATTTATGACAGAAATATAAATCAAATCATACACCACAACATATAATAATTTTAGGAATAATAAACGTGATGTCATGCATACAGTTTATCCTACCATTCCAAGGATTTAATCTCACACCTACAGTGCCGCCTCAGGGTAGGTCAAAGAGGTGACAATTAAATTGAGATAATCTCTCTCAACAACTAACCGAGAATCGGACATCTCTATTTAATTGCTGATTACCTTTCTTTTTCAGCCAAGATATTTCCTAAAATATCCTTTAGGGTGTTACCTACTATTTCAGATCTCAAAGTATGCCCCGAGTATGCCGCCTCAGGGTCGGTCAGTGACTCGACGAGTACCCAAAATCCTATCCTTTCGGAGACCAAGCCTTGTATTTTGATAGCGGTGAAAGCCACCCTCAGGGGGCCAAAATAAAAGCGGCACGAGGTGTCACCATTCTTTCACGTGCTTGTGTCAACAGTAGAGGCCGTGGGGTCGGTTGTCACCTTCCCCGCTCCTACTCGTTATTTTGAAAAATAGGTAGTCTCATTAAGATTTTCAGAATTTTTTAAGTATCCGAAAAATAATAAATCATGAATATTTAAATTTATCCTCCCACTAGTTCATCGGTTCCTAATACCGTCTAACTAGTGTCACTTATTCACGACTTTTCAATTTCTCGGATTTATAAAATCTTTGTGTAGACACTATACAATTAAAATTCACCATGAATTTTATAATCCTAATATATTAGGACTTACGAATTTTCCACCAAATTGAAAAACAATAAATCACAAATTTAAAGCTCCCACAAGTTTATCGGTTCCAAATACCGTCTAACTAGTGACCCTATATTCATGATCTTCCAATTTATTGATTATTTAGAAAATATCTTGCGTAGACACTACACAATTAGAACGCCAAAAATTTTTATAGTCCTAATATTGTCATGATAAAAAAATTTAGGATCTTAGAATTTTATCTCAATAATTTGAAAACAATAAATCTTGAAAAGCAATCACCAACTTATCGGTATCAAACCCTGGCTGAGCTTTAACCGAGTTCACCGAATGGTGTCGGGTTTGGCTAAGCCGACCCGTCCTCTTCGTTGGTTCATATACGACGCTAATGTTGCACGTGTGCGGGTGTTGGGTTGAAAATCGGGCTAAAGTTGCCCCATCGAGCCTCAATTTCGCGGATAACTTGACCTTGCCGGACCCCGTGGCTAACCCGTCAGTGCTGACGGACAAGTCAAGTCGAGCCAAGTTCCATTGACCGCCTCGAACCAATTTTGAACCTTTTGCTTTCACTTGGTGTCCAACTTTTCCGGATTTCCAATTTTTCAATTATTAAATTTTTTTATGTAGTCACTACATAATTAAAATCCACGAATGATTTTTGGATCCCAAAATTTAATTTACTGAGTAAAATTTATTTTATCATGTGAGTTTTATATCCCGATAAAATTCCGTTCGTTTTATTTTATTTAATTAATTACCTAAATTAATTACCTTGATCATACACGTCTAATTAATTTCAATATTAATTTTCTACATGTATGCATATACTAGGAGTGAAATTCATGAATATGATGCATGACATTGTTATATCACATAAATAATCATACAAGAAAATAAATACGAAAAATAAACCACTAAGATTGGCCGTTGGTATCCCGTATCTAAACTAAAAAAAAATAAAAATAAAAGATATTTATCTTTGTTGCAGCATCTTGATCTTGGACAGAAGAAAAGCCAATCCTTTCTTTTTCTTCTCTTCTCACGTATGCAGCCGTCCCTTTTTTTTTTGGTTTGGCGCTGATGTCATGATGACATGAGCATATGCAATCAATAGTAAGAGCATCCACAATGGTGATGCTGATGTGGATGTGTTCCATACCACTTTTTTATCCACCTTATTGTTTTTACACACTTAGATCCACTATGGTCTGTTTTTACACACTTCAAAAATAAAGAATAATAAAAACAAAATGTATTCTTCTTCCCTTCCATTCCATTCGCCTCCCTTCCCCTCCCACCTCCCGTCGACTATGAAAACTGCTCCATGGATTTTACATTCAAACTCTCTGAATTACATCCAAACTGATACAAAACTCAATTTATTTTCTTTCCATTCTATTTCCTCTGTTGCTTCTTCAAAAAAAAAAAAAAATCCCAGAATCAAAATTGAAGGTGAAGAAACCAAAGGATTTAAAATTGCAACAGGAACCCATCTCCAACCTTCATGAGATCCGGCGCCGACGCGGAGCAACTAAAACCAAATATCTAGATCTGAAGTTTCTTGCAATCGTTTTATTTAAAGAAATTAGAAGAAGAAAAAAATAAATAGAACAAGCATTGATTCTTGCCTGCAAATTTAGTGAGGAAGATCAAATAAAAGAGAGAGGAAACAAAAAATATTTATATTTGTACCTAGATTTGCGTTCACAAGTGTGGAACCCGGCGTGTACAGACCCACGACCACTTCCACGGTTTTCACTCCCACAGTGTCTTTACATGAGCCATAGTGGATGTTTTGTAGTATCACTTTCTTTTCACATTGTGTTAAAAGGTATCATAGTGGATGCTCTAACAGCGTACGGCAACTTCATTCAACAATGCGTACAACAACTTTCGCGAAATTGGAAAATCAGGCCCTTTTAACCGTGAAATTGGAAAATCAGGCCAGCTTTTAGCATCGGCGTTTTTTTAGGTGGATGATTACGAGCATTATTTTTCAGGTTCGCGTCGAATTTGGAGAAATCGTCATATTCGATCAAAACCTTCCAAATTTGGATTAATTTCGTCCAAATAATTTGAATGGACTAAATGGAATGGCCGTCCTGAATTTTGGATGCACAACCGTCATTTTTTGAAGCGAATCGTCCATTTTTGAATGGTCGCGTCAACATTTGGACGGTTTCGTCCATTTTGTCAAAGCTCTAAAACCGTCAATTTGGGACGGTGCCATCGTCTAATCTCTCCGTCCAAAAGAGGACTTGGCCGTCCAAATTGGAGGATCATCCAATTTGAATGAAACGTCCATTTTAAACCATATTATCCCTTCTTCCTCATTTCAACCATTTCACCGCCGTTTCAAGAAAAAAACGCAGAATGCGAGCAAATTTGGGACGATTTCTGACATTTCAATTCTTCCATTTCTCGAGCAAATTTGGGCGATTACAATGGCTAATCCTTCGTCTTACCGAGTCGAAAGCTTTTAATGTGAGTGTTTATGGTATTTTTTTTTTCTGATTTTCCAATTCCGTTTTCATTTTGTATTTTTTTGTTATTTGATTTTGTTGGGTAATCATACGATTGTAGATTTGAATTCATATCTATTTAATTTTGTTATTTGATTCGAATTTAATTCATATCCTATTTATTTTGTTATTTGATTCGAATTAATCTATTAAATTTTGTTATTTGATTGTGACGGGATTTTTACGATTTATGTCACTTTATGAATATCATGTTATTTGTTCGATTGGGATTCAACGGTGTTATAGGGTTTAGGGTTTAGATTCAAATTCATATATTGTATGATTATATGTATGTTTGATGAAGTGATTTTAGAAATCGAAATGACATAGATATAATTCGAATGGATATGTATGAAAATTAGTAATATGTAATTAATAGCTTAGGGTTTATGTATTCTCATGTTCATGTAAAATTCGAAAATTCATGTATAATTTAGAGATCGTCATGTAAACTCAACAATAGTGTGTTATTTTATTGTTGAGTTTGAATACAATTCATGTATGGTATGATTAAATGTATGATGGGGCATTTAGAAGTAATTTATGATAGTGTAAGAATATGTATGATAGTGTTATGATTTTTATTTGATGTTTCTAGTGTAATTTATGATAGTATAATGTTAGATTCTATGATAGTAGTATTGCTAATTATTTAAATTTGACAATGAGTATGGTGATCACGGGGAGTATAAATGCCCTTGAAATTATCGGTAACAAGAATGTGATTTAAAAATTGAAACAACGACAAATTAATGTCGTTTGAAAATACAAACGAATATCTCGAATCGAATTCCATGAGTGCGCCTCGGCTTTGATGAGGTTCTTAGAATTGCATGCTTTCACTAGGGTGTTTTCGATTCTTACGATCCATTTGTGTCATGCACAATCTCCAGGCTTTGTATTGGGGCTCTTGGTAGGTAGCTCGTAGAAAATTTCATTAGAGTGCGCTCAACGAGCATCTTTTCTGTCTCCGTGACTGCTAAATCCTCGGCCGGAAGTGAGGCACCCTTAGATTGAAAATATAAGTTACATTGCTCGCGGCTCCGTCCGGCATCCGTTTCTCCCGTCATCATCAAGTACTACATGGCGTTGGTAAAAACACTACTCTCTTCTTCTCTTTCTCTAACGTTACAACACAACACAACACAACACAACACAACAACACAAAACAACGATGTTCGAATAACAAAAGAAAGATGATAAGACATTTACATATATATATATATATATATATATATATATATATATATATATATATATATATATATATATATATATATATGAAATGTCTTATCATCTTTTCTTTGTTATTCGAACATCATTGTGTTTTGTGTTGTGTGTATGTTAATGTTCATGTGTTGTAACGTTATAACGTAAGAAATAGAAGAGAGTAGTGTTTTTACCAACGTAAGTACTTGATGATGACGAGAGGAGAACGGATGCCGGACGGAGCCGGCGAATGTAACTTATATTTTCAATCTAAGTGCCTCTACTCCGCCGAGGATTTGAAGAGGTCACTGAGACAGAAAAGATGCTCATTGGCGACTCTAATGAAATTTTCTACGAGCTACCTACCAAGAGCCCCAATACAAAGCGGAGATTAGGCATGACACAAATGGATCGAAGGAATCGAAAACACCCAGAAGGAAAGCATGCAATTCTAAGAACCTCATCAAAGCCGAGGCGCATCATGGAATTGATTCGAGATATTCGTTTGTATTTTCAAACGACATTAATTTGTCGTTTGTTTCAATTTTTTAAATCACATTCTTGTTACCGATAATTTCAGGGCATTTATACTCCCGTGATCATCATACTCATTGTCAAATTTAAATAATTAGCAATACTACTATCATAGAATCTAACATTATACTATCATAAATTACACTAGAACATCAAATAAAAATCATAACACTATCATACATATTCTTACACTATCATAAATTACTTCTAAATGCCCCATCATACATTTAATCATACCATACATGAATTGTATTCAAACTCAACAATAAAATAACACACTATTGTTGAGTTTACATGACGATCTCTAAATTATACATGAATTTTAAATTTTATGAACATAGAGAATACATAAACCCTAAGCTATTAATTACATATTACTAATTTTCATACATATCCATTCGAATTATATCTATGTCATTTCGATTTCTAAAATCACTTCATCAAACATACATATAATCATACAATATATGAATTTGAATCTAAACCCCTAAACCCTATAACACCGTTGAATCCCAATCGAACAAATAACATGATATTCATAGTGACATAAACCGTAAAAAATCTGTCACAATCAAATAACAAAATTTAATAGGATTAATTGAATCAAATAACAAAAATAAATAGGATATGAATTAAATTGAATCAAATAACAAAATTAAATAGGATATGAATTCAAATCTACAATGTATGATTACCCAACAAAATCAAATAACAAAAACAAAATACAAAATGAAAACGGAATTGGAAAAATCAAAAAAAAATACCATAAACACTCACATTGTGTGCTTCTTGACTCTGAAGACGAAGGATTAGCCATTGTAATCGTCAAATTTGCTCGAGAAATGGAAGAATTGAAATGTTTGTAAATCGTCCAAATTTGCTCGCTTCATGCGTTTTTTTCTTGAAACGGCGTGAAATGGTTGAAATGAGGAAGAAGGGTCGATAAGGTTTAAAAATGGACGTTTCCGGTCAAATTGGATGTATCCTCCAAATTTGGACGGTGCTTCTTTTGGACGGAGAGACAGATGGCACCGTCCCAATTTGACGGTTTTAAGCTTTGACAAAATGGGCGTAAACCGTCCAAATGTTGGACGCACCCGCCCAAAAATGGACGGTATTCGCCCAAAATGGACGGTGCATCAAAATTGGACGGTTTTTGTCCATTTAGTCCATTCAAATTATTTGGACGAAATTAATCCAAACTTGGAGGGTTTTGATCGAATATGGACGATTTCCTCCAAATTTGGACGGTGAACCTGAAAAATAATGTCAGAATCTGTCCGACCTAAAAAAAAATGTCAGAGGTTAAAAGGGCCTGATTTTCCAATTTCACACAACTTTCAGCATGCATTCGGCAGGAAAAAAAAAACAAATCCTATATGCAATCAATTTTGATGCATAAAGTTTCTAGATAATTAATATAACAAATTACATAATCTCTTATATCCGGAAAAAAAAATTGAGTTTACAACAGATTTAACGGTAAACAAGTATCAACCTCAATCCATCTCGTCAACCAAAACATTCATCCACGCATTTATATAAAAAAAATATAAAAGATGCAATATTTATTCAATTCCACTCCTTATTAATTAATTATGCAATCAGGATCGCAAAATCGCTTTAACCTGGCTCCGATACCACATGCTGGATATACTGAAACCCGAATCCCGATCCATAATTGGATCGTCAGATCTGATTCACAGCACCGATCGAGACACTCGATCATGCACATCAGAAGCTACGAATAAGTTCGTATGCGATAATAGGCTTGATCCAACCGTTCTAAAACCGGAATACCCTTATACAAAGGTCCTGTCCAAGTGAACCTTTGACCACTGAATTGGATTCCCAGCAAGCCACAAGTTTGGATCATGCGACTCATGTTACTTACATTAACACCAGAAGGGCGCCACCCTTTTGTATCCGCTTGATCCACCACCTGATTGAAGTCCCCAATTAGGCACCATGGCTGTTTAATAATTGCAGATAGTCGTTCCAAATATTCCCAACATTCATTACGCACAACCGGTGATGGGTAGCATAAACATCAGATAGATCCCAACTAAGACCTGCATTATGAAAACTGCCATGTTCAAGCACTGATTCGTACTAAGAAGTAACCTCATATCATTATTTTTATCATGCCAAATACACCAAATTCCACCCGTGAAACCTCTGGCCTCAGCACAAATTACCTTATTAAACTGCGAATGTTGGAGAATTCGCCTAGCTTTATAGCTTTGACTGCGTGTTTCTAATAGTCATAGAATGTCCGGACGTTGCTCGGTGAGAAGAGCCTTCAGGTTCGTAAAAAACACAGCTGACCCAACACCACGGCAATTCCAAACCGATATCCGCATAAATAGAATTATTGAGGAGTTTGGAAACTCGTGTCTAGTATACCTGGTGTATCTGGAGGTTCGTCTCTCAGTCTCCACATACTTGAATTTCTTCAATCATCTTTACTTTGTTGATTATTCATACCTTGAGCAACATTATGATCTGGTGGCTTAGTTTTTGTATGTTGTGTATGTTCCTGCCCGCTATTTCTGCTCTGATTTCCAGAATTTGTGACAGTTTCTTTGCTTGCCCTTTTCCTGAACATTCGAGATATCATATAGCAACTTGGTTGGTGCACCCATTGATTTAGTGCTTCCAACAGCTGTGGTGGGTCGTTTAGAGGGCGTTGATAGTGTTCTTTCACTTGTAGCTGTGCCTTTTCGTTTCCAAGTCTCAGATGGAGCAGTGCTTCTAAAGTTCATCTCTTTTCCAGAATTGGTACCTTTTGTTTTCTCCTTTGGCATATTTGCCTGATCCTTAGATAAGAAAGGAATTATGGGCTCCGTATTTTGTTGAGTACTGCTTTCATCTGCTGATGAAGCTCTTGTAACGATGCTGGGTAGTTTCTTGATCTGGCTGATCATCCATGGGTTCATCTTCATTTAGGGCATTAAATTGAGAGCCCCCAATTGTTTCCTCTTCTCGGCTTTCCACACGAGGCATATTTCAAGGTTCTCCCTGCTTTACATTTTGTGAGATATTACCTTGTTTGTTTCCCATGCCTCTCTGTCCTTGGTTCGGTCTCCTTCGTCTCTTGGTTGCAATCATCCATGGTCCAAAGGGACGATCAGGAGTTGGACCTTCAGGCTGTTTCGGGGGTCTTGCAACTACATCAGTTTGTCCCTGATCAGAACTTGAGGGGTGATGAATTTGTGGACAATGCTACATTTTGTGTCCAATTTTACCACACTCAAAGCAAATCTGCTGTAAACCTTCATATTTGTTAGGAAATCTACGCGGGAACGCAGCGGAATTCAAAAATTTATTTCCTATCGACCCAAGATCGACTTCGTTTAAGCAATAAACAAATAAACTAAAGACGGTGGTTACCTTGGTTGATCTATAAGATCGACGCTTTGACCGTCTAAGGAGAGTAGTTCTGCATAAAGCCGCCAAGTGTTCGGCCTCTACCGCTAGTCCACACGCAATGCCCTACGGAATCCCATCATGGATTCTTATTGGAAAACTCCGGTTCTTTAGACCGGCGCTTTTCCCCTCTCTCCAACTCTCTAAAAGATGCTCTCTAATTTACACAAGAACTATTAGTTTTTGGAATTGTGTTGTGCAAAAGAGCTTGACACCCACCTCCCTTTTATAATGGACGTGGCGCCCCAAGAGGTGTGGAGGAGAAGAAAACCTTTTCCCAATAAAATAAGGAAAATATAATTGATTGATTTATCTCATTTATTATAATATCTCATATTAAATAAATCTAGGATATTGTCAATATCTTATATTGAATATTTCAAGATATTGTCAATATTTTATATTGACAATATTTATCTTTTATTATATGATTATAAATTAATTTACTGCGTGTGTATATATCACATATATATATTATTACACAAAATAAATCTATATATGTATATACATTTTAGTGCGCACATGCACATCATATGTGCAAGTCACGTATGAGTGCATATATATATAAATATTAATATCTAATATTAATATATAGTATATACCATTAATTAAATTAGACAATCCAAGTGTATCTTATACACACAAAATTGCGCCACACCTTTTAGCCAATATTTTGGCATCCGAATATTCTTTAATTAATATAATATTATTAATATATTGTATTTAATTTATTCATAATAAATAAATACCACCATATTAATTTACCACTATAACCTTTATAGTCTCGAGATAAACTTTCCTTATTTGGTTATCATCTATAACCACATTTTAATCCGGCTAGATGTTCTTGTGTGTGTGTGACCGATAGGCTTCCGAATATGTTGGCCGTAGACACAAAGTGCAAATTACGAAAATGCCCTTCATGCCTAACGATCACGGGATAGCGTCTAGCAACACACCGTGACCCCAATCATCGGAAGAGTCAAATGCAATGACTACTACATTTCATGTGAAACGATTACCGTGTAACTTACAATCCTATCATTGTAATAATATCCATACGGTCGTTAGTCGAGTGTCAAAACATCAACGACCGTATCTTATAATCTGGATATCATGCCTCTCTCAAGTAACTCATTTACTCCCACTTTGCAAAGATTCACGAGGGTAAGACATTCCTTATAAGAAGGCCATTTCGGATATTCGATCCCAATCATAGGATACGCGATTCCCGGACGACCAATCATGTATACTCCGATGCTTGATGATCATACCCAATCACTACCGCATGATCGCCCCGTGGCTGTGGAAACCTCAATAGTGTCAAAGCATGACAATCCACACCGTGATGCCATGAAGACTCGGTCAAAGGATAATTACACAAGCGTCACATAGTGTGACACTTATCCGTGTAAGTGGGTCGACTTAACGTAACGTCGCATTCTACAATACACGTCCACGCATGCCAAGTGTCACTACACTTCGATAGATGGATCTATCCCCGCCTTAAAGGCAGAAGACATCTAATACGTGCTAGTCTGTTTTATACTATCAATGCCCTGTTTAATAGTACATCGCCTAGAGACATTTAAGTATCAAACTTATTAAAGTGATTAGAGATCTCATCAACCATAATCTTTATCATGGTTTCTCTATCACGATTTAATACTAAGGACGTTGTCACATAACAATTCATAATTGGTTCTTTAAAAGAACATATATATGACAACATAAAAGCCATTTTATATATGTATAAACATAAAGAAATAGTAGAAATGATCCGACCCGGTCGGATCCGGTCCAACCCGATTGGGTTTAGGACACTATTTCAACAATATTTAACCGCAAAGCTATTACCATTTAGCACCACATTTGTCCTCAGAACTTGTTGAAGGTTCATTTCGACACAAATCCTCACATATTTGGCCCTTGTCGCCTTGCAAGTTACCACATCAACTCTGCCAGGTTTGCCAACTCTACGTGCCAATTTTAAGAGGAAGTCTTCCTTTTCAAAGAGTTCTAGTGGCATTCCTGGAAACCTTACCCACACGTGTGTAGAGAGGATTTTTTGCTTCAATGGTTGGAAGAACGGACGCCATTTCATCATTGTTTGGTAGTGACCTTGTACATTCCATGGCCCCATCGTCAAAGCTGTGTCATAATCAGCCTTACTAGCAAAGCAAACAACATAATAATCGGATGCCAAATCAACAATATCTAGCCATGCATCACATGCTATGGAGTCTCTGGTGAAGGATACGATAGGAAGTATTCCGGCCAAGAACTTTCACTATAACCACTCTTCTCCAAGGCCTCCACAAATCTACACATTCCTCTACCGGAATTTCGATTGTATCGTCATCTGTCTCCGTTCCGTGGCAGTCCTATGCTATTTTGATGAAGTCAGCAATATCTGACTCATCCTCACCTTCACCGGTGTAGAAATCTGAATGACGTTTTGGTTCCTTCAATAACTCAGCACCACTCCGCAGCCACCATGGTGATGGGGCTTCAGTAAACTCTGCTTCAATCTCTTTCCATTTATCTGCATTGTTTCAAAGGAGGTCAGATTCCTCAATGGAATGTCCGGTTTTATCAGTGCCCATGGAAGCCAGGGGCTCCATGGTGGTGGTTTCGATCGGAAAGTGGAATTGGCGTGGTTGGGGCAAAATCGCCAGAGATTAAATCAAAATCTCATCAAGTTCAAAGTCGTTAAAGCTAAAGCGCATCCGCTTTGCTTTACTTATTTTATTACACGCATACAATTGTAATATTATTAGTTTTTGGGAGAGCATTTTATTTTTTGAAACATGGGGTCTTGTCTTATTTATTTGCTATGGTATGGAATTTTCCACAAGGGTTTGTCAACCATAGATTTTAAGGAGGATGATCATGTTTCGTCAACATCTTTTGGTATAAGAGGATTGTCAAGATACGGCATGTACGACCTTTCTTTCAATTTCTAATAAAAAGGTTTCGTTTAAAATAAATCCATGAGTATTATTCAAATTCTTTATATGATTCCATCTTACCCAAGGACGAAGGCATGTATTGGGTTGGGGTTGCTATGCCCACCTAGCCAATTTCTTTTTATTTAGAAACTAGTAATCTACCCGATTGATCCGCTCTATACCTGACCCAACCCCGTATAATTAAAAAAAAACCCAACCATTTAGGAAATAAACGCGGTTATATGAAAAAAAAAAAAAAAACACCTACCATAATTTTGATTCTCCATAAATTCGGCTCACATTTCTGAATTTTCTTCATTTCCACTTTTACATTAGAAAAAAAACCTACCAATTCTACATAAATTCGGCTCATATTTCTAAATTTTTTCCCATTTCCACTTGTACATTTAACATGTATATTCTAAGATCATCCTAGGAGGTGTGAATACACCAGGTACGCGAGATATTGCAATTTGATTTCCTTCGAACTTTGATTTTGGATTTTGGATTTCATGGTCTTCGTTTCTCGCTTGGCCATTATTTTATCATGTTCATTTCTCGCTTGGCCATTTGTTTATCATGTTTTTCTTCTGTCGATTTTAAGCAACTTTTCGCATTCTGGGTGGTTGGTGGCAGATGAACGTGAGAAGCTCGAGAAAAAGTAGACTCCGTGTTGAACAAAATCAAGGAAACATTTGGTTGACGTTATGATTCATGTTTAAATTCAATTTATTTTGTACGTTAAATTGAATGTTTTAAATGTCTTTCAATTGATGTGATTTTTATTTAAAATTCAAATCAAATGCAACTGCAAATCACAAATTTAAGCCAGTCTTCGTATTTTACAACCTTTTTCCATCTCTTCATTTTGAAAAAAAAACATGTTACCTGACCTATGGTGTAGAAATACGATTGGTTTGTGTTCTGGATTTTTTGGTTTTCCTTTAGCTGTGTTTTTTTTGGATTGAATTGTGTTTTGTTTTGAATATTTTCTTCAGCAGATATTTCTTGACCATATTGACAAACCTGTCACCCATAAGAAGGAATTGTCTGGTGAGATCTTACTTTGTTTTATTTTATCGACTAATTAAGTTCTTTCATTTTCTGTTTATTCTTTTTTGGTTTAAGTGCTTTCTTTCATTCATATTTTGAATGTTTTTGACATCATATTGATAACAAATTTGGCAAATCTGTAGGCCATTCAATTGACGATGCTTTAAATTTAGAAGTAAAAAATAACCAAATTCAATTCTTATTTTTCTTTTAAATTGCACCGAATTTTAAATTTTTTCCTACTTTTTTTTTGCGATAAAAATAGAGAATAAATTCGGCTCAAATTTTTCTAATTTTTCAAAAAAAAAAACCTACCATAATTACAAAATTCGCCTACCCTAATTAGAAAAATCATTAAAAATTTGATTCTCCTAATAAAAATGTGAAATAAATTCTGCCCAGATTAGAAAAATCATTTAAAATTTGATTCTCCTAATAAAAGTAGGGAATAAATTCGGCTCACATTATTAATGATAATATTCTTACATTAAATTTTGTTTTAAGAAATAACTATTCGCTAATTAATACAAATATTCTTGCATTTATGTCATCTCTGGAAAATTACCAGCCTCATTTAATTCCAAATATTCAAACTTTGATTTTTTTTTTAGCATTGCACCTATTTTTATTTATAATTTTTTTTTATTAATTTTGAACCGTTTTATTTTTAATTTTTTATGTCATCTACTGAGAAATATTCTCACATTAAATAAATCTCTGTAATTGGCCACACTAATTAATGCCAAATATTCTTACATAATAAATGATCAAGAATAACTAAATTCAAAAATAACAAATTAGCCACTCTAATTAATACCAAATTTTCTTACATATTAAATTCGTCATTCAAAAATAACTAAATTCAAAAAACCTACCATAATTATAGGGAATAAATTTGGCTCACATTATTCTAATTTTTCTAAAAAAAACATATCATAATTACAAAATCCATCTACCCTAATTAGAAAAATCATTTAAATTTTGACTCTCCTAATAAAAATATGAAATAAATTCGGCCTTAATTAAAAATATCATTTAAAATTTGATTCTCCTAATAAAAGTATGGAATTAATTTGGCTCACATTATTAATGACAAATATTCTTACATTAAATTTTATTTTTTAAAAATAATTATATTCAAATTCGTTAATTAATACAAATATTATTGCATTTATGTCATCTCCGGAAATTAGCCGCCTCATTTAATTCCAAATATTCAAAATTTGAATTATTTTTTTTAACATTGTACATATTTTTGTTTATAATTTTTTATTAATATTGAACCATTTTCTTGTTGCGTGTTTATGTTATCTAATGAGAAATATTCTCACATTAAATACATCCCTGTAAATTTGCCATCCTAATTAATGCCACATATTCTTACATAATAAATGATCAAGAATAACTAAATTCAAAATCAACTAATTAGCCACCCAAATTAATGTCAAATATTCTTACATATTAAATTCGTATCATTTCACATTCAAAAACAACTAAATTCAAAACACCTACCATAATTATAGGGAATAAATTCGGCTCACATTCGTCTAATTTTTCAACAAAAAAAAACCTTCCATAATTACAAAATTTGCCTACCCTAATTAGAAAAATCATTTAAAATTTGATCCTTATATAATAATAGGGAATAAATTCGGCCCTAATTAGAAAAATCATTTAAAATTTGATTTATTTTATTATTATTTTTTTTTTTACACAGGGACGAAAGCGTGGCCTAATGGCCTTATTTATTGGGGAGGGATTCAACCCTGACCTTCCCACCTGGAGGCCAGTAAATCCAAATGGCTAACCAATTTGGGATGAAGCCTACTCTTTCATTTAAAATTTGATTCACATAATAAAAATATGAAATAAATTCGGCTCACATTTTTTTAATTTTTCAAAAAAAAAACCTACCATAATTACAAATTCGCTTACCCTAATTAGAAAAATTATTTAAAATTTTATTCTCATAATAAAAATATGAAATAAATTCGGCCCTAATTAGAAAAATCATTTATAATTGGGGAAACTCATTCAATATATATTTAATTTTTTTTTATACACCCAACTTTTTCAATCTATAATCTATATACACCGTCTAAATTAGTATGATACCGTGCTATTTCACCTCAAACCGTGTTATTTATAAGCTCCAACCGTGTTATTTTATTACGGAATACCGTTATATTTAACACGGTACCGTGTAATTTTAAAAAAATAAAATTATCCATAATTATTATGGTGAGCCCGCATGGCCCCATACAGATCCGTGCTATTTCATCCCCATTCTCCACTTCTCTGAAAACCCTCCTCCCGCTTCCCCTATTCTCTTCGTCACTGCTCCTTTAAGCTCCGGCACCACTCATCCTCCAAAAATAAGCTCCGTCACTGCTTCCCCTCTCTTCTGATCTCCGTCACCGATCAAAGAAAGATAAATAAATGTATTTGAACCCGAAATAACTAGAATGACTTTCAATTTTCAGAAAAGAGTTTTCTATGGTAAGTAGGGAATAATGCACGGCTCACATTATTAATGCTAAATATTCTTACATTAAATTTTGTTTTTAAAAATAATTATATTCAAATTCGCTAATTAATCAAATATTTTTACATTTATGTCATCTCCGGAAAATTACACGCCTTATTTAATTCCAAATATTCGAACTTTGAATTTTTTTTTAACATTGCACCTATTTTAATTATTTTGACCCGTTTTCTTTTCGTGTGTTTATGTCATCTAATTAGAAATATTCTCACATTAAATACATCCCTGTAAATTATCATCCTAATTAATGCCAGATATTCTTACATAATAAATGATCAAGAATAACTAAATTCAAAAATAACTAATTAGCTACCTAATTAATGCCAAATATTCTTACCTACCATAATTACAAATTCACCTACCCTAATTAGAAAAGTCATTTAAAATTGGATTCTCCTAATAAAAATAGGGAATAAATTCGGCTCACATTTTTTTATTTTTTCAAAAAAAAAAACCTATCATAATTACAAATTTCACCTACCCTAATATAAAAATTATTTAAAATTTGATTCTCCTGATAAAATAAGGAATAAATTCGGCCCTAATTAGAAAAATCATTTAAATTTTGATTTTCCTAATAAAATTAGGGAATGAACCTTAGCTAAGAGAATCTCACGAAATAAACAAGCAATCGCATCAAGACCCGAAAACGCATTCGAATGCCCGGTAGAGAAGTTGGGGTTCAAAATCTTCTTCTACCCAAATCGATCTGTCAGCAGACATTGCGGGAAAAGACTCTCCAGTGGCATCATCTGGTTCAGCTTCAATTGCTGTCGCTATTACTACTTGATAATTACAAAATTCGCCTACCCTAATTAGAAAAATTATTTATAATTTGATTCTCCTAATAAAAATATGAAATAAATTCCGCCCTAATTAGAAAAATCATTTAAAATTTAATTCTCCTAATAAAAATAGGGAATAAATTTGGCAAACATTTTTCTAATTTTTCAAAAAAATAAACTATCATAATTACAAAATTCGCCTACCCGAATCAGAAAAATCATTTATAATTTGATTCTCCTAATAAAAATAGGAAATAAATTTGGCTCATATTCTTTTAATTTTTCAAAAAAAAACTACCATAATTACAAAATTCAATTTGATTCGTCTACCCTAATTAGAAAAATCATTTAGAATTTGATTCTCTAATAAAAATATGGAATAAATTCGGCTCTGACAATTAATTCATAATATTCTTATATTAAAGACATTCCCTTCAAAATAGTCACTCCATTTAATGTCAAATATTCAAACAATCAATCATATTTTCAAGAATAACTTAATTCAAATGTTTGCGGTGTATTGCGAATGTTTTTAGATTAAATAAATATGTCATTTAATGTAATTTTATTTTCATGAAATTACATTTACAAAAACAATTTCATATATGCCAAAAGAAAATAATCCTCTAAAACTATTTTAAATTAATTATATGGAACATAAACAAATTCAAATATGTTTAGAAAATAAATCATTCCGTGCAAATTAGAGTTCTCCATTGATACAAAATATTCAGAAATTAAATTATATTATAAACTAAATTCAAATATGTCAATTAATACGAAATATTTTTAGATTATGTTATCTCTTACGAATTAGCCACCTCATTTAATGCTTAAGGTAAGAAGGTAGCGTATTTGGACAAGGTGGGGTGGCGGGTAAGGTAGGGTATGATGACGTAGTGGGTAAGGTATGGTAGGGTAGGTACGATGAAGTGGTGGGTAAGGTAGGGTAGGGTAGGGTAGGTTGGGTTAGTGGGTAAGGTAAGGTTGGGTGGTGTGGTAGGTAAGATAGGGTAGATTGGAATGGTGGGTAGGGTAGGGTAAAAGTGGGTGGGGTATGGTAGGTAGAGTGAAGTGGTGGGTAATGTATGGTTGTCAGGGTATGGTAGGGTATAGTAGGGTAGGATAGGTTGGGGTAGTGGGTAAGGTAAGGCGGCAGTAGTAGTTGTAGGTAATATAGGTAAAGTGGAATGGTGGATAGGGTATGGCGGGGTTGGGTGTAAGTAGAAGTGCAGGTGGGGTGGTGGGGTGGTGGGTTGGGTAAGGTAGAGAAGGGTGGGGTGGTGGGTTAGGTAGGGTGGTATAATAGGTAAAGGTAGGGTAATGTAGGGTAAGGGTGGGTGATAGTGGAGTAGAGTAGGTAATGGGTAAGGTAGGTAGGATGTCGAGGGTAAGATATGGTGAAATAGGGTAGGGTATGATAGCGGTGAGTAGGGCAGGATGGAAAGAGAGGTAGGATGCGATGGAGTATGGCGTAGGGCTACCCCACCCCTTCGCCTATATCCTACTTTATGAACCATACCATACCTTACTCCAGTCAACCTTAATTCACTACCATTCTCTACTCATCACTCAAAGTGTCATCTTTTATATAATTTGTTTCATTCCAATCTTGCATATTCCAAACGTAGTAATAGACCTAATTTATTCCATTATATTCCAGTTCGCATCTATTATTTTATTCCATTCAATTTCATTCCCGCGTAAAAAAACGTGCCGATAAATATTTTTTTCATCCTTCAAAAAATTTCTTCTTTTAAAATATATGGTCTCCCGTGCAATGCTAAAAGTGGAAATATAACCACATTTATTGGCATCAGTATTACTTTTGAACATGTTGTGTTGTCTGTTTTTGACTTTATTAGACGCCGGAAACGAATACTAATATTAAATAAAACAATTTTAATAGCTAGCATTACAATAAGTTTCGAAATGTCTTTGTTTTGTAGTACATATTATGCATATTAATCGAATGTAATCACATTATCATACGTTCCCGTGCAATGCACGGGTCATTGACTAGTACATATACACCTATTTATCTAGTTTCACACACCAAGCATATAAGCATATTTGTATTTTGTTATGTATAATATGACACACACTAATACATAAACAAATAATAATACCGAGTATTTATTATATAGTAACATATAAATATATATATATACACTCATACTTCAGCATAGGCATATAATATTTATATAATAACTTAATGCATTTACCTAATATATATACTAGTGAATATGAGCCGTGCAAAGCACGGCGGGCCTAATATAAATCGTTACCAACGTTAATATCAAAGAATAGATCACCAACGTGAAATAAATCGTGTAAACTTAAACCGTAACAAATTCAAGGCACAAGACAAAGAGAGCAACAGAAACATATCACATTCTCTGCAAGAGGTAACTCTTTCTTAGAGACATGGAGATTGTGAATCACTTCTCTTCCAACCCTATCAGGAGTTTCCACCTACAAAATAAACCACAATATGATTTATCGGAGAACAATGTCATAAAGTCGATCTTTTTAGCTTCGACTTTACGTAATGAAACATTATAAAAAAAACAATAAGCGGACCATAACTACACAGTCAAATCTCCCGGGACGCCTTAGCTTGCAGATCATTAATATGCTTGAAAATGTGTTTCACTCATTTTCTATATGACATTTCTCTTTCTTATCATTAATGAATACGTCATTGATCTCGTGTTCATTTATTTGGTGGAAAAAAACGCGTGTCAAACGGTCTGAAAAATATAAAAAGTGATTTGGTATTTCAACGTCAATTTTAGTGAAGCTCGTACTGCAAACGGCCGTCGGTTCCACCGATGTTATGTTGTTCAAAATAATAAAAACATTTAATGTGGTGTCCACGTGGCCACATGTGGGCACACTTTCTTGGCGCGGATATTTGTTTGGCCGTATTTTTTTGTTGTTGTATTTTATAGCTAAACTTGGCCCATCTTCCATCGTACACTACACAGAATAACTTCAAATCCGTCGGCCTTTCCTTTTTTTTCCCCTTTTCTGCACAAACTACTAACGGTACGTTTGATAAAAAAAAGTACACGTGTTGATGTATTTTATAGCTAAACTTGATCCATCTTCCATCGTACACTACACAGTAGAACTTTAAATCCGTTGGTCTTTCTTTTTTCTTTTTTTTTCTGCACAAACTACTAACGGTACACGTTTGATAAAGAAAAAAAATACACGTGTTGATGTATTTTATAGCTAAACTTGACCATCTTCCATCGTACACTAAACATTAGAACTTTAAATCCGTCGGTCTTTCCTTTTTTCCCTTTTCTGCACAAACTACTAACGGTACACGTTTGATAAAAAAAAAAAACTACAAAGGTAAAAGAAAATACCACGTGTCAAGCTAAGAGGGTGACTACGTGGCCTCTTGAGGGCTCACCCTCTTAGCTTCTTATAAATATAAGACATATTTAAATTAAATATTATATTTGTTGTTTTATTAGTCTAGCCCACGAAGTTGTTTTTTTAGTTTTGAAAGATATTATTTTATTAAAACATATCAAAACCACAAGATGCAAATATATTCACAGGTGGAGAAACGCCCCGACTGATTAGACCAACTACATGTGAGGATGCATGCAGAGCGGATCCATGTTGTCTCACGGGGGTTAACGTGACCCTATTGAGATCCGATGACATTTTTTAAAGATTTTTAAAACAATGTAGTTTTGTTGTTAAAAAATGTCGTCTTGTTGTTAGAAAATGTAGTTTTAGGCTTCGGTGACCCAACTGAAACTATTTTTTTGATTAAAAATGCAGTTCTACGGTCCGATGACTCCACTGGAAAAAAATATTATAGATCCGCCACTGGATGCATGTGCAAGACAAGGGCCGCTTATTATTAGATCACCGAGTAAAAGAAAATGAGCAAGACTCCAAGACCCTAGCCAAATTCGAACAATCAGAGACTAAACAGCCCAACGAAAACAGGTTTGTGCCAGCATTCGTAAGACGGTGGACACATGCTAGAGAATCAGTCACAATTATAACTCGCCGGTATCCATGCGTGGAGGCCAAAAAAGTGCATGAAAAATAGCTTTAAGCTAAAATGCTTCCACATCCAGGTTGCCCATAACTCTCTGCGAAACCGAATGCATGATATACCCACTATGGTCACGAAAGATAACACCAATAACTTTTGTCCCACCAACACTAGTCGCATCCGCATTGACTTTAATCACTTCTTGAAGGGTAAAGACTACACGGACGGCCAAGAAGCTCCTCCTGAGTGCACCAGAGAAGTATGCATCGAATGAATGTAATCAACCGCCTCCGTCTGCGCATTCACTATCAGGATGCCATTATCCACGCGTCTATCATCCAATAACCATGCGCACCTAGCCTTCTAGTTATGCCAGATAGTCATAAAAAGCACTGCTAATTCCTTCTGGACGCACATGTCAATCAGCGCCTGTAAAAAACCATGAAAATCAAAAGACGACTGGAGGACGACATCCAATCGGTCATTACCCAAATGGGTCCAAACTTCCATTGGGACCACACAGCGAAAGAGCGCGTGCCTCAAGTCCTCCTCCAAAGAACCATAAAGCTGGCAAATCCCTGACCCAACACCCATGTGCTTTAAAGTAGTCCAACTGCCAGACAGTAGTGAAGCCCCCGCCACAAAAAGTGTTTCACCCTGGGCGGAACATACAAGTTCCACAAGTATCTCCAAGCTCGGTCGGGGCCCAATGAGAAGGAAGGCCTATCCAAACGGAGTTGTGAATGATGAACATGTGTAGCCAAACAATACCCCGATTGAACCAAATACTTCCCCCTCATGTCATAATGCCACATGATATCATCTCTGTGAGCCCCTCTGGGAAGCAGAATACTTAAAATGGCTTATGCTTCATAAGAGTAGAACAAACCCTGCACCAAATCACGATTCCACAAACGAGTGGGACCATCAATGAGCGCCTACTACTTCGTGTCGCGAGGAGAGAGCAGAGGTGGCCACCCAAAAGTAGTAGCAAGTGGTAGCCACGCATCCGAATTGGCTCTAATCAAACCACCGTCACCTACCCGTCAACGCATGCCACCAAAAGATTTAATCACCAAAATTGTAAATCCCGAATTTTCGTATAAGGGTAAAATAGTCATTGGTGTTGATAGGTCTAAATCGTAATTCGGTCCGCGGATCCTTACTCGTGTCCGTCCGGCCACCAAAATAGTGGATGAGGCCACCGGCCTTTATTATCCGCGAAATCGCAAGTCAAATAGGGTAGCGAGCCTTTGGGTCTGCTCCAAGCCCTTAGCCCCATGAGGCGCCAAGAAAGACTAGGGGGCCGGCACGCGAATCCTTTCGGTTATCGGGTCCGCCAGCAACCTCACATGCAATATCTAGCTCCGCTACGAGCTCGCTAGTATCGATAAATATCTATTTGTACTATGTCCTTACTTGTAAATAAACTGAAGTCGGTAATTTCCCTATAAATATGGCCACCTGTAACCCATTCAAACCACCACAATTTAATCAATAAAAAGCATGGCAAAGCCAAATTCCCCCACTCTCTCCTCATATAAAGCACCACCGCCGGAATCCATTGCCGCCATTAGGCACCACCGGCAAACATCATTTTTATACACTTTTTATAGCCAGATATCCACTAAAACCGCCGCTAGAACAAGAAATACTTTTTCGACATCATCAGGTGTATTTACTACGACCTAATTATTATTTATCCTATTTATTTAAGTAGAAAGGATTTAATTAAGGAATTTAGTTATTATTTAAAATGGATTTAAATTAATAACTATAAAAAGGAATTAATCCCCGAATCTCTTATTAATCTGGTGCGCAACTTCTGAAAGGAAAAAAGAAGAGGGGAATGGCAACGCAGATGGAAGAAGTCGCAGAAGAAAACGAAATAAAAGGGAGAACGTAAACTTCAACCGTGTAATCAATACGTTCATTTGTTCAAGATGCCGCAAGGAGAGAAAAGTGATCGCGAGGAGACCTTTAACTTTGGAAAATAACATCTCTCAATTCCGTAAGTTTTCAGTTTAGCCCCAGTTTTTGGTATTCGTAGTGTTCGATTCTCGAAAAATTCGTATCTTTTAATCCGTAGCTTTGTTTTTCAGCCATGAATAGTCGAAACGATCGTCTTAGAGCGTAGATTAATCTAAAATTAGTTTGACAGCAGTTAATCCAGGTAATCTGCAGTTTTATGCACTTTTTCAGTTTCATTTTTAGCCAGAAAATCGGATTTTAGGGTTTTTGTCGATCAAATACGTTTTGGGGTTTGAGGATCAACAGTTGTTGCAGTTGCTTGGCGTTTTGCTTGCGTTTTTTCTGGCATTAAGGTAAGAGGCTCTTCCTTATGAATAATTATAGTTTTATTAGGTTTAGGTTGAGTTTGGTATGATTAGATATAATATTCTATGTGTTGTTGTGCTTAATTCGATGCTAATTGGGTTGGAAACGGATTAGAAATCGTTAAGTGTTGAAATCGGATTTTAGGGCAGCAGGTAGAATGCGTACGCATTGGCTAGCAATGCGCACACCCCGATCTGAGTTTGTCAGTTTTGTTGCAAGAGGTAATGCGACGCGATTCAAGGGAATCGCACGCATTGCCGGGTTCAGAGAGGTTCGGTTTTTGTTTCATTTTTTAAATGCGCACGCATTGGTTGGACAGAGTTTAGTTTAGGTTTCGGTTGGTGAATGCGACGCTTTCGAGAGCAATGCGCATGCATTGATCAAACAAACAAGTTTCGCGCAGTTTCAGAGGTAGTGCATGCGACGCATTCCGGCTAATGCGCACGCATTGCCCCCAGTTTTAATTAAGTGTTGTTTAAGCCTTTTAATAAGATGTTAAATGTTATTATATGACCCGATAACATTAATTAAATATGAACAAGCTTCGATTGAACTTCCGATTCGTTCGCTTAAAACACCGAATGTACTTTAAGCGGAGTTGAAGTTCGGATCCGTCGGAAAGGGCATGAAAGGGCTTGTGCTTTGATGAACTAGAGCTCATCAATGTCTGTGTATTTGCTAGAACTTGTCCGTGTCTAGTGGTCTAGGAAAGAGAGTAGCGTATGTGAGGGTAGTGTCTGTGTATTTGCTAGGACTTGTCCGTGTCATGTTTTGTTGCAGTAGGTGTAATGCGTACGCATTCAAGGGAATGCGCACGCATTGCTGGTTCAGGAGGTTCTGGTTTTGTTTCTGTTTTTTAAATGCGCACGCATTGGTTGGACAGAGAGTTTAGTTTAGGTTCTGGTTGGTGAATGCGTACGCACTCAGAGCAATGCGCATGCATTGATCAAACAGCAAGTTTCGGCAGGTTTCAGAGGTAGTGCATGCGTACGCATTCCAGCTAATGCGCACGCATTGCCCCCAGTTTTAATTAAGTGTTGTTTAAGCCTTTTAATAAGATGTTAAATGTTATTATATGACCCGATAACATTAATTAAATATGAACAAGCTTCGATTGAACTTCTGATTCGTTCAGTTAAAACACCGAATGTACTCTTAAAGGGAGTTGAAGTTCGGATCCGTCGGAAGGGCATGAAAGGGCTTGTGCTTTGATGAACTAGAGCTCATCAATGTCTGTGTATTTGCTAGACTTGTCCGTGTGTCAAAGTGGTTCAGGAAGAGAGTAGCGTGATGTGAGGAGGAGCTTACCGAAAATACTTAAGTGGCTAGTTAATTCACTTACATACTTGTGGTAAAAGATAAAACGTCACTTATTCTCGGTTAGGCACTATTTCATATCGGCGATGTGATACGCTCATAAAAGGTGAACAACGTCGCCGCCTATATAAGCGCAGAATGGCAAGTGGAGCTTTTAGTTTGTTCCTTTGTAAACGTCAGATTGCGCTAACAGATTTCGTTTTTAGACTTCATTGTGACTTCTACTTTTAAGACTTCGATTATTGATAAGTCGTTGGGTTTTTTTCGTCGTTGTAATTTAACTTCCATCTTTAGTATGATTTTATCTATTCTTGGTAGCATTTTTTTAAAGTAGCCATTTTAGCTTCCGTTTGCTTTTATTTGATACAACGACGTAGGCGCTGCGTGATAATATTAGATTTAGTTAATCTTATATACGCGCCGAACGTTCTCTTTAGGATAAGAGGCCAGATCTCAAACGCAGGCGTTACAAAAATCCTTCCATCAATTTTACTTTACACTACTCTCACGAATACACATATTAAGTATCGAGTGATTTTATTTTATCAATTTCTGAACTATTAATATTGTTAAGAAATTCAATCCACCCGAATAAAAAAATCTTCATTCCATACTTGTTTTACCCCGACTAAAAGGCTTAACGACGATAACTACAAAGGGGCAAAGAATGGTTCTATACAAAAGTAACATAAGAACAACAAACACAAAATTGTTGCATGTAAAGAACTTTGAACTCCAAACAACATAAACACAACTGAATGTAAAAGTCGACTGAGTGGGGAAAACTAACATACACCTTAAGTGCAATTGAGAATCTGCTACATGAAACAGTACACCTCAATATAAATCTGAAAAAAGAAGAAAGAAACAAAGAATCTGCTACGTTTGTAAAGAAGAAAACTGTACACCTCAGTCTAACTGTACTTGGCGCTTAAAAATCTGCAGGCAAAGATCATCAAACACAGTAGCCAGAAGCTCTGTCTTGTAATCAGATATGGGCAACTTCTTCTGAATACAGTAGTACTTAAGCTGATCTATTGTGCAATACCCAATTCCAAACCACAAAAACAAGAACATCCAATTGATTTTATTCAGATCATCACTTATGACAGGCCTACATATACCCTCACATTGGCAAGTAATATGACGTAGGCGCAAATATTTGTCTCCGTTTGTGCTAATCATGATCCGGATTGGATCCAATCGTGTGTCAACCTTGTCAAATCTGTCGGGCACTAAGTGTCCGATACACAAAATGCTTCTACAATCTGGGCATTCTACAAAGCCAACAATATGTTTAATTTCGAGTGAGATGATAGTGCCACGGTCAAGAAATTTCGTGCCGGTTTTATTTGTTACCCAGGGAAATGGTATGCCGTCATTATCGGGTTCACGCCCGTACCCGACCAGTCGGTTTAACCCATACCGGCAGGGTCTCTCCGGTAAGATGGAATAAGCGAATGAAAAACCTTCGTTTTTAGTAAGAGATACGTCTTCTAATTCAGGCGGGTCTGCGTTTTGAAGTCTAATTGGAGGCTGTATTGGGATAGTTACCCAGTAATCAACCGGAGAACTTAACATTTCCATCCCTAAAAAGTCGTCTACCTTTGATGTTTGCACGACCCTTCTGTAGAGTATCCTTTGGTGGATCATTTTCTTCAATAGAGAGGTTCTTGAAAGATAGAGATCCCGACTCCAAACCTTGTTTTGAGGGCACCATTTAGAAGGAACTTTGCAATAAGAACCCTCTTCAATTGATGCTAGTGTTTCCGGTGAAGGTGACAGCTGTGGAAAACTTCTTGATGGAGGCGGCGACACCCTGCTTCTTGGTTGTTTCCGGCATAGAGAATGGCGGAGCAGAGGTGAGAGTGGTGAGAGCCCAGATTGCAGCGGTGATGGTGGCGTCTGATTCACTAAGTTTTTCAAAGGAACAGGATCGAAGTCTCCAAACTTGATCTCCAACGCGGATGAAGTTCTTGATTCCTCACTTTGGTTGGCAGAGGACGACGCCATTAATTTTCTTTTGCAGAAGAGAGAAAGGTGCTTTCTTTCTTTTTTTCCCCGTCAAAATGAAAGGATCTTTTAACTGTTAATTTCAAGGCTTTAGTTGGTTTTAAGAGGCATATTTCAATTTTAATGGCATCACGTCTAATATATTCGGACATCATTATTATGTAAAATTTAATTTTTAGAGGTTATAAAAATATATTTCGATTTTACGTGAGTGGAATAACAAATTTCGAATTCTAAAAATCAAATTTTATATGAGATGTTGTGTTTTGTTTATTATACTAATTAAAAATACTACTAATTAAAACCTAAAGCTGCCGCATCCCTTCTGCTAATCACCGTCACCACCATGGAGCCACTGGCTGCCATGGATACCGATGATACAGGTCAATCAACGGAGGAATCCGACCTTCTCCGGAGAAGTGCAGACAAATGGAAAGAGAACGCCATGCGGCAACAGGAGAAACGCAATCACCATGGTCGTTGCGAGGTGGAGCTGATTTGCTAAAAGAACCCAAACGTCATTCGTTTTACTACACCGGTGAAGGGGATGATGAATCGGATATTGCCGATTTTATCAAGATAGCAGAGGATTGGAGAGGAACTGATACCGATGATGACCCAATTGAAATACCAGTTGTTGAATGCGTTGATCTGTGGATGCCATGGCGGAGGGCGGTCATTGTAAAGGTGCTGGGCCGTAGTGTTTCTTACCGGATCCTTCATCAACGGCTACATAGCCTGTGGTGTACTTCAGGGGGTCTAGACATTGTCGATTTGGAATCGGATTACTATGTGGTCAGATTCTCTAACAAAGAAGACTATGAGGCTGCTTTGACACTGGGCCCATGGACGGTACATGGTCACTATTTGACAGTCATGAAATGGCGTCCGTTTTTTCAACCATCGAAGCAGCAGATCCTAAGAACACATGTTTGGGTAAGGTTTCCGGGTGTGCCCTTGGAATTATTCGAAAAAGAGGATTTTTTACTAAATTTGGCACGAAGAGTTGGTAAACCGGGGAGAGTGGATATAGTCACTTGCAAATCAACAAGAGCGAAATATGTAAGAATTTGTGTTGAAGTCACTCTTCAACAAGTTCTCAGAACTAAGGTAGTACTAAATGGAAATACTTTTGCTGTGGAGTATGAAGGTCTAAATCAAATTTGCTTCGAATGTGGTAGGTTTGGCCATAAAACCCAGGCATGTCCAAATGTTCACCAACCTGGTAATACAGAGCAGGAGCAACATGGAGTCGGTACAAATCAATCCAGAAAGCCGGATGGTCCAACACCTGACAAACCATTCGGACCATGGATGATTGCCACGAATCAGAGGCGAGGACCCAACCAGGGACAAAAAGAAAGTGGTAATAGACAGGCAAATAGACAACAAATTTCGAACATCAAGAGAATTTGGTCGCAAACCATGCCGAATCGTCACGTGGGCGGAGTCAAAGTAGGGGCCGAGACGAAACAATAAAGAGGTCTCGATTTAATGTCCTATATGAAGAAGACCACATGGAGGACCAACCATCCAAAGAGAATACCCCAAAGCACCACTAGCGGAGTTACAAAGCGAAATGGAAACAGTAGCACAAAGTAATCCCGAGCCCACTATTTCGTTGTTATCTAAAGAGCAGGCTACTTTGCCAAAGGAAAGAATGAAGGGGAGTAATATGGAAAGGGATTCAAACCTTAGGAGACCGTCTTCTTCAGAGACCTGGAAACGTAAAGAACATACTATAAGTGAGAAGACACAAGCATTGCCATCTAAAAGACCAACTACAGGTACATGACCTCTTTATGACATCTCAAACGTCCAAGAAAAACATCATGTGCCAAGGGAGGAAAGGAGCAAACACAGAAAAATTGAAAGAACCAATTAATCAAGAAAGAAGTGAAAGGGATGTCCATAGCCGTAACATTAAAAATAAGCCCCTCGATCAGCCCAATGGCCTGTGCACTCAAAATCACCTGTAAAGAAGATGGCAGGAACGTAGAAGCGTGGAGGTTGAGGGATGAGCCTCCGGACGACTCGGGTATGCTGGACATTATTGTCCAATCCCAACACCAATAATTCTTAATGCGGAACTTAGTCTGGAACTGTCGTGGGGCAGGGTCAGCAGCTTTTCTTACGAATCTGAGGGCTCTTATTGCCGAACAACGACCATATATTTTGTGTTTATTGGAAACTCGAGCTAGCAGTCAGAAAGCTTGGCGTATTCTTCAGCACTCGTATTTTAACAAAGTAATTTGCGTTGAAGCTAGGGGTTTCACAGGTGGCATTTGGTGTTTTTGGCAGGACAACAATATTAACCTGGAGATTCTTCCTAGCATGAACCAAGTGCTGAACTTGGCAGTTATGCATGAGAATAAAGTTATTTGGGTATTATCGGTTGTCTATGCCTCACCAACACCGGTCGTACAGAATGAATGCTGGGCTTATCTGGAACGACTCTCTGCAATAATAAAATATCCATGGTGCCTAATTGGCGATTTCAATCAAGTTGTTGATCAGCTAGATAAGAAGGGTGGGCGTCCTCTTGGTGGAGCAAATGTAAACAATATGAGAAAAATGCTCCAAACCTGCGAATTGGTGGGAGTCCAATTTAATGGACCTAGATTTACTTGGACTGGGCCGTTATACAAGGGTGTGCCGATACTAGAACGGTTGGACCAAGCTTGGTGCACATCGTCGTGGCTATCTCTTTTTCCAGAAGTGTCCCTCACCCATATGCCGAAGACACATTCCGATCATTGCCCGTTGCTTCTTCAGCTGATTCACGAAAGGAAGAAAACAGAGGACCTCCCTTTATATTTCCAAAATGCGTGGTTTGATCACTCGAATTTGCCGCCTTTGTTGACAACAATTGGGATATGGATAATCCGGACTTTGGTGTCTTTGTTGCCAAACATTTTATGATCAAGGCCCGGACTTGGAACAAGTCTTGCTTTGGGAATATTTTTTTTCGTAAAGATAAGTGCATTAGACGGTTAACGGGCATCCAAGAATCTCTTTCAAAGTATCCCTCTACATATTTGTTGAATCTAGAAAAACAAATCACAGAAGAATACAATGTAATCTTGGCTCAAGAGGAAAAATTCTGGCACCAACGATCACATTTGCAATGGTTGGTGGAGGGGGAAAGAAATACCCACTACTACCATCTAACTGCTCTTAGAAGAAAGCAGAAAACAAAAGTCACTTCTTTGATACGGCCCGACGGAACTTGGAGTGTGGAGGACGTGGAAATTCAGGGAATGATGAGGGATTATTTCTTCCAACTGTATTCCAGAGAAGAGCAACATCACCTCTGTCAGTGTGATATACAACTGTCTGTCCTTAGTGATCAAGATATCCGTCTCCTTAACAGACAAGTTTTCGAGAAAGAAATTGAAGAAGCCTGCTTCGGAATGGGTACATATAAGGTGGCTGGCCCTGATGGGCTTCCACCAATCTTCTTCAAAAGGTGTTGGGGCACGATTGGGCATTCTGTAGTGAGATTTGTTAAAAATGTTTTTGAAACCGCTACTTTCCCAATGAGATATGAACGAGGTGTTGATAACTTTAATTCAAGACCGATCACCCTGAAGTGCCATCGCAATTCCGACCTATAGCTCGCGTAACGTGATCATTAAACTTATTACAAAAGTGTTAGCAAACCGAATGCAGCAGATCATTGGGCAATTGGTGAGTACGACTCAAAGTGCTTTCATACCGGGAAGGGGAAGTTCGGGAAATATCATCCTAGCGCAAGAAGTGATTCATATGTTGCACACTAAGAAGCAAGGAAAGAAGGGGTATATGGCAATCAAAGTTGATTTAGAGAAGGCCTATGATCGGGTCAGCTAGATTTTTTTGAAAAATATTATTGACAAAGTGGGATTCTCGGAACACCTGCAAAACCTTCTGATGCACTGTATCACCTCCACCAGACTCTCGGTACTGTGGAATGGAGAGAAACTCGAAGCATTCACCCCTAGCCGTGGCCTTCGGCAAGGCGATCCAATAGCACCATATTTATTTGTTTTATGCATGGAAGTACTTAGTGGTAAAATACTTGATGTTGTGGCCTGAGGAGATGGAAACCACTAAAACTCTCAAACAGGTCCCCGATCTCGCATATTTTTTTCGCAAATGACCTTTTATTGTTTGGTGAAGCAACGGAGACCAGGCCAAAGTCATGGAAGAAGTACTCTACTGACTTTTGTACTTGCTCTGGTCGGAAAATTAGCACATCAAGTCAAGATTCTATACTTCTAGTAATGTGGGGCATACGACGATTTCGGCATTATCACAAAGGTTCGCAAATGACTTATACGGCGATTTGGGCAAGTATCTGGGGTGCCACTACTCCATGGTAGAAAACGAGTCTCCCACTATATTTATCTCAAGACAAGATGAAGAGTAAACCGATCGCTTGGAAATCAAGTGCCTTTCAAGGAGGGCGGTAAGAGGTTCTTATCCAAAGTTCTATAGCAACGCAACCATTCTATACTATGCAGACTACTATGCTCCCCATGACTACTCTAAATTCGTTGGAGAAGCTATATAGACAATTTTTCCTGGGAGATGACGAACTGACATAAAATGCATACAATAGCCTGGGATACGATGTGTCACCAAAGCAAGCTTATGCGGCTTGGGTTTCAAAAAGTTGTATGAGATGAATATTGCGTTTTAGGTAAGCTAGTGTGGGAACTCATTACACGTAAAGATACCTTGTGGGTTAAGGCGTTATCTCACAGGTATAAAGAATTATCCACTACTGCCAAGCCAGGAAGTTCCCCAACATGGAGAGCCATATGTAAGGCGTATGCTCATCTTAGAGGCGGCATAGAAGAAGACCACCATGGATTTAGGTGGAGACCAGCCGCAAATGGTAAATTTACTGTGGCTTCCGGATATGCTCTGTTGACGCGATTGCTGACTATAATGACTGGAAGATATACGGAAAAAGATATGGGAGTTAAAAGGACCAACCAGAGGTAACTTTCTTTTGTGGATTGTGGTACGTGAAGCGTTGCTCGCTAATATGATGTTGCATTCTAGACACATTGTAGAGGACCCCATGTGTAATATCTCGTGATGAGGGTGATGAAACCACACTACATGCTTTAAGGGATTGCACAGGCTAAGGAAATCTGGAATCACTGTGTGCCTGCAGAAGATAGAGGTCGATTATTTAGGGCACACAACCAATTTGTGGATTGGATGCTTATTTGAATATGTCTTCTAATGGGAGCAAAAATTTTGGGACAAATAAATGGAAGTACGTATGGAGAGAAGCGATCTATGGTATTTGGATGTGGAGGAATAGACTCAAACATGGCCATGAAGAGGATCGACCCCCTTCCTATGTCTTTATTTCGAATATAGTTGAGAGAGCAAGGAACCTTAGACTTGCCTGGAGTATAGAGTAGAACATACTTTTTTTTGTTTTTTTGGATACACAATGTAACCCTATGGATTTTTGCCGCTTTGGAGGCTTGTTAATAAAGTGATATCTTTAAAAAAAAAAAAAATGTTCGAGTATGTTGAGTGTGGTGCCATTAACAATACCCATTTAAAATTGGACATTATTATGCCTCATACGAATTAAAAGATCAATTACTTCCATTATTTTAGAAGGTTTTTTTTTTTTTTTTGAATAAAGTTTTATTTCCGTCAAAAGATAATTAATTTACAACAAATACTTGCCAAGGTAGACTAAAGACACAACCATACGCGTCGACTACAACGCGCCTACCCCACTACAACTCGGTCCACAACGGACAAACAAACCAACACAAAACAATACTACAACGGGCGAGATAATAGATTGAGAGAAATGGTATTGTACAAAGAAAAAAATTCTTCAAAGGAAGGCGTTCATGCACATAGATTCTCTAAAACAATATATTATCCGACAAGCACATATAACAAACTAAAACAACTAAACACAACATAATACAAACAATAATAAATAAACTAAAACGAAACAACTACTTAGACGGCTCCGCCTCACACCTCCATCTAACGAAAAAGAGCTCGTAAGCTTGACACCTCTTTCTCGCTAAGCAACGGAAAACCACAAGTAGTACAAGAGCCACCAAAGAATCCGGATCCTCAACTACCATCAAAATAGAAAAAGACGCCGGAGTCCGGAAACTTTTTCCGGAAAGCATGAAACAACACTAAGTCCGCAGATAAAGCAGAATACTAGAGAAGAAGCACCAACCCGCAGCTAACGGCGACGTAGCTAAACCGACGGACAACCACTAGCAATGCCTCAGATCAGGCACCCCACACCAAACCAGAACTAGTCCAAACAAGCAAGTCCGGCGAGCTTCGCCTCCACACAGACATGTCGTCCAGAAGTAGTGCTGAGATGCACACAAAGAGCATGGAGAGAAGGGCCGGGAGAAAGAAAAAGGAAAAGGAAAGAAAGAGGAAACAACTAAAAGTTAGGAGCCACCTCCAATGTGACGCCGGGGGGCGGAGTGGAGGCAAAAAAAGGAGAACTTTGACCGACTAGTGTGTTTCTTTTTCTACCAAAGAGTGGCGCCAAGAAGAAGGGCTTATTTGACCTGATCGTATCACTTAATCAATCTCTCTCTCTCTCTATATATATATATATATATATGTGTGTGTGTGTGTTTTAAAATCGTTTTGAGTGAGTTATGTTCCGTGCTTTCTTTCCTTTAAATCAAAATGAAATACAGACGAAATAAATTAGAGCACTAAACTCAATTATTTGTATCAAATGGGTAGTTAGTTTGTTAGGATCAAATAAAAAAGTAGAATTGTCTTTCATCACATGTGATCGAATTGTATAAAGAACCAAAAGTTGTAGATAATATTCTCTTTATCTCTATTTATGAGGACATGTTTGGTATAGATAAAAGAACACATTAAAAATGGATTATTTCCATTATTTTAGGACATGTTGATATAGAGAAAATGTGAGGAAAAAATAGTTATTTTTTGAGATAAAAAAATAAAAGTTCTTTTTTAACACAAAATAAATAAATAGTGACACACTCAATTTTTAGTTGCAAAAAGCGACAAACAATTTCAGATTTTGACAAAATTACCCATTTTATTAAAGGACGCGCAGATATGTATTAAATCTTCCCGCTTCAAGCTTGTTTGTTTGTTTTTTTTTTTTTTTTTTTTTTTTTCAAACAACCGTAACTTTTGATTTAACTCCGATCATCGTAAATTTTTCACCAAAATTCATTTTTTTTGCTCTTCAATTTGAGCCCAAATACGATACTCCTTCCGACGTATATTTTGAAAGAAAAAATATTTGTATTAACCGGAGCGCTTTTTCTTATAAACGATCAGTAACTTTTGATTTAGAACACCGATCATCAAAATAGTTTCACCAAAGTTCATATTTTTTTTTATCTTCATTTTGAGACCGCGTTTGATACCTTTTCGATTTAGTATTTGAAAGCCGAATTTAATCGCATCATTTACATTAACACATGATCGATGATCGATGATCGTAGTATCGATGATCGATGATCGATAGTATCGTGACGTAGTATCGGAGTATCGATGATCGATGTCGATTATACAAGAATATCCAGAGAACATTCCACCAGATCGTTAACAAACTCGGCAGATTAATAGCAAGTACAACAAACTATAGATTTAGTACAATATGTACATCGATTAACAACATGAAAAATAAAGAAAAAAAGCAGATTTCGCTTGTTTAGTCTCTATTTACCATCATCAAAGCTATTTAATCACCTGAATTTGTTGTAAGGTCTTTATCCGAGATAAAGATCATTCTCCAAATGCAAAATCCAGATACACTAACACACCGTGTTAAATTGGTTTATATGATACAATTCGTAAGAGATAGAATCATTAATGATAACTTGATTAAGGTGTGGTGTTTATAACATGCGGTGTTCAGAGTTAATCACTTGAATTAAGCCTAAAAGTACATCGGACTAAAAGGTAATACATAGAAGATCAAGATACAATGGACTATAGTTTAGTACAACAGTACATCGACTAAAAGGTAATACATAGAAGATCAATACAAGTCCAAACAAATCGAACTATCACCAAATTATAAGAAGGATATTCAAGTTCAAAGAACTAAATTATCATGCCCGAATTCACAAGGTGATGAATTACAAGTTCAATAGTTTCTATGAACTAGGCCTATCTATTACATGATGATACAATGTAGATCAAAACCTCAAGACACCAAGGCACATAGTAAGCCCATGAACTAGGCCTATCTATTGCATTAAGTCACCTGAAGATCGATGAGTATCGATAGTAGTAGTATGTCGATCGATGTCGGTATCAACGACAGACGATGATCGATCGAAGTATCGAGATCAGGCTCAAAATGACTCTCCTTTTGATTTTTGTTCCAAGGTCTATGTCCCCAAGTCCTTGATATGAATCGAATGTCTTCTTACAGTTCAAGCACTCATATTTACTTCTTTTTCGGAGCATGTTTTCGATACTACTTTCTTTTAGGCCTCTTCTTGTTCTTGGGTTCAATCACATTAGGCCACTTGTTCTTGGCTTCATAAACAATTTGCATTCTTGAAAAATCCTTCAAAAGACGATCTCGATTCGCCTTTTTCAATACATCACAAAAATAATCAAAGACGCAAAATATGTCCATAATAGCACCATAAAAATCAAGTAGTTTTTCCTTTATCAACTCTCCCCACACCTAGACAATCTTTTTCCCAAACCATTCATGGGCTTCAAAAAGCGTTCACTTTCCGCTTTGTTACCATTCATTACCTTGATTACTTGACTTCATTGCTTTTTCGTTGTTTGTTGTTGCGCAGGATATACAAGTCGCTTTTCCGAGTTCTTTGACCCTTTTTGTTTACAACTCGGTATGACAAATTGTCCTTAAGTAAATGATGACGACGTCGATGCTCGATGTCGATGATCGACTATCGAATATGATGTCGATCGCGAAACAAAGATCAAGCTCATTTCAGCTTAATTCAAGTGACTACTTCAAGGCACACATATTTGGCTCATATAAGGCTCATTTAAGGCTTAATTCAATGGACACAATATCATATGCAACGAAGAGAAGAAGATGAGAATGCTCATTTTGTAAATGACTTTGCTAACAAACAACACAAGATTAATTCAAGTCTCTTATTGACTAAGGCAAAACCATACTGAGAGGAGATGTGCATATATAATTAGAATGTCAATTTCCAAATTTTATATCGGTCCTCATATATAAAAGCTCATTGATCGCGAACGTTAATCATCCAATGCAACATTAGAGGTCTTTAACAACATGACAACATATTGAATTTGAAGAATGAATTCCCAGATTCTCGGAAGTTGAAGAATTGAAAATGGATTCCTCCAGAAGTTCCAATCAGTGGTGGAGCATTACCACTCCCACAATCTTTTCCCCATCAAACCAAACACCAAATGATTCGACAAAACATTTAATTGTATGATACTAATTTGAGAACTAAAACATAATACAATATGAAGAAAGAAGAGATCCATGGAATCGAAGAACGATACTAATTTGAGAACTAAAACATAATACAATATTAGTCCGATCACAGTAATCATACTTAGGAAGGTAGAGTAAATGCGCATTTAAATGCTCATTTGATACCTTTTCGGGAGCAAAATTTAATTTTTTTCTCAAAATGATAAATAAAGCAACTAGTATTCTCGCTCCTCTCAATGTGGTGCATTAAATTATTAACAAAGAGGGAAACAATGGGACCAAATAATTGAAAACAGTGGACGACGCTACTATTTTCTGGAGCAACTTATTGGAATTGGACTCTTTCCGATCATCGTTTTGCCTCTCACAAATTCCGGATTTTTGAAAATTCTAGCAAAGTGGCAACATCCGGCAGGATTGAGGCCGGTAGGATTGACAACGAAATCGAATGAAGAAAGCTGGAATAGAATCAATAGATTATTTGAGTCATGGAAGAACAATTGATAATCAACTGAGAGCAAATCAAGAGGAAAAATGTTTGAAGAAGCGCAGAGAAGGGAGCCGGGTTGAATAAGTAGCTTCAGCGTGTTATTAAATAAGGGTAATTTAGTCTTAGCCAAATTTTCTGTCCTTAATGCAACTTTTATTTAGAATGTGGATTAACACTTAATTAAAAGGGAAAAATTGGACTATAAGCTAATTTTTCCTTATTTTTTTTCAAATCTATCTTTTTTTTTTTTTTTTTTTTTTTTTTTTTTTCTTCTTCAAAATTTCTTCTTTTCACTGTTTTCAAGACATGCATAATATGAGTTTTCTTACAATCACATCTGTCGAGTTATTCACACACACATCGGCTCTGTACCAAGATAATGCTTAATAATAGCCTTATGGACTTTGGTTGATTTCCTTCTTGTCCTGGCATCGTGAGCTTGGCTTGTCCGTGAGTAGTTTAAATTGGTTTGAGTTTTGTTTCGCCTTGGTTTACTCGAGGGCGAACAATGGCTAAGTAGGGGTAGTTAATATAGCTCAATTATATGATGTTTTTACAACTATTTTATCCCGATTCTTAAGCTTATTGGCGTATCTTTTGTCCGGATTTATGAACTTCAAGGCCTATTTCTTTATGTGTTAACTCGTAATCCGAGAGTTGCGTTGTATCATTATTTTGCATAGAAAAATTCTACTTTCGGGGTATGTTTGCCGATCTATTGCAGATTTCGGAGATGTTCAAAGATTGGTTCGTCTTTTTTGATCACGAAGGCACGTGTGGAAGGTGAAAAGATTGATTAGAGGATCGAGTGTATTATTATCACAAGTAAATATTCGGATCACAAATGATAAAGAGTAATTTGGACTGAATATAGAGAATAAAGGATCTCGCCATGGTTTGGGCTTCACTGAGTGTCGACGGATCGATGGGCCAACCTATTGAGGTTTGATGGCCCAAAATTTGAAGGTTTTATCTTTGCCGACTTAGATCCTAACCCATGTTCAGTTATGCAACTATATAAAGAGAGCAGTATTGTAAACGAAAAATATCAATACGACAGAGAATACAATATCATTATTCAGATATTTTATTTTGGTTGAGTAAAAGTTGTTACTTTTGAGGTCAAATACATAGAAATTCTTAGTGCAATTTTGAAAGCTAAATCTATATTGAGTTTTATTGTTTGAGGTATTGCCCGTATTCTTTGCGTATAAATTATACGCGTGCATCTATAATTGTGAGTATTTCATGTTTATTCAATTTGATGTATGATATGTTCAAGATTTAGTTTAAGCATGATAGATTAATTCGAACTTAGTCAGGGCGAGCCAGAAAAAAAAATCATGCGTGGGCTAGTCTAATCGCATAACAAAACATTTTTTTCTTTCATTCCATAAAAAGATCATATAACAAAAATTTACAGTGAACATCAATTGTAAGCCAATATTTTAATTACTCTCCTAATTTGGCCTTGTGAAATTAAAGAAAATTTGGATGATTCCTCACCAATTAGAGAACTCAATTAACTCAGTACAACCTCATGTGTTTGGGTGCAAAGCATGAAACCCAACAAAATGAAAAATACATCGAGCATGAAAATCTGGAATTACGAGTCAATTTGCTAAAATAATTAAGGTAAAAAAAGGTTAGTAATTGCACCACACCAATTTTACTGATTCACCACATCAAAAACACATAATCAATCTTTAGAAGCCGATTCTTGAGTCAAGAATTGACTTTCTCAATGTATATTCTCACAATCGGCTTTCGGAAAGTCGATAATCGGCTTTCGGAAAGTCGATAATCGACTTTCTGAAAGTCATTTTAGTATGGTTCATAGATAGTGTGGTGTATCAATAGAATCACGGCGGTGCAAATAAAAACCCTAAGAAAATAAAGAACATTCTATACATGAAAGTGAAAAGTTTATTAGGTGGAAAAGTACTTGGATGATAGCAAATATGAAAGAATCGGGGAAAAAACACACACACGTAAAGTGTGTGTATATATCGGGTAAAGTAAAATGGGAATTGATAAATGTGAATTTTTGTAAGTAACGTGTAAATATATATATATCGAGTTTAAAGTGGGTTATGTTTAAATTATAATAAATAAAGTGAGTGCAAGTATAAAAATATAATATGTATATACATATCGCTAAGAGGGGAGGAGGCTGGGTGGGCTTAGCCCCCCTAATCCCAAACAATAGCTTTGCCCATGAAATTAGTTACAGTGGTGTAATGCATTTGTGATCTGCAGAAACCTATGGTGCACTTCTTGGCTTCCGAACTCTTGGCAGGTCTTGCCATCGAAAATTCGACAGGCAGAATTGCCTCGGTCTTTCTTGTTATGTTAGTTCTGAATTCTTGGATAAAGTTACATGCTCGTTAGTCTGGCCATCTACGTTTATGTTTTCGTAAACTGTTCCAAATGACCCGTTGAAGGTGAAGGAATTAGTTAGGACAAAGGTATTTAGTTCACTAAATGATCACTGAGTACGTTTACGATAGGTGCCTTAGTGAAGTTTTTTTTTATCTATAGCATTGAATGTTGGAACATTCTCCTTGGTTGGATAAGGCACTTCCACAGATCCCATTAATACATGTTTGCTACTTAAATCTAGTTCGTTCACGATAAGTCTTCTAGTACAACATAGTTCGTTCTTCGCCCCATTCACCGAGTTGTTCGAAATATCAGGGGGTGTAACCATTAATATAAGAGTGAATAATACAAATCACCCTCATCATTCGATCAAGTTTGGGACTTGCCACTCATCTTCAGATATGGCAATTTTGCCACTTATGTTGTGTCATGTTTTGCAAAAAACACCCGTTTTCAAATTT